>OX577865.1:10607500-11207500 GCA_951213275.1 Idaea straminata
AGACCTGAAACTTGAAGGTTGTGTTCTTCGTGTGACGTAGGCATCCTGTAAGAAAAGATTTTCAAGGCAAAGTTTGTATAGAACAACGTGATTCCTTGGTCCATTTTCGACTATTACGCGGACGAAGTCGCGGGCTTAAGCTAGTATCGAGATAAAATGAGCGTTAAGGGATATTCTAGGACTCCATCTATCTATTCAATACGAAAGGTGATGCGAACAACTTTTGTTCCACGACTTTTAAAAAGTCAACTTCGCTTTTATTTTGTTTTTAAAGGAAATATCAATTGTTTTTGGAAATAAATTATAATAGTATAGTTCAAACTAAATTTAAAAATAATAACTTAAGGTCAATGACTTCTAACTCTAAGAAACAGCTGTTTTTCCAATTAAGTGTGGTAAATTGATCTTTGCATAGAGGCGGTTTATGACGCGCGAGCGGCAGCGAGCGTGTTAAAGAAGCCAAGATGCAAATATCAATTCCACACGTATATCGTACGACGTTTTTTATCACAGTTGCGAATAAAAGAAAAGACTTGAAAAGAAAACAAAATAATAATTAACAAAATATTTGTGATAAGTCTATGTTTACATTTTTTTAAGGCAATATTTTTTTGTTAATTATGCTCCGGAAAGGCCAGGCTAAAGACTTTTAACCTATATATCTGACATACAATATTTTTTAGGGTTTTTTCTATTTGTTTTTGCGTCGGGGGTTAAGAACAAAATACAATGGTACGGAAAAACAAAATATTTAAGTGAAGAAAAAACAAAAAATAAACCACTCAATTTTTAATCGTTTTCTAAGTCATTATCACGTTAAATTTTCGTTCGTAAACCGACTTTAGAGACAACCATTTTTGCTAGCTAAAAACTCTTTGGTACCTACCTTTTTTATACATCAAAAAATTATGTAATTAGCAGTAAGATACGTATTTTACTAATCGGGATAACTTTACAGCACTAGGTTGGCAATGTAAAACGCACGCGTGCATAATATGTTGGATTATGAGCCTAAAAGCCGTTGAATAAGATCCACTTTATGAGCAACTGTGATAAAAAAATTATAATAGTACAGTTCAAACTAAATTAACAAATAAAACCTTTAGGCCAATGACTTTTAACTCCAAGAAACAGCTGTTTTTCCTACTTAAATTATCATAACATTCATGTTCATGCATTATTTTCAAGAGATTAGAAAAAAAAACCAATAATTTTGCTATAACTGCTATATTTTCCCATATGGTTTTTTCTCGACACCGAACTTTTTCTCCCAAAAAAACTAAAGAAAAATGATCACCAAAGTGGAAACCCCAAATTACCGCACTATATTTTCTACCAATAAAATACACAAATATATGAGAACAGAAATTCCCAAAGAGTTTCAGTCAAATGTATACCCAGAGCGATGATCTGAACATTGGATTTTCTACCGTATTTATGTAAAGATAAAGTATATATCTGTATGTAGTAATGGAATGGTATATAATAGGTGTGACACGAACGCTTTTAGCTTCGGTTGCGTGTAGTTTTATACTATGTTAGTCGTGCATCGAGGGGCTTGCGTTTTGTGTGCCGATAGCGTGTTATCGTATTCTGGCTTCTTGGGTGATATTTTTACACAAAACTTAAAAAAATAGGGACTATTATAGACCTCAGTATCTATACTAATCTATACATATAAACATACTTACTTATATTATATTATAAAGCTGAAGAGTTTGTTTGTTTGTTTGTTTGAACGCGCTAATCTCAGGAACCACTGGTTCGAATTGAAAAATTATTTTTGTGTTGGATAGTCCATTTATCGAGGAAGGCTACTTTTTTCTGATATTCCCACGGGATCGGGAGTTACGCGGGTGAAACTGCGGAGCGCTGCTAGTCTTTAATATAAAGCTGAAAAGTTAGTTTGTTTCTTTGAACGTGCTAATCTCAGGACCTACTGGTTCAAATTGAAAAAATATTTTGTGTTAAATAGTTCATAGTCTATAGGCTACTTTTCATTATGATATTCCCACGGGAGCGGGACTTACGCGGGTGAAGCCACGGGGCGGAGCTAAATATTATAAAGCTGAAGAGTTTGTTTGTTTGAACGAGCTAATCTCAGTAACTTCTGGTTCGAATTGAAAAAATGTTTTTGTGTTAAATAGTCTATTTATCGAGAAAGGCTTTAGGCTACTATTTACTTTGATATTCTCACAGGATCGGGAGTTATTCACCCGCGTACCGCTGCCAGTATGACAATAAAAATGAAGGCAAAAAATGAAAGGTTTATCCTTAAAAAACCAGTTTAAGTAACTCGGTATGATGTATGAAATTTTGAGAGCACAAAAAACATCTTCGGATTTTTTGTCCAAGTAGTTGAAGACTTACGATGATTCGAATTTGATGAATAAAGAAGTTTCTTATATTGGCCTTTATATCTATTCTAGATGGTTTATACATCACCGGCAACTTTAATTCATGCTATACAGGGCGCTGTAGTGCCTCAGACATGTATTAGATGAAGTAGGCTTGCCCAGAACCTATACCTCTCAGCCAATTCGACCATGTCCAGAGCAAGAACTCGTCAATACGTTTTGCGGAGACAACTGGGGCCCTACCGCGATAAGTGCGTCGGCTTCAAACCAACGCGTCGGCTTATGCTGACCCGCGCCCCACACTGGGCGGAATTTTGAGCCCGCCTTACATAGGATTTTTGAAAAATTAAGTTGTTTTATTCTTGTGTTTTAAGGATGCAGGATTGTCGGGGACATAAAAACATTCAAAAATAAGTAATTCTGGTTATGTTATCAAACTTTTTATGAAAGGCAGGCTCAAAATTCCGCTCAGTGTGAAGCGCGGGTTGGGATATCGACGTCGGCTTGAAGCCGACGCAATAAGCGCGGTTGTGCTCCTGAGCTGCGGGTTTCATTACGATGTTTTCCTTCACCGTAAGAGCAATATTAATTAGCGCACATTTTTGGTAAGAAAAATCTATTGGCACAAGGGGGCCAGGACTCGAACCTAGGTACCTATTATCTACCACTGGACCACCAACGTTTTCAAATAAGTTTCTTGTCTCTGGTTTATGTATCTGTTTATATTTACTTACAAGTTCATTATTATGCATGACTTAAGGTGAAAGGGTACCGGCGCTCTCTCCATACGGACGTTGTCGACTGTTTCTTCCCTGGATAATGACACTAGCACAAATATTTTTGTGCCATAAAACCTATAACTGCCATGACTATTTTTTTTTCTAATTATCATAGAAATTAAGATTTCAAAAATATAAATAAAACAAAACATAGGGGCATGGTCATGGCAGTTATAAGTGTTAAGCAACAAAAATATTATCCAGGGAGAAAACAGTCGCCTACGTGTGTATGGAGAAAGCCCCCGGTACCCTTTCCTCTTAAACTATAATCATAATGTATAAGTTAACATTACGGGTTTATCATTAACATTCATTAAAAATGTCTGTTCGTATAAAGTGGGTCGTCTGAAGGTTCCCATTATGTTTTATAAGCATTTGTTCCTAGAATCATATTCAGATTATGTTTGCAGTGAAAAATTATGTTATCGAGTTCCAGTGAATTGTTTATATACAAAGCGTCACATAATTGTGGTCAAACCAACTTATCTGTGCCGTTGAAAGTGGCGCCACTGTCTTCATAATATCGTCAATTTCTTTTACAACTTTAAAAAAAGATGTTAGTACCATATTTATCCGCAGCACAGTTAACTTGGCGGCCACGAACAGTTGATTCCATTCGCTTTCATTGGTTACCTATACAAACTATTCATTATTCTGTGCTTGTTCTCGCGCATGCGCACCGTTGCCAGTTCTCTCGCGTCCTTCAAACAACTCATGCGCACGCTGTTCCAAATTCGAATTTAACTTTGGGTTCTTTTAAAAAAAATTGTGATTTCGGAAGAAAGATGACCGTGGATTCTAATATACCGTATGACAAGTAAGTGGTTTTGCTGATTTGGAAGGTTTTGGAATATATTGCGCAACTCTATAGTCTATACATGCTTGTGTACGTAGCAGTTTAAAACTATTTGTATTGCAATAATGTCAACCATACATTCTGTCGTTGACACAGTTGTTTTTTATTTGCTTCACGTTAAAATGTGAACATAGACTTGAAAAGATATAGACATATATTTCTCTTAGACAATTAGATTTGATCGCAAAAAATCTTATAATGTGGAAGGTCAGGTGTTTCAAAGACAATTATTGTAGATAGCGTGATCGTTTTCTTAGCTTGTTTCCTTATTACTGTGCTGGCTGACATTTAAAGAACTATTTAATTTCTCTTTTATTTTTTTAATTTAATGTTTTAACCAAAGCGTTTCTTGTTCTATGGAAAATAATATTCTTCAATTTTGATTTAATAAAAGGTGATTTTTTTTATTGATATTGAATTTACAAAATCGCAATGTTTCGGGCAATTAGCGAAAATTTTACTAGAAAATCAACTGTTTCATACAAAAACTTCGAACGAAATGTTCAATTTTCCAAAAGTCGTAGAACAAAAGTTGTTCGCCTAGACGTCAGAACAACCCCTTTTTGTATTAGAACCCCTTCGCTGAAACACATTGTATTGTTAAGCTAGGGTTGTTTTGGCAGCTACCTACCCCATAACTTTAACCATTGACATTTTAATACTACGTAACTTTAACCCAGATTTCAAGTCTATGGTCTTAAAGAGACACTAAATTAAATAGCAACATCAATAAGAAATCATTTTTATAAAATGATATGAGTCATACATTATTTAATTGGGTTAAAGGGGATACGTCACGCGGTGCTTGGGATTTTTTTCTTAGTTTTATTCTAAAAGAACAATAGGTACCTACCTACAGTTAGACATTAGCAAATTCAACATTTTAGCAAGTTCAAAACCGAAATAATATAAATGTAACATGATTTTTAACCGACTTCAAAAAAAAGGAGGAGGTTCTCAATTCGGTTGTATGTATTTTTTTTATTGTAGTTATCACATTATTATCATAATTTACCATTATCTATACTTAATATTATAAAGCTGAAGAGTTGGTTTGTTCTCAGGAACTACTGGTTCAAATTGAAAAAATCTTTTTGTGTTGGATAGTTCATTTATCGAGGAAGGCTATAGGCTACTTTTTATCCCGAAATTCCCACGGGATCAGGAGTTACGGGGGTGAAACCGCGGAGCGCTGCTAGTGTAGTATATAAACCAAATACTATTAGGCTTTGAAACCATAGCAAATATTAATATGTTTATGAAGTAACCTTCATTTTTTATTAATAATTTTTGATTGACATGAATAATTTGGTGGCATCATTTTCTACCCACTAGGTAAGTACAAGTTTTCACTTGTCTACCAAAATAATATTTCGTCAAACTCGAGCACAAAGAGTTCCGTACCATTATATTCTGTTTTTAGTATTTTTTGTTATAGCGGAATCAGAAATACATAATCTGTGAAAATTACAACTGTCTAGCTATCACGGTTCATGAAATACAGCCTGGTGACAGACAGTAGACAGTAGGTTCTTAGTAAGAACCGTTTTTACCCTTCACGTACGGAACCCTAGAAACTGACATTACTAAAAATTTCAAACCGTATGTGACGTTGTGTCGAATGCAGACTGATAGATGGGCAAACAAAGTCACCCAGTAGATCCCTCAAGACGGCAAGCGTCTTCGAGGTAGACCCAAAAAAACGATGGCACGACGCCTTGGATGCATTCGATGCAGAGTGGCCAAAATTAGCTGGAGATCGGGATTCTTGAAGGGAAATGGGGGAGGCCTTTGCCCAGCAGTGGGACACAATAGGCTAATTAAAAATATGTGACGTTGACATGCACGGTCATAAAAATCGTGTTATATATACAATAGGACAGTATCTAGTATGATTGGCATTGTTATTTTAATTGTGCATTCAAAGACTTAACAGTGTCATTGCAATGAAATATGAAAGAATTGTTTTGAGAGTATGTTTTGATAACAATGCGTTCGTGTGATTTCTTTGGAATGACGTCAATACAAGGGGTTTTGTTTAGGTTATTTTTACCCGACTGCGTGACGCAAAGGGGGGTAATGTGTTTATCGATCTATGTATGTTTGTTTCAATGTGGCGATCTAGCTGTCTGTGAAAAACTGTTTTTTAATGTTTTTTTAAAATAAATTTTTAAACGCAATTCTTTTAGCAGTTCGATTTTCACCCGCGTAAGTACTGATCCCGTGGAAATATCGAAATGAAAAGAAGCCTATAAGCTTTCCTCGATAAATGGACTATCCAACACAAAAATAAATTTTCAATAAGAACCAGTAGTTCCTGAGATTAGCGCGTTCAAACAAACATATAAACTCTTCAGTTTTAAAATTTTAGTATGTATAGACTAGCAGCGCTCCGCGGTTTCACCCGCGTAAGTTCCAATTCCGTGGGAATATCGAAATATAAAATAGCCTATAGCCTTCCTCGACAAATCGACTATCCAACATAAAAATATTTTTTCAATTCGAACCAGTAGTTCCTGAGATTAGCGCGTTCAAACAAACAAACTCTTCAGATTTATAATATTAGTATAGATAAGGGCATTACGTTCCGTAATTCTGGGTATTTTTTTACAACAACTAATTTATTAACAAAGATCATTTTCTTTTGTTTTTATTGTGAGGAAAAAATGAAAATAGACTGGCATATGTACAAGACAGCAAAATTAGGTTTTTAAAAAATCTTCAAATTAATAATCTATACTACAATATTATAAAACTGAAGAGTTTGTTTGTTTGAACGCGCTAATCTCAGGAAATTCTGATTCGAATTGAAAAAATATTTTTGTGTTGGATAGGATAGTCCATTTATCGAGGAAGGCTTTAGGATACTTTTCATTTTGATATTTCCACGGGGTTGAAACCGCGGAGCGCAGCTAGTAAATAAATATTCTGGGACATATCACACAGCGTTAGGTAGCCCTAAGCTAAGCAACTGGCCTTGTACGGTGGAAAATAAATTCACTAAATACATTTACGAGGTTTCATAATTGTGTTTGGGCCCTGTCTGCTCCTTTAGTAAACTTAATTTGTACTCTCATTCAACATTTTCAAAGTCCACTATCAAATTGAGTCACGTAATATTTTAATTCATTACTTTGAAATATTTATTTTACTAACACAAAGAACTTTATGTGGTCGTACTTATATATGTAAGTCTGGATTAATTAATGTATTTAACATTTACTTAGTTAGTTGGTTATATGTAATAGAATTTTGGATATCATTTTGGTATAAATAAGTGAATTGGAATGTTTAGGATTATCAGTAAACGAAGTATTAAACATCAGTAAATATATATTTATTGGATTGTAAGAGGGTTGTTTCATATCGCATACACAGAAAAAAAATTTCATAAATAAATAAATAATCCACTTCATATACACGCTAGAGAATAATTTTATTCCATTTAGTAAAAAATCATAAAATGATATGCAGTATTTTTAAACTAAAAGCAACATTCTGAAATTAAATTAATAATATACTGCTTAAATTGGAATACGTAATAGGTATACTTATTATGATTTAGTGCACAAGAAAAAAGAGGTTTCTTGAAGCAAGAAATAATCCTCTCCCTAAAAAGGAAGAAGAAATAATTTATTGGTTTTTGTTAATAATCTCAAAATAATAAATAGTATTCTTAATTTAAGAATTTTGCTTTATTTTAAGAATACTGCTTATTATTTCGATTTTGATACTAAAAATAAGAAATTATTCTCTAGCGTCTCAAAGAAAGAGGAATATTTCTTCTTCTTCTTCAATATTTTTTTTTTGAGTTTCGTCTACATAAATTGTAAAAACGGGACCCTTTTACTAAGACTCCACTGTCCGTCTGTCTATCACCAGTTGAAAGTTTCACAGATGGTGTTTCTGTTTTTGCTATAACAACTAAAAACGGCCCAATTGGCACAATGGTCACCATGTCAGACTGCCAAACACATGCGGGTTCGATTCCCGCTTCAGACAAGTATTGATGCTTAGATATTTATCTGGGGTCTGGTTGTTTCTATGTATTATAAGTGTATATTTACAAAAGAAAAAGTATATAAGTAGTATATCCGTCGTCTAGCACCGGCAACACAAGTCTAGTTACTGAGCTTGGGGCTAGATGGTGAGGTGAGCAATGTTCTGTAATATTTAATTAATGGCACGAAACCCTTCGTGCGTGAGTCTGACTCGCACTTGGCTGGTTTTTTCTGTACAACCTATGCACTACGAAACATAAAATAAATAATAAATAAATATTACAGGACATTCCACACATCGCCATCTAGCCCCAAGCTAAGTAACTAGACTTGTGTTATGGGTGCTAGACAACGGATATACTACTTAGATGCTTTTTTTTTGTAAATATATACTTATAGTACATAGAAACAACTAGACCACAGACAAATATCTAAGAATAAATACTTGCCTGAGGCGGGAATCGAACCCGCGACCCTGTGTTGGCAGTCCGGCATGGTGACCATTGTGCCAACTGGGTCGTCAATACGTTGCATTAAACTGTCGCAATATAACAGTAACAACGTACGTTCTTTATGCAGTAATGCTATTGCAATCCAAATGACATACAATGCAATTCGTGATATGATATCCGGTAAGCAAGTTGGTAGATTGGTTACTATTTATACACTTGTATCGTATTTTTTATCTATCATACAACCGTAGTGTCAGTAACTCTGCCGCTTAGTTTGTCATTTAGGTAATACACTGTTCGTTTAATAGGTCGTTTAAGGCTAGGTGCTAATAAAGCTACCAAAATCGACCTTTGTTTTAAGCAACTCTAAGTAATCAAATACTCTTTTTTTGTTATTTGGATATAAATGGATATTGTAGTTTAATAACCATATTTTTGTTTATTGTGGTTGAAAACATGATATGAACAACTTCGTTCGATAAAAAAAATGTTGGAAAACAGAGAATTATTAGATCATTTATCGGGTTTTATTCAAAAATAGTTAACGTTTGTTTCTAAAAATGAATCAAATGATAGGTTTTGACCTCTAGGAACTATATTTGTGGATAATAATGGTAAAATGTTTTGCATATCGATCAAATATAACAGTTAGCACGCAGCACGCTACGTCTTTGAGAGCGGGGGATAAGGTAATGTGAATACCTACACACGGTACTGGAAGAGCGCATTAATAGTACATGAGCGCTCTATTATAATAAATTACCTAAAGATGTATATGACATGTCCATTAACAGGTTCAAAACTTTTATAAAGCATAAATTGTGCAGTAAGGCGTACTATGATACTTCGTCTTACCTTACCCACAGACGTGACTTTAATTGCTCCATTTCAAATAATACTTTCAAATATTGGTAATATTGATCTTTGTGAGTGATCACATGAAAAAAAAACCCCATGAGTTTCTTGTGCCTTCTTCTCATTGGTGGGCGCGTTCCGAAGGCACACATCCTAAGTTTTTTAAGACGTGTCCATGTGATATTGTACCTAGGTATTAAATATCCAAAGGAAATAAAGAATTTTGACTTTGACTTTGCCGATTGAGGGCTACTTTTATGCACCTAAAGGACGCATTTACGATTCGATGCGCCTGAAGTATCTAGAATGACGTTTCTTTTAAAATAGTCGTTACTTTATATATCGAACTGAGACAAAGACAAGCAAAATCAACCTTCTATGAAAACAAGCTTTACGTGAATTAGCAAAACATGTTGGAAGATTGATGATCTATTTTTGTGGTTTATGGAGTAAATGTGAATATTTTTGTGTATCTTTTTTATAAGAATTGATGTTTAATATTTTTATTTTAACGCAGTATAATTTTTAATTCTTTGAAATCTTTTAGTTATTGAGATTTTTGTACCGAAAGTCGGCCTATTTTCATAGTTTTTGCGGTAAGAGGCTACGGAAAACCATTATTTTTTGTAATAATACCAAATATTATTTCAAAATTATTTTTATACATTCTACAGATAAGTGTTGTCTGATTCATTTGATATCTTTAAAATATGTAAAACTTTGACGGATAAACCGGAACCAACTATACTTTGCTAATATCTTGACACTTTCCGTAAATGCGTCCTTAACTTTTTTTTGAAATTTTAATTTGTAATTCGAAAATCTTTTAAAATAAAGGTCATTAATACCTAGATCAGTTGATTAAACTTAAACAATCTTAAGGTTAATGACCTCTGCGTGTGAGGAACAGCGCAGGTTTTCGAGTAAACGTAACTTAAAACTTTTTATAAAAAATGTTAAATTTTCCAAAAGTTGTGGAACAAAAGTTGATGCTCAAGGCACACAGATATTCGTTTCTTTAATTTTTATTTAATTTCCAGTGTGTCTCGAGAATCGGTGTCTACGAACAGCATTTTTACAAAATGCTGTTGCTGCGTTCCACTACGCATAGGGTGTTTCATCCTTGGATATGTCAGTCTGGTATGTATGTTCGTTTTAATGTTTAATATCTAATTAAATTAAAAAATCGAAATAAATATCTAACCTATCTATCAGTTACCAAGGGTTAAGCTTTGACGACCCAGTCGGTTGCGGGTTCGATTCCCGCCTCAGACATGTATTTATGCTTAGATATTTGTCTGTGGTCTGGTTGTTTCTATGTATTATTCTTTTGTAAATATATATTTACAAAAGAAAATTATATAAGTAGTATATCCGTTGTCTAGCACCCATAACACAAGTCTAGTTACTTAGCTTTGGGCTAGATGGCGATGTGTAAAATAAAAAAATAAAAAAAACTGATAAGAAAGATGACCAATTAATATTTTAGACATGACTCATATTTGTGACTAAGATTTTCTATGTCATCAAGTTTGAGGTTATGTTTACTGTAAAATCAACTGTTTTTATCTAGAAATAATTAAAGTAGTAGTCCAAACTAATCAAATAACCCACAAGGTCAAATACTAATTTGACCTTGTGGGTTATTTGATTAGTTTGGACTACTACTTGAATTACTCCAAAAGCAGCTAATTTTCGAGTAAACACACTCTCATTTTTTTTTCTAAATAAAGTTTATATCTAGGTAGGTAAGTAAAAAAAAATTAACGTTAGGAATGAAGCTCCTTTACATACTTTTTTATCGGTTTCGTTCATTCTCTCTTTCTCTTACGGTTTTTCGTGACACAGTTTCGTGACGTTACTTTTTTTCTAGGTTAAGTCTCCTCGCCAATCCGCGATAAGGATTTCGTTGCAAAAAGTTGTTTACCTAGACATAGATCACCTCCTTGCGTCTTAACGCCATAGTCCTACTAATCCTACTAATATTATAAATGTGAAAGTTTGTGTGTGTGTGTGTATGTTTGTTACTCCTTTACGCATAAACTACTGGACCGATTACGATAAAACTCGGTATCTAAATAGCTGACGACCTGGATTAATACATATGCTACTTTTTATCCCGTTATTCCCACGGGATCGGGACTTACGCGGGTGAAACCGTGGGGCGCAGCTAGTATTATATTTTTTTTTCCCCAGGCATATAACACCATCCAGACCTTGTGCCTGCTCTCTCTGACCTCCCTGATCGGCGTCGAGACCCACGGCTTCGACCACGTCGACACCGAACGTCCACCCACTGCCGAAGAAGCAACGGAAGTTGAAGTCGTCAATAATATCTTGCTGAGTCAGGGTAAACTTCTGGTCCTGATTTGC
Source organism: Idaea straminata (assembly GCA_951213275.1). Lineage (NCBI taxonomy): Eukaryota > Metazoa > Arthropoda > Insecta > Lepidoptera > Geometridae > Idaea > Idaea straminata. Next base: position 10,619,174 of record OX577865.1, read on the forward strand.
ATTGTGAATGTGGCCTGGCTAGCTGTCAATATAGCTTGTCTTGTTGGACTGCATAAGGTAAATATTTGTCAATACTTGTAGTTTTGTTAACAAAGTCGCATAGCAATTTAATTAACTGCAGGATAAACGTCTCTGATGGTACGGTCATGTACAATCAACGGCCAAAAAATATACAATAATTATGTGTTTGACTTAATACTGCTGGCCGCTGGCTAAGCGCCAGTCTGGAGTCAAAAAGACATTTATTATGTCAAGCTATAGTCGTTTTAAATTAATTACATTCTACATTTTTTACTAGCTTTTTTTGGAAAGGTCGATAAATCACATCCGGGCTTGGTTAAAGCCATTTTTTTTAAACAAGCAAATGCCATGTAACAAAATCTTATATAGTCTCAGGTTTTTCTGTTATGGGATAACTAATAAAACCAACAAGAAGGTAAAGAAGATAGATTAGTTTTAAGAGGCCGTTTCCAACCTTATTTGGGCCATTGTGCGTGAAGTATAAAAGATACCTTTATATTATTATTTACTATTACTAATATTTCGCTGTCCGTCCGTTTCTCCGTCTGTGTGTCTGTCAGCAGGCTGTATCTCATGAACCATGATAGCTAGAGAGTTTACATTTTTACAGCTGATGTATTTCTGTTGCCGCTATAACAACAAATACTTAAAACAGAAAAAGTTAGTATTTTTATTATTTGCTAGACAACAGGGAAACCTGACACTTTATGTTTTTCTTCAGCGTTAGAGCAATGTTAATAGCGCACGCCAATTTTTCGTAAAATAATCCATTCACTGTCTGAGATTGGAACCCACGGGATGAAAGTCGAGTTTTCCACCACTAGGCCAACACCACTCAGCAGGACCAGGTGTTAATAAGTTAAGTTAATTTAATTAGGATTTAATTTTGCTTTCACCGTTCTTTGGAAATTCTAAAAGGAACCACATAAAACATATTCATTTTGTAAAGGCAAGTACTTAAGGAAGAATTTCGAGTCGAAAAAACAGTTTAACCGCTTTCTTATTTAACCAACTAGCAGCGCTCCGCGGTTTCACCCGCGTAACTCCCGATCCCCTGGGAATATCGAAATATAAAATAGCCTATAGCCTTTCTCGATAAATTTATTATACGAGTACAACACAAAAATAATTAACAGTTCGAACCAGTAGTTCCTGAGATTAGCGTTCAAACAAACAAATAAACTCTTCAGCTGTATAATATTAGTATAGATAACCCTGTATTAAGGTGGTAGGTAATTAAGGTCGGTAATTAATTAATTAAATTAAGGTTTAATAATTTCCATTAAGATATTATAATTGTAATTAAAATTATAAATTCGTGGAAAAAAGAACAAAGACTTCAAAATTGATTAATTTTCATCAAAACCTGTTTCTATGTGTTTCAGCAATAGACACATACAGTGTGTAATCAAAAACCCTGTAACGCTCTAAGGTAAACAATAACCTTACCTATATTAATATTCAAAAATTAGAAAAGATAAATAAAAAAATGTTTGGGAAAGATACCTTTATTTTCTCCAGAGTCAGAGGATCTTTTTTAAGCTAATATTGGTGTTACCACATCTTTGAAATTTCATAAATGTTTAGTCAGTTTGAGTAATTTTAACGAACTTTAAATTAAAATTATTTTTTAGATAAATATAATTTATTTTCTATTTAATAATAGACCAGCGTTGTACTTGTATCACGCACTTACAATGCTAGGGCAGATTTATGCGGCACACGGCTTCTTAGAAAACTTATGTAAGATTTTGTGTTACTGATTTTCATTCTCTATTTATTTTCCAATGTTCATTGTTTTCAGTAATGGGTAAATTGTTGTAACTTAATTTTATGGTGAAAGGGTACCGGCGCTCTCTCCATAAGAACGTAGTCGACTGTTTTCTCCCTTGGAAATGACACTAGCACAAATATTTAAGTACCATAAAACCTATAACTACCCTGACTATGCCCCTTTGTTTTAGTTTTTTTTCATTTTCTAATTATCATAGAAATTAAAAAAAAACACAAAACATAGGGGCATGGTCATGGCAGTAATAAGTTTTATGGCACAAAAATAGTGTCATTATCCAGAGAGAAAACAGTCGACTACGTTTATATGGAGAGAGCGCCGGTACCCTTTCCTCTTAAAACTACCTACTATCCATTGTACACAATTTATGATGTCGTCGTCTCTTTTATGTCGTACACTTGTCTAATTATTAGTATTCTTCTTTTTCTTCTTCTTCTTCTTCCTTTAGTTGCCAATGTGGGTATTGCCATAATTACTTGGAAATTCCTGAAATTTTCAGTAAATTAGGGTAATTTCCCAGAACTTAAGATTAAAATTATTTTTTTATTTTCATACATTTTTATTTTCAACTAGCTGCGCCCCGCGGTTTCACCCGCGTAAGTCCCGATCCCGTAGGAATTGATAGGGTTTTCCCGGAAATTATTCGATTTTTTTCTCGCCTTTTAAACCTTCCCTAGACCTCCACGAACATTTCAAGACTAAGATAAGATAAATCCGTTCAGCCGTTCTCGAGTTTTAGTGAGACTAACGAACAGCAATTCATTTTTATATATAAGATTATTATTTTGGTAAAGCTCCGGGGGTACCTACATGTCCCTAAGAGGTATACAGAGTTTTTGATACAACCTGTATATACATAACTAGCAGCGCTCCGCGGTTTCACCCGCGTAACTCCCGATCCCGTGGGAATATCGGGATAAAAAGTAGCCTATAGCCTTCCTCGATAAATGGCCTATCCAACACAAAAAGATTTTTTCAATTCGAACCAGTAGTTCCTGAGATTAGCGCGTTCAAACAAACAAACAATCAAACAAACAAACTCTTTAACTTTATAATATTAGTATAGATGTCACAAACAGAAATGTTAGTAGAAAGGATTAAATTGGAAATGTATCACTATCGATACTAAAAGCAATCAGTATTCACCTGTTAATTTATCAAATTGCATTTTCTCCAATTTTAAATACCATGCAGACAATTTTAACGAGATTTCACTACATTCATGTGAAATGGAACAGCTTGCTCAACAAAAACGAGCAAATTTTAAACGAATTAAACACATTCGTAATGTTTTTGTAGTTTGAATATTACAGTATTCGAATAAAAGTGTTTTATGAACATTTGCATACGGAGTTTTAAGTGGCATGGATTTAAATTGGGAACGTGTTCATGAAATGATTAAAAATGTATGATAATGAAAAGTTTTATGGTGATCAGATAAACTTAATGAAGTTTTAGAGATAGCCCACCACGATAGCGACCATCACCACCAGGATTGAGCTAAGGAACTCTATCCTCAAAGAGATCCTGCCCCCTAGACAAGATTGCTTTCTATTAGCGATATCGCCAATTGATAGATTTAATTGTATGAAATTGACATAAAACATTGTAAAAATTAATTATCCACACGTTTTTTTTTCTCCAACGCAAGACTACGTGACTTTTCGTTAGCTTGTGTCAATTTCATACAATTTTTTTATAAAGTCTGTTGATTGGCGATATCGCTAATAGAAAGCAATCTTGTCTAAGGGGGCTTGTGAACTTATTCAGTTCTAGATAGAATCTCCCAAATAAAAACAAAATCGATCGAAACAGAAACAATAGACCATTGAATGTCTTGTTCGATCGTCTTTTGTTTTTCTTTCGATCGTTATTTGTTTTTGTTACCATAAGACGATGCAAACAAAAGACGAATGAAACAGAAAGAAAAGGCGATCGGTACAGAAGCAATGGACAAATTATAAGGTTGAATTGATGTTTGTTACCTCGTCACACAAATACTGCTATGAAACTTTGTATATAGATAGCTGGAGTCCAGGAATAACACATACAACATATGTATTATACTACTAACAAAACACACATAGGAACAAAAGCTACTTTTCACATCTGATATTTCCACGGGAGCCAAACCACGGGACGTTACCAAGAGTGACCTCAAAACGACGCACATGTGGTGCATCCACAGGGAATGTATTAAAATTGCACCCTGACCTAGGCTTTTAATTCAATTCAATTTCAATTCAAATCATTTATTTCAGATAATCAAATCCATACAATACAATAAATAATCGAAAATACTAAAAATCAACAAATTTAAATCAAAACTAATAATAAAAAACGAGCCAAAATGTAAAAAGAAAAATGTCAATATTAAATGTCAAATAAAAAAAAACAAAATTAAATGTCACAAAAAGGTAAATTATCAAAATTAGGTATGAAAAATTGTAAATTAAATATAGAAAGAACCGCTGGCATGCAACTGCATCCACCTCCTCAACAACGGCGAGTCCCACCTCTAAAGCCTTTTAAGGCGCTCTTCCAGTACCGTGTGTAGGTATTCACATTACCTTAGCCCCCGCTCTCAAAAACGTAGCGTGCTGCGTGCTAACTGTTATAATTGATCGATATGCAAAACATTTTAGCATTATTATCCACAAATATAGTTCCTAAAGGTCAAAACCTATAATTTGATTCATTTTTGAACAAACGTTAACTATTTTTGAATAAAACCCTATAACCGATCTAATACTTCTCTGTTTTCTAACATTTTTTTCGTCGATCTAAGTTGTTCATATCATGTTTTCAACCACAATAAACAAAAATATGGTTATTATATATCCATTTATATCCAAATAACAAAAAAATAGTATTTGATTACTTAGAGTTGCTTAAAACAAAGGTCGATTTTGGTAGCTTTATTAGCACCTGCCCTTAAGCTTAATCTATCTTTTTTTCAACAGAAACGTCCAGGACCAATCAAGGTGTACGTTGGATTTGCTAGCGCTCGTCTAATCATTGCCATGGCTGGATTCGTATATCTAGTGATGTCAGTACGCTACGCACACACACAGACCATTCTGTCTCATTGCGTTGACCTTGGTGAGTGAAGTTTTTATTATTGCTTCCTATATTTTAGTCTATTGGTTAGTGCTCGTTTCATTCTAGCTGCATTCATCATCTTGTGATGTCGGTAAACATCCAATTAAACGAGTAAGGGCTTTTCACACACAGGATCCGTATTTACCCCTTCTGTTTATGCGGATCCTGTGTGTGAAAAGCCCTTACTCGTTTTAACGGATCTGCCCGCTTAGACAAGACTGCTTTCTATTAGCGATATCGCTAATCGATAGATTTAATTGTATGAAATTGACATACAACATTGTACAGTCGGCTGCATAATTGCAGCCCCCGGTAGAGTTCAAAAAATACTATTATTGGCATGTTTCCATTCTAAAAATTTTTGTTTGATAAATTGATGACTTTAAACTTCAACTAAAGCAGGTGTCTAGAATCCTGCTTGTGTTGAAAACATTCTTATAACAGCCGTTTTGGAGCTCTACGGTGGGTCTGCAATTATGCAGCCGTACGTACATAATTAGCATAAGATGGAACTTATTCACCATTTTTTTCTCTCCAACGCAAGACTACGTGACTTTTCGTTGGCTTGTGTCAATTTCGTCCAAAAATAAATGTCTGTCGATTGGCGATATCGCTAATAAAAAGCAATCTCTTCTAAGGGGGCTGTCTCCACTGTAAGGTAATGTTCACACCACCAACCGCCCCATACAGAATACTGTAAAAAGACAAACGGACAAGAAAGTGATCTTTTAAGGGTTCCTTTTTTACCTTTTGAGGTACGGAACCCTAAAAACCGTACCGGCTTGTGTATTTATTGAGTCCAAAATACTGTCACGTGTATGAACACGTTTATGCTGCTATAGGTCGGGCAATGAATCATGGCCCCAGCGGAAATTGGTGGATATGCCCGGATCGTTTGCGCATGTACCATCGCGGACAGAATTATTACAGCCAAATCGTCATAACGTTACCTCCGTTTAATATTTTGCTAAACCCGAAAAACATTTAAAATTAAAATTAGGCAAGGTATTGCACCGGAACTAAAATGACATCGAATTTGAATGCAATTGGCTATCCAATTTTTCAATTTAGACTTAGGCAAAGTTAGGTGTGTGTGGGATTTATGAGCGCGACAATACTTAGACGACTAAATACGTGTGGGAGCGGGACAGAGCGTGGCTAGAGAAGTGTGTGCGGAACAGAGAGCGCCCTTCACTCCTGTCCCCTCGCCAAACGGACCTAAAATTGAGTGTTGCTCATATTATTATTCCCCTTCCACTTTCCGCTGGGGGCCATGATTCACTATCCGAACTATACCTACGCCATCACCGTATATAAAGAGCAGTAGAATTCTATTGTGGATAATATCTAAATCACGAAATTGCTTTCGAGAATACAGTGGTTTCCAACGCAGATTACGCTGTAGATTATGTACTAAGTTTAGCCTGTCAAATGACCATACAATTAGAAGTAGGTAGGTATGTATATAATTAGTGTACCGTGACAGGTCGAATTATACGCCAGTCATTATCTTTCATTGTTATTCAACCTTGGTTAGCAGTTATAATACACCATAAACCTGTGTTAAACCTGAGCCACGAATGGGTCGGAAAAGTTTTTGTACTGTCGTCTTCCTACCTTTACTCGCGTCCTTCGTAGACCTTCGTTTATTTGGTGGTCTTTGAGCTATGTTTATGTCTTTTAGGAAACTGTGGTACATCTTAGACCGCATCGTCAGTTACCATCGTATGAGATAGTGGTAAAAAATGCTGATCTATATACCTATCATAAAGAAGATTTAAGCTATCATTTAAGAAAAAAAATTAAAAATATTTTTTAACCTAAACCTAATGTTAACATGATACATTGACTGTGGCTCCCACACTAAACAATGTCTGTATCGTGGGGTTCCAAGAAATAATAACTTTAGCTTAAGAAATAAAAGCTTAATTCAAGGCCCTGCTTGAGTTGAAACATTTTAATAAAAGAACTAAATGGTGGGCCTCCACGAGGCCTCAACTTTTATACAAACTTAGATGCTCGTAAACAAAAATTGTATAGGTATTACCTGTTTTGCATGGCGTTGTAATTAATTATGCTTAGGAAATCTCATTAAAGAAAATTCGTAAGAAGTAGTGAAAGCAAACGTCTTTTCATCGCTCTGAACGAAGGAACACCGCTCAGCAACTACTAAAATATGAAATCCCTGAATAATTTTCTCGTAATTAATTTCGGAGGGAAATCAAATTATGAATTTTAGACTTTGGATTACTTTTTAAAGAAGTTTTTTTGTGAACCCCTAACTTAATTCGAGTTTTTATGAGTTTTCATTGTACTTAAAATTACTGATGATAAATGCCTACCTATAAATATGATTTTTAGGGTTTGATAAACGATACGGGTGCTTATATATACGAGCCGTAGCCCAAGACTTCGTTAGAGACTAAAAAGGCTTTCGAAATAGGCCTGTATCAGGCATATTTACGATATTGACGACCCAGTTGGCACAATGGTCACCATGCCGGACTGCAAAACACAGGGTTGCGGGTTCGATTCCCGCCTCAGACAAGTATTTATGCTTAGATATTTGTCTGTGGTCTGGTTGTTTCTATGTATTATAACTAAGTATATATTTACAAAAGAAAATTATATAAGTAGTATATCCGTTGTCTAGTACCCATAACACAAGTCTAGTTACTTAGCTTGGGGCTAGATGGCGATGTGTGGAATGTCCTGCAATATTTATTATTATTATTATTTTTTATTTTATTTATTTTTACTGAATTATTCCGATCTGTCCAAATGCTTTGTCCCATTAAAGGGACAAATCGAACAAAAATGTTTGATTTGTCCCCTTGTAAGCAACGAGGGGACAGATCGAACTTTATTCAGCTCTTAACGGTTTGATCTGTCCCCCTATCGCTGACAGAGGGACAGATCAAAGTTTAATTTGTCCCCTTATAAGCAACGAGGGGATAGATCGAACTTTATTCAGCTCTTAACGGTTTGATCTGTCCCCCTATCGCTGACAGAGGGACAGATCAAAGTTTAATTTGTCCCCTTATAAGCAACGAGGGGATAGATCGAACTTTATTCAGCTCTTAACGGTTTGATCTGTCCCCCTATCGCTGACAGAGGGACAGATCAAACCGTTAAGTGGTGAATAAAGTTCGATCTGTCCCTTCGTTGCTTACAAGGGGACACATCAATTGTTTTTGTCCAATCTGTCCTTTTAATGGGACAAAACATTGGGACAGATCAGAATAATTATTTTTACTTAGGTCAAAGTGCATCTGTATAATCTTAATTTGAAGGTCGTATTTTTTTGTTTCAGGTCTGACAGCCTACTTCATCCTTGTCTATTACATCTACGCTATCCAGCTGGAGAGAGAGAAGGAAGAATCCCTTCCATCTGTGAACAATCTCTCATTCATTTACCCTACTAAGTTAGACAAACAACATTTGGTTGTTGCTTAGAAGGGTTTTACTATTGGGTTACATTGAAGTTTCAAGCCCCATTTGCAAGAAACTACCAGTTGATTTAGTTAGGCTGTCATCATTTCTAAAACGTGGAAAATACGCTGACCAAGACTTGTGCTTCTTCTGCTTTATGAAGTTGGTAGTTTAAATTAAAGCCAGGTGCATGAAAACTTTGAAGTCAACTCCCCTTATTGCAATTATCCCTATATAATATAAAGGGATAGTCCCTATATAATCTCTAGGGATAGTGTGTAGACTGTAGTTCACGAGTAAATCTGTGTCTAAATCTAAGGTTTAAATCTACATCTCGGACTATCCTTAAACCTCGTTTAGGAATAAGGGGGTTCAAGTCTAAAGTGAATATATAAGGTACCTTATATACGAGCATGGTACATCCTCGATCTCATTGTCACTTATCATCAGGTGAGATGAGGTCAAATGCGAGCCAATTTTGCGTAAAAAACTGTCGATACAAAATTGCGTCTAAGAAACGGTAGGACTGATCGAAATTCAAAGCAAAACAATGTTGTGAGACTTCAGGTGAAAGAGTACCGGCGCTCTCTTCATACAAACGTAGTCGACTGTTTCCTCCCTGGATAATGACACTAGAGCAAATATTTTTGGTGGTTAAAATTTATAACTGCCATGACTATATTGACCAGGGCCCTATGTTTTGTTTTTGTTTTTAAAAATCTTTATTTCTATGATAATTAGAAAATAAAAAAAACCAAGACATAGGGGCATAGTCATGGCAGTTATAGGTTTTATGCCACAAAAATATTTGCTCTAGTGTGCGTTTACATTATGCTATTTGTAGTACCTTAGTTCTGCCATACTTTGCCGGTAGATTACTGTAAATGGGGCTTAGCAAAAAAGAAATGCACCTACATTTCTTATAAAACTAAATCTTTTTGTTAAAGAATTTTCTAGTGTAACTCCAATTAATTATTCTCCGATATTTCATTTTTGTCATTTGCGTTTGGTTTTTTACTTAAATTTATTAGTGTAGCAATTATCTTTATTTTTAAGCCTATTTCAAAACAGAAAACATTAAATATTATCTCAAATGAAACTCTTGTAATCTCAATGATCATTTATTATTCAACATTTGCAGTAGAAGTTTTGTATTCATTATTTTCTTTGACAACAAATTATTATTTTAGAATAGTTCTATGTTTGGCTGTGCGATTTATTTCAAAGATAAATTATTTCAGCGTGATTTTGTAAAATTATGATATTGTATTTTTATTCGATTAAATAAATGTAGCTAATGGATTAAAATGTGTTTAAATTTTCTTTTTTCTGCTTAATTATGTTACAGATTATATTTCGAACTTATTTAGAACTAGCTGCGCCCCGCGATTTCACCCGCGTAAGTCAAGATCTCGTGGGAATATCGGGATAAAAAGTAGCCTATGTGTTAATCCAGGTCTCCGGCTATCTACGTACCGAGTTTCATCGCAAGCGGTTCTGTAGTTTTTGCGTGAAGGAGTAACAAACACACACACACACAAACTTTCACATTTATAATATTAGTAGGATAGGATTTAATGTTGTTTTTTTTTAATTGACATGATTTGTATTATTCTATGCTTTTACGAATTTTTATATCTTGGCCGGTTTTGTTTTTAATTTAATCCCATGTCTTTTTGTCTTTTAAATTAGTAAGAATCATCGAAATCGGTCCACGCAGTTGGAAGCTCTGGCTGATAAACACTTACCCTCCTTTGCTTCGCCTGGTCGGGTAAATATATAATCAAAAAAATAAAGTCCGTAAAAATAAATAATGTTTAAAAGTGTCAAGAAAATTGAAACAAAAAACCTTAAGTTTCGGAAAAACCAAGCGACATTTCCGGGACTCACCTTCATAAACCACTTCGCAAGGAGTCAATTCGGAAAATTAAATGTCAACACGAATAAAAAACCTTTTTACATTTTGTAGGGAACCGTTGAAATTGGAAAGCAAATAATTTGTTTAGACAGTACTTACTGGAGTTATTTACTCTATCTATCTTTTAATTATTAAGATTTTTAAGGAAGATTTTTTGGGGTTTCTGTGGCCAAAAATATGACATGACGTCTTCTTGTTTTGTATTCATTTAACTAATGTATATTGTAATTTTCTTACGAAAACTTTATGGGCGCTAATTGACATTGTTCTTATGGTGAAGGATACCCGCGGCTCAGTTGTCTGTCTGTCCGTCTGTCTGTCACCAGGCTGGCACCATGAACCGTGATGGCTAGTGAGTTGAAATTTTCTCAGATTATGTATTTATGATCCCGCTATAACAACATATACTGAAAACATGAAAATAATCAAGTTCGATTCCCTTACCATTTGACGACACATTTGGCACAATAGTCACCATGCCGGCCTGCCAAACACAGGGTTACGGGTTCGATTCCCGCCTCAGACTAGTATTTATGCTTAGATATTTGTCTGTGGTCTGGTTGTTTCTATATATTGTAAATATATATTTACATATAAGTAGTAAATCCGTTGTCTAGCACCCATAACACAAGTCTAGTTACTTAGCTTAGGGCTAGGTGGCGATGTGTGGAATGTCCTGCAATATTTATTTATTTATTATTTATACAATATGGTACGGACCCCTTCGTGCACTCACACTGCGCCCGTTTTTAGGGTTCCACACCTCAAAAGGTAAAAAAAATAATTATTTTAAATAATTTCGATGACCTTTTTTATCTTTTCAAGTTAAAGTTTCAACTTAACAAGATTACTTTAATGTAAAACACTTGTAAATTATTCGTTAAAGTTTTAAAGACATCTATCAATGTCACTTAGACAGATTAAGTTGCGGAAAGTCTGGAAACTTGTTGTAGCAATCTTTGTTGCTCCATTCCTAGTATTCCGAGGAGAATGCACCAAAACTAATACTGAGGAACGGGATTAAAACGGTTTGTGAACGATAAAAGAACGATTTCCAAAAAATGTCAGTCATTAAAAAAATATTGTCAAAATTGGACTACTCTGCAGAAAGTTAAGTTAATAAAACTTGTGAGGTATCAAGGGACACCCGGATGGAACGAAGAAAGACGAAAAAAAATAACTGGCTTGCTTTCTATGAGAGAGAGAGACAGACAGAGAAACACGCACATGCCGCACGGCTTACAACTATAGCAAAAAGTGTCGTTACAACTTTTGGTCTTTATTTTTCCGTCTAGCCACCTTTCTCAACGCGCTATAAGGAACTTCGTTTCAAAAATGGTAATAAAATAAATTGAGAACCTTCTCCGTTTTTTAGTATGTTAAAAGTCTTTCTGGTTCCCTTGCGGAGAGAGGATACTGATGCCACTAGAATAGTGCTGGATTTGGAAGTAAATGGTTGTAAAGCGAGAGCATGGCAAAAGAAGAGGTGGAATGATCTAGGTAGTTATATGGGAAAAAGTAAACAGGGACTTAACGGGAAATAGAGTGAAGTGCAGGAAGGATAATATATTGTGCAAATATTTATCATTTATAGGTCAAAAGGTTAGTTTTTTGGGTTTTGTACCTCAAAAGGTAATAAAAAAGCTCTTATAACATATTTTTCTTATCTGTCTGTCTCTCTCTATGTGTGTTACCACAAATTTTCTAAGGAACGGGTGGACCTAGCAAGTTTTTTGTGATGCCTTTGTGACACAAAGAAAAGATTTGGCCCGCTACTCTAAACTGGTTCGGACGAATCTACCCATATACATTTTTAAAAGTAGACGTTTGGCCCGCATGCCAGTTTTTCTGTGGGCGAGATGTACCCCAGCCCCGCCCGGGGTTTCATTCGAAGTAACCGAGTTTCCTGTTTCTTACTTATTTTCTAATACCGTACCTCAAAATCTACACTTTAGGTGACCTGAGCCTGCCGCAGAAACTATTACGGCAAAAGTTAAATCAGTTTTGTTGCCTTTGGAACCGGTTTCATCTGGATTCATCCGGTTTCCCAAGACCTTTGCATGCAATAAACGACGTTCACTACTTGCAGAATATGAAAGGACAGGTATGATTTTTCTTTGCAGTTTTCAGTTGGTTTGGTTTCTTTTCTAAAAAAATTCAGTGGTTTTAATACGAAATTTTGTGTTAGTTTTAGGGTTCTGTACATATAGGGTAAAGACGGTACCCTATTACTAACTTCACTGTCCGTCCATCCGTCTATATGTCTGTCATCAGGCTGTATCTCATGGACCGTTATTGCTAGAGAGTTGATATTTTTACAGATTATGTATCTGTTGCCGCTTTAACAACAAATACTACAAACAAACAAACAAAAAATAGTGGGGCTCCCATACAACATGGTACGGAACCCTTTGTGTGCGTGTCCGACTCGCACTTGACCGGTTTTATAAATATCAGTGAATAAATTATTAATTTTGTAAAAACCAACCAGCAATAAGGTTTATCTTTATTATCCTTCGTGAAAATATTATATCCCTCCCAACTAATGGAACTTAAATATTCACAATTTAAAAGCAGAGCTTAAAGTTCGCGGGAGTGTAATTTTCAAGTCGGTGACTGTCGCGAACTAGCGAACAGCAATTTCATTTCAAAATTGTATTAAATTGTGGAACTTGCGTTTTGATTTAGAAGAAAGGAATAAAATTGCAGGCACAAGAAAAACTACACTTGCGTCTTCCGAAAGTCCCTGATTCAACCTGTTTCAAAGGAAGTAGCGTCACCTGTTATTTTTAGATACAAACATTAATTTGTCTGTTCACTAATAAATGGAATGCTTGTGAAATTTCGTTATTATGAATGAAAAATCGATTAGTCGCATTCACCCCATAGTCACAATCGCCCCGGTTCACCTTATTTTTAGTCTATACATTGACAGAAAATCGAGTATAGAATTTTGTAAAAAAACCGGTCAAGTGCGAGTCGTACTTGCGCGCCGAGGGTTCCGTACATTAGTTTCTACTCTCTTTCTTTACCCTTTCTTTCTTCTCTTTCTTTTCCCTTGCCGTGGTATGGTAAGTATCAATTTAACTTGACCCCTACTTCGTTTGGGCGCCCATACAATATAAGGGTCAAGTTAAATTGGTTTAACTATGTAAACCAATTTAACTTGATACCAATAATTTTCCACTTTTTTATTTTTTGGAATTTTTCCTTTATTTGTGCTATAAGACCTTGCTTTTTTACCAATTTTCGTGATTTCGTGATACGGGAACTACCATATAGGTTTTCGACCCAAAACATATTAGGGTACTTCCGGTTGACCTGGAATTGACAATTCCAATTTGGTTAAAATCAAGGTCTTATAGCACAAGTAAAGGGATTTTTTTTATCGTGTTGACCCAGGACCTAAATTTATTCACCTAATAGGGACTCAGTATTTGGTATGAATTTCAACTTGTTAGGGCCCGTTCGTGTAAAAATCGGTGGTGACACACGGACAGATAGACAGAGAGACAAGAAAGTGATCTTTTAAGGGTTTCTTTTTTTACCTTTTGAGGTACGGAACCCTAAAAAGACAAGTTTTTGCAATTTTGCTACAAGTGGCTATCTTGGTCAATGTAGCTAAGACGAAGGGTAGCCTGTTTGTGCGTAGTTATTTTACGTAATTATTTCTACTAATCTGCAAAACACCACACAACCTCTAGTTGATGTTTCGCGTATATGGTGTTATGCGTACAAGTACTTATTATTGGCCTTTTACATCTATGTAACCTAGATGATTTATATAGCGCTAGCATAGCATAGCGTTGGATGTTCCTAGGCATCATTCTGCGGCCTTCCGTGGCGCCTTCCGCTTTTCTGCCTCCCAGTGTTGGAATGATATTCCACCTCCTTGGCGTGCTCTGAAAACAGTAGTTCAATTTAGAAGATGTTTCAAGGCATTGCTGTTGGAAAAGCAGCAAGTCGATGCGCGGAATACTTACAGGTAGTTTGCGCACGACTTGCAGCGATGGTTTATCCACACTGATTGGGGGTATGACGGGGCGGCTGCGGACGGGCTAGGGTGCAGTAGTTAAATTTCAGTTATCCGCGTCTTTCTCCTTGGTCACCAGTTGCAATCCAAAAACGTGGCATCAATTCAATTCTTGATTAATGGCGATTCTGCCCACATTGCGTTGCAATTCCGCCAATGTCCAGTGAATAAAGAAATTAACGAAGGAGATTGGCCGGTAACAAGAAGATTGATCGGTGATTTATGCAGCTGGATCATCTAAAACAAACAGACACAACACAGGACGTTCACAAAATATATAAACAAACTATGAATATAACCATAAATCCAGATAACATCACAATACTTAAATTTATTAAAAATATATATTTAAAGGGAAATATAATACATATGATGAATATAATAAATTATAGTTTTATATTATTAGTATAAATAAATTTGCCCAATGTATAAACAAAAGGAGTAGAAACAAGGAAGAGAAGAGATTTCAAATTGATAGGACGGGGAATATCTGGAGGGAGAATTTCATACAAAGATGGCTGATGCCTCGGACATTCAAAAAAAATATGTTCTACGGTGCCTTCACCCAAACCGCATTCGCACAGTGAATGGTCCCTGACCCTAATTTTCGCGAGAAAAACTGGTGAACAGATGTGACCTAATCTTAACCGGCAAATAATGGAGGTAGTTCGCTTATCTAATCGTTGAAATTTGAAAAACCACGGTTTGGACGGAATGTCAGGTTGTATTTCGCCATAGTGTTTACCCTTTTGTCTTTTAGACACCTCCCAAGATTTGTTCCATGCACTCGTGAGGCTTGATTTAACGAGTGGGTATAAGTCATGCCGGTGGAGATCACTATGCTTCGGTATACCTGTATAAGTGGCATTCTTGGCACACGAGTCAGCGTTTTCATTTCCAGAAATGCCGCAATGACCCGGGATCCAGGCAAGGATAACTTCAATTCCCGCAGAGTGACACTCATAGAGAGCTTTTCTAATTTCGAAAATTATGGGAATATTAGACCGAAATGGGTTGGAAGATATAGCTTGGAGGCAACTTTTAGAGTCTGTGAAGATAATAGTTTTACGCAGGTTATGGGATTTAGTATATAATATACCTTCTAAAATCGCTACAGCTTCACCGGAGAACACTGAGTATAATGGGGGACATTTAAAGTTGAGAATAACCCGATAGTGGGGAATCCAAACAGCAGCACCAACAGGACTGCCGTCTGAAAATTTTGACGCATCCGTGAACATCGCTAACCAATCAGGGTATTGACTGCGGAAGTTATTAATAAAATCAGAATTTGGATCAACCGAGTCTTTGTAAACGCCAAAGTCCTCTAGAATTTGCGGTTGAAAGATTAAAATTTCATATTCCAGGGAGTGGGGAGGAAGGAGGACTTGTTGTTTTACCGGATTCGGCAATCGGGAAAATTTAATATAGCTGTTGAGAAGACAGGGAAGATTAGAAGATAAGTTATTATTTGCTTGATATAATTCATAAAGGGTTCTAATTTTGTTCATAAGAGTATGATGTGAGTTTTCAAGAATTTTAATATAAAACCTATCGCACAAATACTGTCTTCGAAGAAATGGAGGAGGATCAACACATTCTACCTGCATAGCATTTATAGGTGATGATTTCATAGCTCCTAAAATAATACGTAGACTTCTTGATTGTATTTTGTCTAATTTGTTAGCCGCATATTTGTTGCACGGTTCTAAAATAAAAGAAGCATAATCCATGTGACTCCTAACAATGGCATTATATAACAACTTTTGTGAGTAGGGGTGGGATCCCCACCAAACACCAGATAAAGACCTAAGGATATTAATATTCTTTTCGCATTTGTTTGCAACATAGGAGAAGTGACAATCACCAGTCATTCTGGAGTCAAGTTTTACACCTAGAAACTTGACGTTATTGGTTTGAGGGATGAGTTCCCCACCAATTCGGATGTCTAAGATAGGAAGCACTCTCTTTTTAGTGAAAACAATAGTTTGACTTTTTTGAGGGGATAATGAAAGGCCATGGTCGGACAACCATCTTCTTAGTCTGGCCAGAGCGATATTGAGGAGAAAGGATCCTTGCTCAACAGACTGGGTTGGAATGTAGAGAGCCAAATCGTCAGCGTATTGGAGGATTTCACACTGCCTTCCAACAGATTGATCCAAGTCAGAGGTGTATAGGCTATATAAAAGAGGACTTAGGACCGAACCCTGGGGTAAGCCTTTCCAGACAGTCCGGGAACGTGACAAATCGCCCTGACACTTTACGGAAACAAATCTTTCGCATAAAATGTCAAGGCAAAAACGTACTAACTTCTCGGGAACCCTCAGCTGGTGAATGAGCTTATTCCTGAGAGATGGAAGAAGGACGTTATCGTAAGCGGATTCGACGTCTAAAAATACCGCAATGAGGTACTCCTTTTTAAGAAAAGAGGTTCGAATGTCTGTTGATAATATTCCAAGACTATCTAAAGTGCACATCCCTTTTCGGAAACCGAACTGGGATTTGGCCAGAAGTGACTGACTCTCCACAAACCACTCCAGCCTCTGTTTGATAAGGTGTTCAGTTATCTTACATAAGACTGAAGACAGTGCAATGGGTCTTCTACTGGAGGGGGAAGAAGGATCAGAACCGGGTTTTAAAATGGGAACTATAACCTGTGTTTTCCAAGAATCGGGGACTGACCCATAATCAAAGAATTTGTTAATTAAGTTTAGGAAAAAGTGTTTACAGTGATCGGAGGAGTTTTTAAGGAAAGAATAAGGGATCCCATCAACACCGGGAGATGAATCATGGAGTCCATCAAGGGCTAGCTGAAGCTCACGGAAAGTGAAAGGGGAGTCTGTTATACTAGTAGAAGGAAGAAAAGAAGGAGGGCGAGGAAGAGAATCTTCAGTAGGAACCCAGGCCGGGGCCAATTTGTCGAAGAAGGGTTCAATCCAAGAATCAGGGTCATTTGAAGCTACATTATTATCTAAACAGGAGCCTCTGAAGCGTTTTATTTGTTTCCAAACTAGACTAGATGGAGTTCTGGGAGACAAACCTTCACAAAAATCCTTCCAACCCTGCTTCTTTTTTTTTGATAAAGTTCTTTTTGCTTTGGCTGAGCTTCTTTTATATTCAATATAATTTTGAATAGACATATTTGAATTATATGATAGCTCGGCCTGACGTCTCATGCGCACTGCGTCAGAACAGTCTGCATCCCACCAGGGAACAGAGATTTTAAAATTTCGTGATATTTTCTTAGGGATGTGTTCATTGGCAGAAGAAATAACAGAATCAACAAATGACTGATAGAGTTGTAGGTAATTTTCGTTGGTCACTGTTGGTAAGTCCTTGATTTTGTTTTCCAGATATGGTGTGTAAGAAGCCCAGTCGGCACCTGAAACTCTGTATTTTAAAAGGGACACATGATTAGAAGCAGGGGAAACAGAATTGGGGATCGATATCACTATTGGGTAATGGTCACTCCCGTATGTCTGCGAGTGAACTTCCCAGGTTAGACTCAGAGCGAGGGAAGGGGAGCCCAAAGTTAGATCTACTGCACTTTTAGGATTTTGACCAGGTTGAACCCTATGGGTTGGGGACCCATTGTTCACAACAGTCAAATTCAAATCATCAAAGATTTCTATTAATGAAAGGGAAAATAAATTTGTTTTCCATGAGCCCCATGACGGATGGTGGGCATTGAAATCGCCCATGACAATTATAGGAGGAGGGATCACATTAAGTAAAATAGAAATATCTGCAATAAGACGAGAATTAGGGTCAGGAATATAGATCGAAACAAAAGATATATTGAAAACTCTAACGGCTACAATATTAATATCGGGGGGATGAGAGGGACAGGGAATCTGGGAAAAGGGCAGGGAACGATTAATAAGCATGGCAGAGCCAGCACATCCATCTGCTCTGTCATCTCGGAGACACGAGTAACCAGGCACCCCAAAGTGGGAACCAGGTCTAAGCCATGTCTCCGACACGGCCATGATGGCAGGTTTAAATTTATTAATTAAGTGAATCAGATCACTGTAATTACGTCGGATGCTACGACAATTCCACTGAAGTATTTTGGATTGATTTATTGTTTAAAACATGAGATAATTGAGACAGTTTTTCGGCAACGTGGGACGGTACAGACAAATTGTTCTGGGAAATAATCGAAATCAATAAGGAAATTATGAGGTTTATATCTAAAGTGCTGCTAACTTGATTGGTGTTTTCTTGATTAACATCCTGAGAAAGAGCACAACCATTAGGTTGAGAAGACATAGGTTGGGATATAATTGCCTGATGAGATGTTCTATCATAGGGTTTTATTAAAGAAGGTTTAGGGGAAGAGCGTGCCAAAAAAACTGTTTTTTTTTGTGAAGTAGAGTAAGTGGAAGGACGTATCAGGGGAGGTTGGGGGGGAATTTGATTTTGTGATACAACTTCAGAGAACGAACGAGATACGTTAGGGAACTGTTTAGATGCTTCCATGTATGAAATACCTTCCTTAGCCATAGCCATTTTAATTGATTTTTGTCGGGCCTGTTCTGGGCATTGGGAATCGATGGCAAAATGAGCACCAGAGCAATACAAGCATGAAGCAGTAGCTACTTCAACAATACAAGATTCACCTGTGTGTGGCTGGGCACATCTATAACAGCGCGGCTTAGAACGACACTGACTCTTAATATGGCCGAACCGACAACAATTATGGCACTGAATTGTTGGGAAATAATAAAGTTCTACGGGTAAAGCTGTGTGATATGAATAAACCCGATCCGGGAGGATTTGACCCTGGAATGTGATGACAACGGTCTGGGTAGGAACCCAAACAACTTTGCCCTCAACTACAGTTTTTCTGTTTAACCTGCGAGCTTTGATTATTGGACCACAGTATGGAGGTACCACTGCTGTCTTGGAAAATTCAGTCATTGACATATCAACTGGAACATGGCGAACTATTCCCATTCTTGAGATGTTGTATGTTGGAATGATAGCTGTATAATTGTTTGTGCGTAATGCTGGATTTGCCAAAAAGGAATTGGCCGCTTCTGCGTTTTTAAATTCTACAGAGACTTTATTTCGTCCCATAGGTTTAATTCCATCTAAACAAACATCATAAACTTTATTTTGAGCAAGAAACTGCCCAAATTTAATAGGACGAATTACAGACCCTGAAGATTGATCAGAATCATTTTTGGAAACAGTGATAACAAATGGTCCTTTATCAGTGGAAAGGTAAGCATTTATTCCCGAGGTGAAGCAAGGATGAACGAATACGGTTTCTATTGAGGCATTAGCCATCTCTGTATTGACTATTGTCTTTTTAGGAATTTGGGGATCTTCTTGAGTCTGACGCGCGCGCTTTTTCCCCGCCGAGAGAGTCACCAGCGCGGTGGCCGCCTCAGCGGTGGGGTTAGCGATCGCCTCATCCATATCGATGTTCTCAACCGCTTCATTAGCAGGTTGAGGTATGCTCAAGGAAATATCAGGAGGTCGAGGCTGCGGCACCAACTCGGGGTCCGACATACTATACAACTTACCAATACCAGGTTAGTAAGTTGTTAAAACACTAAATAAACAATCCTACTACGCTAAACAACGCGAAATCACAATTAAAAAACACCAAAATCTCTCTAACACGTTAATAACCTATAACACCTTCCGACGGACAAACGTGGCATCTCGTTTTCTTTCTAACCTCGGAATTTGAATTGTCAAATGCAAATGACAGTGACGTTTCGCCTTATTTATATATTTTTTCTTTTTCTTATTACGGGCAGCTTCTCTTCTTCTAAGCTTCTTCTCCAGGCTGTTTATACTCAGTTTATGTATTATACAAATAAAATATTTAATCTATTTTCTTTCCTATTTACCGTTTTATAGTGTGTATGTGGGAGCGTATGACGACGCACGACGGCAGCGGGTTTGGCCGGAAGACCAGCGCTGCAGTCAAGTTACGCTTGACTGTGGCTTACAGCTGAGGTCGACCCATTTGGGCAGCACATGGCTTCTTAAATATTCTTAGGTTTAGTGTATGTTTCTTTCTTCGTTGTATAATTGCTACCTTTTTCTTTGTGTGTGTTTAATTTTAAAGTTGTCGTGTGCCTGTACTAAATAAATGTTTTTCTTTCTTTCTTTCTTTCTTTCATAAAATTGTATTGGGTATGTACTAGAGTAGGTACCACTACCTATACCAACCTCTCAGCTTAGTTGACCGTATCCAGAGGGAAGAACTCGTCATTTCGTCTGGAGCCAACTAAGCCGCGGGCCTTATAACGATGTCTTCCAAGTAGCTGCCCACTTAGACAAGATTGCTTTCTATTAGCGATATCATCAATGGACAGACCTTTTTGGTAAAAATTTGACATAAGCCAAAGAAAAGTCACATGGTCAAGGCAAAAAAAAAAAATTCACATAGTAGTAGCGTTAGAGAAAAGAAATGATTAATAAATTTCATCTGAAGCAAATTTTATACAATGCTTTATGTCAATTTCATACAATTAAATCTATCGATTGGCGATATCGCTAATAAAAAGCGATCTTATCTAAGGGGGCTGGTAACTAATAGTTAAATTATTAAGCGTTAGCGTGGTTTCACACAAAATTCAATATGTTCAGAATTCTATTCAAAATGCATGTTTCAAATAGCTAAATATTTACATGAATTATCCAATAAGATTACTATCAATTAATTAGATGAAATCGTGGTAACAATTTCAATTTATTAGCAGTTCGGATCGAGCTGTTTAATTAGCTGGAATAATCCGATATTCTGTATTGGTACATATTTCATTTGATAACGACTGATTTCCGTATGATTTGTGGATAGAATAAAATATTATATTATTGTTTTAGGATACTTTATTTAATTTTAATACCCTTGTTTTGAGGCACGTATATTTCTTTAACGGTTAACCGACATTGTCGATGATGTTTTCCGTCTGTCTGTCGGTCTGTGTGTCATCACCGATTTTTTTGTTAGCCTATATTGTCCATTGGGATCCATGACTTGTGTTAGGTGTAGGAACCATCTATTTTGTAGGACAATTGTTGTTCCGAGTTTATCATCCAATTACCTCGATATTTAAATAAGAAATTTACTGTTATTAGAAAATTTCGACACCCCACGAAATCGACATGTTTTATACCTGCGCACTTCATTAGCTACCTCTATCAAGAATTGTCAGTGGAAGAAACTTGGGCATCTCGTCGAACTGAACCTGCTCACGAAGATTCAGCCTGTTATTAATCACTTAAAAAAACGTTCGAGGGCTGCTGGACTATATGTTTTTAATTACTATCAATAATGTTAGGTAGTTTGACCTTCATTTTGAAGGTTGCATGTTTTAGATTTATGTAAAAAGAAGACGTATTTAATGAAATTGTTTTTTCTCGACTTATTACAAATTATATCTCCTTAGAAAAGAATATCCAGACCCATAAAATGTGTCTTCTTTTGATGACTGATTTAGGAATACGCTTTCAAGACAACCATAGAAGAGCATGAAGAGCAAGTAAATTGGGCTTCGTTAATTTCACTACATTCAGGTTTATCCATAGCAATTAGAAACGTTGATGAATATCAAGTTGGGTGAAAATTGCGCGTTTCAAGCCACTTGGTCACACTGAATTAATTCCAACGTGACAGTTAACGCCTGCGAGCTTTATATGTCTGTTGCATAATTATATATGCAGCCACAAAAAGAGCTACTTTCACTCGCGTCCTTCTAAGGCTCCCGTTTACTTGGCGCGTTCAAACAAACAAATAAAAAAAACTCTTCAGCTTTATAATATTACTAGCAGCGCTCCGCAGTTTCACCCGCGTAACTCCAGATCCCGTGGGAATATCGGGATAAAAAGTAACCTATAGCATATAGCACATATAATAAATCTGTAGACATAAAAAAATCTGTAATTGTAAGATATCCAGAAAAAAAATACACAGGTCGTCTTAAAATCGTTAGCTGAACACGATAGTTTTTAGAATTTTTGTCTGTTTGTCTGTTTGTCTGTTTGTTTGAACCAGGTAATCTCATAAACTACAGAACAGATTTTAACAAGGTCCACATGAATATGTTCAGAAAATATCAGATTAACATTTAGGGTATGTTTCAATTTAACTTTAATACAATAATTAAGATATTTGATGAAAAAATATTAAAAAAATGTGAAATCGAAATATTTTTCCGTGGTAAAACTTAATCGAACGTCAGAAGGAAACAGTACCCTTACCACGACTTTTTTACGTATTCGATCTAACATACTATATTGAGTATTTACTATGAAACTTCCTAAAAATCAACTTACTAGGTCCACCCGAGACCTGAGAATATCGGTAGTGAAACACTGATAGACAGACGGACAAAAGAGTGATCTTATAAGGGTTTATATTTTTCGAGTGCTTCAAAAAGTCATAGTAGGGGTACAGTACATGCCTCCGCTCAAGATGACAGCTGTCATGAAACCAAATAGTTTGCATTTAATACTACCTACGTCAAACTGAAAATGAGGTTAGTACAAAGAGATACTACTACATAATATTACCGATCTCCTTTACCGAAGACCTCTTCGATGTTACATTTCTATCGCGCTTTTCTCCTGCTATAGTTTGAATTATGAGTTCAAGTAGCGGAAACCTTAGATAGTAAAAACAAAAAAAGAATTTTACAAATCGCTTCAAGAGTTTACGAGTAATCAGCGAACATACATAAAAAAATATATATACGTGACGAATTGAGAACCTCCTGCTTTTTTGATGTCGGTTAAAAATATACAGGTAGTTATTTGTAAAAATCTTTTTTTTTTTCCAAAGTTACGTAGCCCTGCCAGCTACCTAATAAAAAAACTGGGTATTTTGGTGAAGAATTCAGAAAATTGGAAAAGTTATGTTATGTGTTATGTTATGTTTTTTGCGCTGTGAGACCCGATAAGTAAATAATGCCCAACGCTTTATAGGTTTTGTTTGATGGCATTATTTGTCATTTTCAATGGCTTTGGCACTCAAAGTGAACCGCACACTTTTGAAAAATTATAGGTTATCATTTTTCTTTAAATATTCCGTTTCCAAAACGTCTCGCTTTAGAAGTTGAATGTCCTTTTGTAGTTTGGTATAAAGGTTTTGGAAAAATCGGTTTTGACATAAAAACCCTAAGCATAACATAATTTTACACAATTATTTTTGGCATAAAGTCACCGCGCACTCTTAGCCACAAATCCGTCAAATCGCTTTAGAGGGTTGGTTTTTTATTATTTGTTTTTTTTTTTTCGATGCCCTCTATCGATAGGTATGAGTCTCAAAGGGAACCGTGCACTTTTGTGAAATCATAAGACATCACGTTTCTTCAAATACCCCGTTTCCGAGACGCTTTAGATGTTTGGTGTGAAAGCATTTTTTGTTCAACGTGATGCCTGATCTCAATGTGCATCGGGTTATTTTAAGTATTAGTATTTGTTCTGTCCAATTGCCTTTCTTTTTAGTCATTAATATTATTATTTGATAATAAAAACAATGTAAAATATTATTTGCACCAAAATAGATTATTATTTGCATGATGTTGGTGTAAATACTATAATCTCTTATATTATTAATTGAAGAATATGAATCGAGACACAAAGGGAGTTGATAATTATTTTTTCTTTAATTTACAAAATCTAAAGATAACTAGGAAGACAAAGTGTATTGAAAGTTTTGTGTGAATAGAAATTGGATTTAGCTTATCATATTGTTGTGTATCTATTATGTTTTATTTGTGAAAAATTAACAAAAATAGTACATTGTTACCCAAGGTGTGAAAGTCACTCATTGAGTCCCGACACGGAGTTTGGCTAATAGTTCGAGGGACTAAATGAGTGACTTTCACACCTTGGGTAACAAGTGATTTTCATTACGAATAAACATAAAATTCTTCCTAATAACGAGAGTGAATGAGAGACTCCATACTACCTGATCCTCTTACAAGGTTGGGACCAAAGAGGTTATACATTATGTAGATTTTTTGTTTTTGCTATTTGTTTTCAACATGTTTTCAATACTCAAATACGTCGGTACTTACCGAAGAGATTTTTATAAATTAGTTTATCCAACACTGAGTAATGACGCGAAGTCCGTAGATTTCAATTACAGTTTTTCATCTTTACATTTATTTTATTAAATAAGATATCTTGAACTAAATATATCTACCTGAATTCGATTACTGAGAAAAAACCTATTATGTACTAAACTCTGGCAGTATGGATAAGCCGTGCGAAGCCATAATTGTTATTCTTTGGTGTTACCTAAAGCAAGAAGGTTAGGTTTTTGAAGTTCCTAATGCGTAATGATACTGATACTAGCTACAAACACATTGCACAAGCGCGAAGCCATAATTTGACATGACAGCTGTCAGTGAAAGCGATCTTTCCTAGGGCTGAAAGTTTTTCTTTCTACACACTCTTCAGGCATCTTTAGACCTACTTTCAGAGTATGAGTAAGTAAAGTGCCTTTGCCAAATCAATTAAAAATATAGTTTAAAAACAATGTAACTACCTATTTTGTTTTTATAACTTACACCGAATGAGAAATTGTATCTATGCAGAAAAATGCTAAGTATTCTAAATAACCCAAAACCACATCGCGAACGAAGTCGCGGGCAACAGCTATTCCTCTATAAATGGACTATCCAACACAAAAAGATTTTTTCAATTGGAACCAGTAGTTCCTGAGATTAGCGCGTTCAAACAAACAAACAAACAAAAAACTCTTCAGCTTTATAATATTATTAGTATAGATTCTACTATACGTGTGTATGTCACTGAACTCCTAAACGGCTAGACCGATTTAAAATTTTTTTGTATGCGTTTCGGTGGCGCCCTAGATGGTTTAGATTCACAAATCAGCCCGGTTTTTTTAATGGCAAAACAACGTTTGCCGGGACATCTAGTTACCCATAAAAATTGTGGATGTCCCATGAAAATGTGGTGTGGAAAAATGCGTGAATGTGGCCATCCTTATTAGAAACAATTCCAGCCACAAAAGCCAACTAAATCCCGTTACTAAGTCACATAGTATTTCGGAAACATTCATTTTCATTAACAATATTAGCCGGTATGACCGTACCTATGTTAATTATTCGGTTTCAGTATGTTTGTACTGTCGGAGGAAGTGATGAATGATGGTATTAGTCATTAGGTTCAATGGCTTTCGAACGGGAATCTCTGAGACATTAGAGTTCCATAATTCATACACAATAGGTGTGCGATTAGTTATATTAGTACTACTTGTATACAAGCTGTTTTCCGCCATAGGACCCTTTTTAATTGGGTCCTTTTTGCGTGAGGATGGAGTAGGCTTGCCCAGCACCTACTACCCTCTCAGCTTAGTCGACCATGTCCAGAGGAGGGAACTTGTCAACACTTCTGGAACCAATTAAGCCGCGGGTTTCATCACGATGTTTTCCTTCACCTTAAGAGCAATGTCAATTAGCGCACATAAAATTATAAGAAAAATACATTGGTGCACGGCCGGCCGGGATTCGAACCCACGACCTTCAGAATGAAAGTCGAGGTATCTACCACTAAGCCGATCGTTTCATGTTCGTCCCGATAGGGGTGGAGACTTTGGGGTCGTGGGGTCCTGAAGCCTCTGCTTTTTTTAGGGACCTCGGCGCGCGTCTTGTCGAGGTGTCTGGTGATCGGAGGGCTGGTAGCTTTTTCGCTCAAAGAGTCAGTCTGGCCATTCAGAGGGGAAATGTTACCAGCCTTCTGGGAACGATGCCTCGGGGAGACGCGCTTGAGGATGTCTTTTAATTGTAATTTTATTTTATTTTCGTTTTCTGTTTGTATATTTTAATTTTGTATTAGTTGTTAGCTATCTAGATAGACGTAGGTCACATTTCATTCATAAAAATCTTAAATATTCGACCTTCGTGGCGCAGCGGGCGAATACCCGCCAGCGTCATTGAAGACACAGGCGGGTTCAATTCTGACCACAAACAAATATATAAGTAGTACATTATTGTACAAGTATAAGTGTTTCCAATCGTTTATTTAACTTTTGACAGATCACGCATATAAAGTTTTGTAAGGGAGTTTTGGCGGGAACGAGTTAACAACATGTCGTGCTGCAGTTTTATTTTCATGAAACTTAGATGTAACCCGAGTTGAATTGTATAATTCTGGTGGAATGTTATTCAATTTAGTTCTGTGAAAGTGCACAAGTGTAGTGAAAGTAAAAATAAGTGTCAAACATGCAGTTTTCACGTTGCCTCCAAATCTCCTATTAAGGTTATGGTAAACTTGCCACCGCTTTACTATAACCCCTGACTTGACGGACTATGACGACTTTGACTGTATTGAAACACTTTAGGCCCGATTTATGAAAAATCGGGTCATAATTTGATGCAAAATATAACTTGACACTGGCTCAATGCACACGTGCGAAGCCATAATATAAGGAAAAAAAAAAAAAAAAAAGTTTTGTAATAATTTTTGATACAATGTACTACAGGTAATACTGTACTTCATGGACGGGCTCCGCCCACTTAAGAGATGTGTCATTCGTAATTAATGACCACAGACTAAAAACGGTTTTGAAATAAATCGATTGTCGATTAATAAATTTATTGTGATTATATTTTATATCAAATCACGTAAAAACCCAAAAATCATTATTATTTTGCATTAAAATGCTAGGCAACGGATAACTACTTTTCTTTTGTAAATATATACTGATGATACAAAGAAACAACCAGACCACAGACAAATATCTAAATATTTATCTGAGGCGGGAATCGAACCCGCAACCCTGTGTTTGGCAGTCCAGCATGGTGACCGTTGTGCCAACTGGGTCACCATGTCAACTGGGCCACCATGCCGCACTAGCATGTGCATGAACTGCGGTACCCACTTGTAATGAACAGGTACAAAATGTTGAAATTCGTAGTACTTTAGGAATTAAAAAAAAAAACAACCAAAAGAGGTACTGTAATACTATTTTTAATTATAAAGAATCGTCTTCTTCATATGACCAGGAATCATCATCACTTGAGTTCTCATTAATATTGATTATCAATTCTTGGACAGATAAATTGTCGAATGCAACGTCCCGATCCCAATCCGACATTATCACCTTTTTTGTTTTTTCAACAACACTCGCCCAGTTTTCAGGAGTTACTTTTTCACACGCATTTTTTAGTAAATCCAGCATTTTTCTTGCGGTGAAAGGAGGAGTTGTATTGTTCCTCGCAGCATATCCTTTAACTTGTGCCCAGATCATTTAAATTGCATTATATTGGCAGTGATATGGGGGAATTCTGAAGACGGTATGCCCATGCTCTGCTGCCATTTCATCTATTATATATCGTTTTGGCAGCTTCTTTGATTTTAATATCTTAACTAACTCTACTTATAGTAGGGACTCGTCCACCTCCTCGCCATTGTCACGGAGCCAGTTTATGATTTCATGTTTTTTGTTGGCCTGCGTTGGCATTTTATTAATTTGACGAGAGTGATAGGGTGCATTATCAATAAATATTATTGATGGCTCTTCAAGTGATGTAAGCATTTCTCTGAACCACTTTTCATACACGTTCGAATTCATCTCCTCATGATAATCTCCTGTTTTCTGGGATTTAATAGCTAATAGAGCGTCTGGCATATATCCTTTTACTGTTCATTCATCAAATTCTTTATAATAATAAAACGAATTATCGAGAAGGTACAACCTCAATCTGTTTTTGAATATATAAATTCAAGTGGCTTCCTTTTTGATTGTATCCAGCAGCCTGTTATTTACAGTGGGCCCCACTATGTAAACGGAAGTCTCCGATTTGCACAGCCTGTGGTCCAAGCTATACAAACTGCCCTGGGGTTTTACCCAAATCCTTACCCTACCTACCTACCTATCCTTGACGACCTCGTTGGCACAAAGGTCACCATGCCGGCCTGCAAAACATAGGGTTGCGGGTTCGATTCCCGCCTCAGACAAGTATTGTGTGTGTCAGGATGACGTGAGACATGTCTGAATAGTCACAGGTTATGCACCAAATAACTGTACCTAAACTGTACTAAACTGTACAGCTATATAAAAAAAAACTGTACCTAAACTGTACCTCATAAAACTGCCAATAAAAAAATTGTATTCACAGGCGATATCTGTCAAATCAACAAATAATTTTTTACTGCTCATTTATTTGATTTAATCGCATGACGCATGTTTGCCGATCAATTTGCAGCAGGCGCTTGTTGTCTCGTAATAATTACATATAATATTATTAGAATATAACATTAAATTCAAATATACCTACATAAGAAGGAAAACTATAACTTATTTTTAACAGTGAGATACATACATAGTTATTCATACATAATTATTCATCATGACTTCTGCCTTAACCTACGCATTAATAAATTCACCGATGTGACCTCAATTGCTCGCTTTTTAATTTAAGGCAGAAGTCACGATGAATAATTATGTATGAATAACTATTATCTCACTGTTAATTAAAAATAAGTTATAGTTTTCCTTCTTATGTAGGTATATGTGAATTTAATGTTATATTCTAATAATATTATATGAAATTATTACGAGACAACAAGCGCCTGCTGCAAATTGATCGGCAAACATGCGTCATGCGATTAAATCAAATAAATGAGCAGTAAAAAATTATTTGTTGATTTGACAGATATCGCGTGTGAATACAATTTTTTTATTGGCAGTTTTATGAGGTACAGTTTAGATACAGTTTATTGATATATGTTCCAGAGCATAGTTCCCACACGTTGGGGAGATACACGATTATGCCCGTCAAGCTGACGTCAGAATGGCGTGTCCATATCACAATTTATTTTATATCTAATTGCTTGAGGTACAGTTTTTTTTCATATTGGTACAGTTTAGTACAGTTTAGGTACAGTTATTTGGTGCATAACCTGTGACTATTCAGACATGTCTCACGCCATCCTGACACACACCAAGTATTTATGCTTAGATATTTCTCTGTGGTCTTTTTTTTGACATTTCACACATCGCCATCTAGCCCCATGTTAAGTAACTAGACTTGTGATATGGGTGCTAGGCAACGGATATACTACTTACATACTTTTCTTTTGTAAATATATATTTACAATATATAGAAACAACCAGACCACAGACAAATATCTAAGCATAAATACTAGTCTGAGGCGGGAATCGAACCCGCAACCCTGTGTTAGGCAATCTGGCGTGGCAACCATTTTCTATGTATTATAAGTATATATTTACAAAAGAAAAGTATTTACGTAGTAACCATTGTGCCAACTGCGTCGTCTGGCAGTTCGTTGTGGTAACCATTTTCTATGTATTTTATGTATATATTTACAAAAGAAAAGTATATAAGTAGTATATCCGTTGTCTAGCACCCATAACACAAGCCAAGCTACTTAGCTCGGGGCTAGATGGCGATGTGTGGAATGTCCTGCAATATTTATTTATTTTTTATTTTATTTATTTAACCCGTGGAAATATTGGAACTGATATCACATAAACTGATGCTGTAACGCAGTTACATAATTAAAGTACCTGCGTTATTCCAAGACAGAATCGGTTCGTACCATGTCCACTCCTGCACCTCGTCCAAGCAACATTAGGTTTAAAGACATTAAAGGTCGGGATAAAACCTCGGACGGGACGGGGACGTGACGTGTATTGTTCATAAAGTGTTCGTGGACTTTTTTAAACATACGTAACGTGATCTTTCCCGTGCTGGACGGAACGTGACAATTTCTTGATAGCGTTTCATATTGAAATATCACGTTCCATCCGGCACGGGAAAAATCCCGTCTATTCTTAAAAGACACAATCAATACTATGATATTATAAAGCTGAAGAGTTTGTTTGTTTGTATGTTTGTTTGAACGCGCTAATCTCAGGAACTACTAGTTCGAATTGAAAAACTCTTTTTGTGTTGGATAGTTGATTTATCGAGGTAGGCTATAGGATACTTTTTATCCCGATATTCCCACGGGATCGGGAGTTAGGCGGGTGCTGCTAGTAGTCACTTAAAATGAGATACAAACATAAAAGTAGGTAGTTAAGTATAGATTTAAGTAGCGTGTCAATTTGCAATTTGAGTTTTCTTTTAAAAATGCTTACACTATCAAAGTTACGTGCCAATTCTTATTTTAACTACTAACCGATTGCAGACCAAGAGGGCGATGGCAGGTTTTGACCACTATAGAAATTACTGGTCTATTATAGCCATAAACCATAATACATTGAGGGAAGGTAGAGAGGCTTTTGAACTGCAGTGAGACAGTTTCAGCTCTTAACTTTGTACTCTCCGCAATTCTAGAATTATCTCTGCTTTCCGCCTAACAAATTAACACTAAAACATTCCTGCCTCACAATTTAAGTTCAAGACCACATTAATATATTCAGTGTATAGAAACTTATACACGATCAAATGCTCTGCACACTACAAACTAGTCTGAGACTAGTTCGCCGACAAACAGTCGTTGATATCATTCCTGTCAGCTAAACATGGTCCGAAATGGAGGTGCGTGCATCAGCTGCAAGCATTTTTAGTAAGCTTGTAAGTAAGAGCTGTTGTTCCAATTCTGACCCAAACCTTCCAATAGACGTGAATGACAGAAAATATATAAGGGTTGGGTTGGCGCAGTATTGTCTTATTTATACTAAAACTGGCTTTTGCCCGCGACTTCGTCCGCGTAGAAGTCGAACATCCTTCTAATTGGATTGAACCAAGGAATCACGTTGTCCCATACAAACTTTGCCGCCCTTTTTCACCCCCTAAGGGGTAGAATTTCGGAAAGTCCTTTCTTATCGGATGCCTACGTCATACAAAGAACACACCCTCCAAGTTTCAGGTCTCTACGATCAGCGGCTTAGGCTGTGCGTTGATCCGTCAGTCAGTCAGTCAGGATAAAAGATTTTTTATGTATGGAAGATATGATTTGATATTATATTTACGGCTGGCCGCCTGCCTGTCACCCATTCTTGGGAATGCTGTTGCTGCCATGGTTTATCGCAATTTGCAACCCGATTTGCGCCTGTCTTCAAATCTCCTAGTCGTCTTCTAGGACACCCACAGGAAGGTATGGGATAGCCCTTTTCTATGCCGGCTGATGAAGTGACACGATTATATATCAGCCGATAAAAGTGTAAAGTTTGCGAGGAATCTAACACTTCGTGCATCCCTACAATTGGCGGTAAACGAGAGAAGATCCCACGGAGCCTCTCTAATGAAGCAAAATGTCCAGGGAAATCATTTTACTTTATTAGCTTTAGAATATATATTGGGATCGTTTCGTTCAATTAACTCCCCGTGGTAAGGTTAATGACAATATTTTTCGCCTTTTTTGCCTGATAAAATCGTTAAGAGTTTTGGGAGATAAAGGTATTAAGCTGCGGGGTTTGAAATGTGGGTGTTTTTGTTGTTTTTATTAAGAGTTTAAACGCTATTAACTAAGGTTGGGTTTAATGGTAATGGCGTGGAATTGGAATGAATGTTTTTGAACGATTTAGGTTAATTATTTTTTCATTGAATTTTCGTTAAAGTGAACTCTATTCGGGAATAAAAATCGACAAAGACAGATATAGAATATTAAAAAAGTCTGCTAAACTGTAGTTGACAGGAACCTGAAATAAATAATATATTATTCTGAATACGACACTTTTTCAGGTTAAATTATCGCGAACAGCACATGTTGTTTTTATTTTAAAGCTTCATAGGTAGATCAACCAATCAAACAATCAACCATAAAAATTCTGCTTAAGTTAAAAGACTTGAAACTTAAATAAAAACAAAAAAAATAAGAACAATTTGATAACTCGAGGGAGAGTTTGCACTTTTGTTTCCCGATTGAAAAAATACAAAAAAACCTATTGACATAGAATTTGATGATACAAAATCTGCAGGATCAAAATTTACTAACAATAGAAAACCAAACAAAATATTTATTTAACCGACTATATGCCCAGGGGCTCGATTCCGACCCTAAATAGCTCCTTGTCTTTTTTCTTCTTTAACTTATTAAAAAGTTATTAAATCTAGGACAAAAATAGTCCTGGGCATTTAAAAAGTTTCAAACATGAGATGTCTGCAGGTCTAAACATTAAACTGTTCAATAAAAGCAACTTCAGCTCTCATTAATAGCAAAGCCTCTGTAAAAAATACTCAAATGCTCTAAAACTCCCATTAAAAAGAAAATGACCTCCAAAAGTTCCACATTTCAACACCATAAAATATCCATCCTATATACTTATATTGAACAAAAAACCGAGAGTCATTATTTACCACGTTAATACATAGATACCTACATGAAAGGGCGTTCATTACAGCACAATCAACCTACACCTTTAGATTTTATACACCGTTCTCTGAATAACACAACAATTTTGTGCTGTGTTATAAAAAGAGAAACATAAAAAATGTTGTTTCATTTTATGCAGTGACTGCCTGATGCCTTCATAACTTTAAAAATGAAAACGGGTTTTCGGAAAGCCGTGACAATTATTAAGTTCTTTTTTACAGATACACTTTTCAACTTATATAAATGGCATCGGGTGACTATTGCAATAGTAGTTTCGGATCTTTTTGACGTGATAACGTCTTATAAATCGATGAACACCGGCACTCAAAAAAAAGTGTGACGTAATCGCTCACGTTATTGACAAGGTAACCATAGCACAACGTATTATCGTTGCTATACCATCAATGTTTTCTTATGACGTTATCACGTAAAATGATCGTCGGTAAACCGACTTACAGACAACCTCTTTTTCTTTTTGTTAACCTATATTGTCACAGTGCTTTCCCTAACATCTTTCCAAGCAGTTTTTTGTTTCCAGTTTTTCCAGTTTTTCCAGTCCAGTTTTTCCAGTTTTTTCCAGTTTTTCCAGTTTTTCCAGTTTTTCCAGTTTTTCCAGTTTTTCCAGTTTTTCCAGTTTTTCCAGTTTTTCCAGTTTTTCCAGTTTTTCCAGTTTTTCCAGTTTTTCCAGTTTTTCCAGTTTTTCCAGTTTTTCCAGTTTTCCAGTTTCCAGTTTTTTCAGTCTGTGTCGAATGCATCTAGATCGTCCCGCCATCGTTTGGTTCTGCCTTGATTTGACGAGCCATCGTTTCCGACGTCTGCCTAGCTTCCGACGCCCGTCTTCCGGCAACCAATGCATAACGACTTTAGCCCATACCATAGTTTTTTTTTACATTTATGAAACAACAGCTTTAATCCAAAGTTATTTTAAACGAGAAATGTATTTAGCAAGTTATTTGTTTTTTTTTTTTCGTGAAGTTCAATATTTAGATGACAAGCACCATTTTCACGTAGCTGGAAATAAAACAAGCTATTTTTTTGCAAAAAATATTGAAAGATCTCGATTTGGTTGAATATTTTTTAAAGCCTTTAGTAGTGAAAAAACATTTTAGCAGTGGGCGAAAAATATAATATTTAATTTATTCCATTTTCCGCATGGTTTCTTGTTTTGAAAGAGCCCATAGTTTTATGAATAAAACAAAACCAACTGTATGTATGAATGGGGGTTCCAATATATTGAAAACCGATCAGCAAAATAGAGCTATCTTTTGTCCATTTATCTTTATCTTTTAACGACTGCCGCATGGGGTTTCAAACATTTGTTTCCTATTGAATTGTTATCCATTTTATATCATAACAATTTATTTTTTAAGAGCAAATGTTCATTTATTATTATATTAATCAGAATTACAAAATACAATTATGTAAAAAAATTTTTTTTAATGGTTGTTTGTAAAGTCGGTTTACGGACGATAATTTTACGTGATAACGTCATAAGTAATTTTTTCCTTTTTTTCCTTTTATTTTTTTCTTTATATAAGTCTTCTATTCGTCTCGTCACCATAACACAGCCCAGATGAGCGATTTATTATTATTAAACAAACACGAGACGCGTGAGTTTACCATGACGCCGTCAAGTTCCGGTACCCCACTGAGCCGCTATCGACAGCCTTAGGTACAATCCTTATTCTTACAATTGTAAGGTCAAATATTTAGACATTGTAATGCCAAATACTTTGACTTTGTTGTCTCCAGATTTAAAAAAATAATAATCTCAATCGGTTAAACTGTCTTCGACTAATCGGTGATCTACCACTGGAAAAACACCGCTCTATCGCGTAAACCGAAAAGATACAGGGCTCAATTTACACGTGGAAGGGCATTGACGCCGACTAGGCGCCGTTATCACTGGTAACACGGCGCCAGTTACCAGCTTTCTATATGAATGCGCGGATCCATAATTCTATAGCAATAGCAATATATAAATAAATAAATACTGCAGGACATTCCACACATCGCCATCTAGCCCCAAGCTAAGTAACTAGACTTGTATTATGGGTGCTAGACAACGGATATACTACTTTTATACTTTTCTTTTGTAAATATGTACTTATAATACATAGAAACAACCAGACCACAGACAAATATCTAAGCATAAATACTTGTCTGAGGCGGGAATCGAACCCGCAACCCTGTGTTTGGCAGTCCGGCATGATGACCATTGTGCCAACTGGGTCGTCATATAGACATGTCCCAGAGTCTAAGACATGTCTACCTATTTTTAACCGACTACAGCGAAGCCCAAAGGGAGGGTTATGTTTTTTATCCGTATGTAAGTATGTTCATCTAACTTCAAAACTACTAACTATATTGGTTCATCTAACTTCAAAATTACTAACTATATTGGTTCATCTAACTTCAAAACTACTAACTATATTGGTTCATCTAACTTCAAAACTACTAACTATATTGGTTCATCTAACTTCAAAACTACTAACTATATTGGTTCATCTAACTTCAAAACTACTAACTATATTGGTTCATCTAACTTCAAAACTACTAATTATATTGGTTCATCTAACTTCAAAACTACTAACTATATTGGTTCATCTAACTTCAAAACTACTAACTATATTGGTCTATTGGTTATAGGCTATGTGACGTCACTATAAATTAAATATGGCGCTATCTAGGAGTATCTATGAGTGACTAGCTGCGCCTCGTGGTTTTACCCGCGTAAGTCCCGATCCCGTGGGAATATCGGGATAAAAAGTAGCCTGTATGTTAATCTAGACCTCCAGCAATCTACATACCGAATTAAATCGCAATCGGTCCAGTAGTTTTAGCGTGAAGGAGTAACAAACACACACACACAACCACACACAAACTTTTACATTTATAATATTAGTAGGAAGTAGGATGAATAAAAAATAAAAATATTTAAAATGTACCGTGTGGGGTCTCAAATGGGCCAAATTATGTGACTATTGTGCGAACACTATCCTTAAAAAAGTCTGTAAGAAGTAATCGACGACAGAACAACCGAAGTGGAACAAGTAAGAAAATCACGTCAATAGATCTTCAGCGGCCGAGTCCGTGATTGATGGCCATCACAAGACCATGGACTCTCGAATAACACATAACATTTTTTTAGTATAATACAGGGATATTGGTAATTACTAATTATACTAGCAAGCCTTTGAGGGCTACTTCTGTGCACCTAAACAAAAAACTTTTGTTCTACGACTTTTGGAAATTCGAACATTTCTTGAAAATGTTAAGGTTAGGTTTACCTGAAAATCAGCTGTTGCATACACGGAGAGGTCATTAACCTTAAAATTTTCCTTATTTTTTATGTTTTACCTATTGTTCTTAGTCTGAATGACCTTTGTTTTAATCAATCAGCTGTTTTTCGAAATAACATAACCTCAAAATTTTAATTTTATTTCGAATTTATAATCTTAAAATTATGACCTCTTCAAGTGTGCACATACAAAAAGTTGTTTTTGTATGTGCACAGAAGTAATCAACCGCTTGCTAATAGAGTTACCATAGGCTTCTTAAAAATAGAACCTTCGCGCGTGGAGGATAGATTGGTTCTGGGTTACTTAGTCTGAATGGCCCAAATTAAAAATACGATGGTCCTTTCGAACGTAAACAAAATTGACCACGTTCCTATGGCCCGGTGATTAATTTTTCGAATTTAAAAGATAAAGTACTGTCTGGAGCAAACAATAAAATAGAATATAATGCTTTACTCTAGAGTTGCCGCACAATCTTTCCGGCGTTCTAGAAAGCCGTAGAAGAAGTGTCTACTGTCTGCGGCAGACTGGAGAAAATGCTTCAACTCAATTCAAATTATTTTGCAGCAACAGGGCCAGAATGTTAAAATACAAAGATCTTTATAAGCTATGCTTATAAGCATGAGTCCTGACCCATTTAATCCAGATCGAACTGGATTGAATGCTTCAGACGCATAATACTTTGTATACAGTCTGTCTGTTGTGCAAGGCACAACAGCGTCTTGATACCATAAGATGGATTGAGCTTTTGGCACTTTTGGTGTAGGTATGGAAAATTCAAAGCAAACACGGGCGAAGTCGTGGTAAAAATCTAGTCTACTCCAAATCTCGAGACGCGGTAACTTATTTCCATTAAGAACTTCTT
The DNA here is from genome assembly GCA_951213275.1 of Idaea straminata. Taxonomy (NCBI): domain Eukaryota; kingdom Metazoa; phylum Arthropoda; class Insecta; order Lepidoptera; family Geometridae; genus Idaea; species Idaea straminata. The sequence goes on from OX577865.1 coordinate 10,655,918, forward strand.
CCTTATTTATGTTCGCCTGGTACTTCTAGTTTATCGTTGACGTGCTTTAGTAGTTTGCGGATCATTCTCGTAAATTATTATTCTATGTTTATGCTTTCCTGGTACTGTCAAATTGAAATTCGATATTGAAAGGATGGATATTTCATGTTTCCTGAGGAAATCTTAGTTTTATAGGGAACCTGTTGGATTTAATGTTTATCTACTACGAAAAATAAAAGTTCAGAATTTTTAGTGTTCTGAGGAAATAAGTCATCAATACGTACCCGACTAAGCCACGGGTTTTATCTCGAAGTTTTCCTACACTGTAAGGGATGATTTACAACAATTTAATTATAAGAATTATATCAATTTATTTACACCGTCCAGGCCGGTCTGGAAACGGACGGAGTAATATAAATTGCTTCATACAAAATGTACAAACACGTACAAAAAACATACAAAATGAACATAATTTTTTCAAATTAAAACGGTTGAAAATCGAACCCACGGCCTTCGGAAAGAAAGTCGAGGTATCTTCCATTAGACCAACACCGCTCTGATTTACCGGCGCTCTCTACAAACGTAGTCGACTGTTTTCTCCACTGCCATGACTATGCCCCTATGCCTTGGTTTTTTTTATTTTCTAATCATCATAGAAATTAAGATTTTAAAAACAAAAAAACATAGGGGCATGGTCATGGAAGTTTTATGCAAGAAAAATATTAGTTCTAGTGTCATTATCCAGGGAGGAAACAGTCGACTACGTTTGTATAGAGAGAGCGCCCGATACCCTATTTAACTTCCTGACCAATTACCATTTTTACAAAACGAGAAACATTTCCCAAACAGTATTTATCACACGGGAATCGTTATCAAGATAAGTGGATCCCGTGGGATTATCCAAGAAGTAGGTAACAATTGGTGGTCGCTTGAGAATGACCCTAATTTATTGCTTTCTATATAACTCAGGTAAATACTTATTTGTTAAACCTTGCTAGGGAAAAATACTATTTAAACCGACATAAACACAATGTAACTAAAACACTTTAAGGTCCTTCTTACATACTAGTAGATACCTCCAGGACATTACAAATTTATACTAATACTAGCTGCGTCCCGCGGTTTCACCCGCGTAAGTCCCGATCCCGTGGGAATATCGAAAAAAATATCCTATGTCCGTCTTATGATTGTAAGCTACCTCCCCACCAATTTTCAACCAAATCGGTTTAGCCGTTCCCGAGTTATAAATGGTGTAACTAACACGACTTTTCTTTTATATTTATATACTAGCTGCGCCCCGCGGTTTCACCCGCGTAAGTCCCGATCCCGTGGGCATATTGGGATAAAAAGTATCTTATGTCCGTCTCCTGGCTCTAAGCTACCTCCCTACCAATTTTCACCCAAATCTGTTCTGCCGTTCTTGAGTTATAAGTGGTGGAACTAACACGACTTTCTTTTATATATATAAAGAGATATTATAAAGCTAAAGAGTTTGTTTGTTTGTTTGTTTGAACGCGCTAATCTTAGGAACTACTGGTTCGAAATGAAACATTATTTTTGTGTTGGATAGTCCATTTATCCAGGAAGGCTATAGGCTACTTTTATTTATTTTGATTTTCCCACGTGGAACCGCGGAGCGCTGTTAGTTTATTTATATTTGTGCATATAAATAAAAGAATTATCTCAATACTACCTGCGCCCCGCATAAGTCCGATCCCGCGAATTTTAACCATCACCTAAACTACCACTATGCCGATTTTCATCCAAATCAGTTTAGCCGTTTAACCTTGAAGAAGGAACAAACAAACTCATATACAAAATGACATATAGGTAAACACGATTTCGAATTTATAGTACAACTAGCTGCACCCCGCGGTTTCACCCGCGTTAGTCCTGATCCCGTGGGAATATCGGGATAAAAGTAGCCTATGTGTTAATCCAGGTCCCCAGCTATCTATATTCCGAGTTTCGACGCAATCGGTCCAGTAGTTTTTGCGTGAAGGAGTAACAAACATACATACACACACAAAGTTTGTGTCTACTTTCACATTTATAATATTAGTAGGATTAGTAGGAAGATAGAATAAAGTTCTGAAATGAACATAAAATTTAAGTAATATTCAAGACTCCTTACCAATAATAACATCACTATTATTATCGGCTAGCCTTTAGGTAAATTCTGAAAATTCCCCAAAAAATTTCGTAAATTAGGGTAATTTTCCCAAGTTCTTTTTCTTACTTTTCTCCATATACCTTAAAGCTATTTTCGCTACACACTGTATGTATTGTATATCCTCTCAACTGGCGGAAAAGGTTGGCTCATACATTTTCATTATGGCGCCATCTGTTGTGCCAGTTGATGAATTATGCTAGTTTTACAAATATTTGTTTCACGACGATAATAACAGAAAATATTCCTAGTTACACTGGTGTAGTAAAACGATGTGACCACGAGTCCGTAGCGAATCAAACACGTAACCTTTGCAAAGCTCTAGCCTACCACGTTAAAAAGGTCGTCAAAATAAATAATAAACGCCATAAGAACACATTGATGAAATAATACATTGCTATGGTTACCTATCACGTCAACTGAATCTGACACATTGTCATTTTGCATACTTTAATACGTTGTTATGGTAACCTTGTCAATAACATAACGCATGACGTCACACTTTTTTGTGAAAACCGGTGTTCATCGATTTAAAAGATGTTAAAAGAAAGTAAAGTAAAGATTAAAAAATCTGTTAAAGATAAAAGGTGTTACTTTAGCTTAATTAATAAAAAAAATATTGCAGAACATTCCACACATCGCCATTTAGCCCCAAGCTAAGTAACTAGACTTGTGTTACTGATGCTAGACAACGGATATACTACTTATATACTTTTCTTTTGTAATATTTACATATATTACACATAGAAACATCCAGACCACAGACAAAGATCAAAGTATAAATATTTGTCTGAGGCGGGAATCGAACCCGCAACCCTGTGTTTGGCAGTTCGGCATGGTGACCATTGTGCCAACTGGGTCGTCAAAATAATCTTTATACATCGTAAAAGGACATTGAAAGTCATAAAAAAGTCTGAACTTTTTTCGAATACGCGACAACCGCCGCGGTCCGAACATAACGAAACTTTGATTAAATCGTATAACAAAAATATCACCTTACTTTAATTTATTCAATATACTTCTACACCTGTCGCAGGAAGAATGAATATTTTCGGTTACTTCAAATAATATTGTAGCCCTAAAGATGTCATGGAAGGGACAAATCTTTCCTAATATTATAAAGCTGAAGAGTTTGTTTGTTTGAACGCGCTAATCTCAGGAACTACTGGTTCGAATTGAAAAAATCTTTTTGTGTTGGATAGTCCATTTATCGAGGAAGGCTGTAGGCTCCTTTTTATTCCGAAATTCCCACGGCATCAGGAGTTACGGGGGTGAAACCGCGGAGCGCTGCTAGTCCATTAGAAAAGTAAAGTATTTAAGTAGTTAGTAGTGTATCCGTTGTCTAGTACCCATAACACAAGTGTAGTTACCTAGCTTGGGGCTAGATGGCGATGTGTGGAATGTCCTGCAATATTTATTTATTTTTTATTAATTAAGTTAAAGTAGAACCTTTTATTAAAAGCTTTTATCTTTAGCAGAACTTTTTATCTTTATTTAACTTTATTTAAACGTCTTTTAAATCTATGAACACCGGCATTTACAAAAAAGCGTGACGTCATGCGTTACGTTACGTTATTGAGACGGTGACCATAGCAACGTGTTGAGGTATGCAGAATGATAATGTGTTCTGTATTGGTAACCATAGCAACGTATTATTTCATCAATGTTTTCTTATGACGTTATCACGTAAAATTATCGTCCGTAAACCAACTTTACAGACAACCATTTTTTGTTTTTTTTCACTTATTTTTATACTTGTAATAGTATGAGTAATGAAACTTAGTAAGAAGGATATATTGAACTCCACACAGTCAGTCAGCCTGTCTGTCTGTCACCAGTCTGTATCTCATAGACCGTTATAGCTAGACAATTGAAATTCTTGTTTGCCTTGCTCGATTTTGCTAACAGTACTTAGTTTTATGCACTACTTCTGGATACTTAAACTAGAGCTTAATTATGGCAAAATGGGAGAAAATAGAAACGAATACTTACGATTTAATTATTTTTAATATATTAATAATATTTTTATCACGGTAATATTATTTTTATCACTCTTGACACTATCGCAAACTTTGCAAAACAACCTCACTGCTTGAGGATTAACACACAACTGCCTTTTTTAAAACTGGGAGCTATGTTCCACTCTCCAATCAAAGCCGTCGACAGTGGCGCCGGCTCTGATTGGTCGGGGCAAATGCGTAGTATAGTCAAAATAGTGCTTTTACAGGAAATCGGTGTTTTGATTTAACCATTTAAAAATGTAGTAAGTATGTACTAATATCTATTTATTATTATAAAATATTCTATTTTTTTTTTTATTAATTTACAATATTTCATAACAGAAGACATTAAAAACAGAATATAGCGGTAAGGAACCGCGTATGAGTCCAATCTGCGATTGGCTGCTTTTTATAGCGGGATCGTAACTTACGAGTGTTTTTATTTATGTATTTTTTTTAAAAAGGACATAAACAATTTCTTACAATTAATTAGTTAAACAGATTTCAGGAAACCTACTAGGTTTGTCTTGGCATCTAGGTACAATCGACGCTACACCATTTTATATAGAAATTGATACTTGACTAGTAGAATTTATTAAATGGTACGCTCTTTCAGCCCTAATATTTATTCGTTATAAATATTATACGAAAAAGGTAGCTAACCTACTAGGATATCGGTTTCTTGCCGATGAATTTCATATTAGAATGTTATCGAGAATTTAAGGTTTGTTTTTCGAGTTTTCGCAGTATTATATATCAATTTGGGATGAGGAAGATGTATTATAAAAACGGTCGTCTCTGAAGTCTTTCAACCTTTGATTATTTTCTTTTTCGACAATTTTCATTAAGGGCGACTTACATGAGATACAACATAACTAAATTCTAGATAAATTGAACAAATAATAACTTTAAACGTCTTAATAATTTCCATATGTAGAGTGCCAAAAAGGCTGGCTGCCTTGCCTCTTTGCATGGCAATACCGATCAGTTAGACAAAGTAGCAGCCAGTTCTTTGGTCACCAATTCTAGCTAAATTTAATTATTTTAAAATAAAATAATATTTTAATAACCACAATTTTGATATTGGATAATCATGTTAAGGTCCTAAACGAATTAATTTTTGGTCCTAAACGACTTTAATATCAAGCTTTACAAATTAAAAAAAGCCATGGTAAATAGCCTATTTAGAACGTTGTTAAAATATATATATTCTGGTGAATAAGTCTAAATTTTTAAATATAAACTTAAAAATAGACATGGAACAGACTAGCTCAGGAAAGACATGAGTGAAAGAGGTTGGAAAAGACTTTTGCCGACTGGTAGATCTGTTGATCTGAAGAAATTAAGTAAACTACATATATTAGAATAGAATAGGTATAAGTTACATTTCGTGTTGTATTAAAAGGCAATTTAATCATTTATTTCTTAATTCTAAGTTACCAGTATTTACTAACAAATATATTTTTAATGAAAACTTCACAGAGTCAATAACAAGTAATGATCGATGATGTTCGGCCGATGATTGGAAACTATATGTGATAGAATATCTACTTTTAATACACGAGCGTTGAGTAATTAATTATTGTCGATATTTTTGTCATTAATTTTACTGTGAGGTTTTCTTATAAAATATATATTTTTTTACTTAACTATGAACCTTACATTTTCCTTTTCATTTTTCTATCGATGCATAAAATGCCTTTCTCCACTGCTCTGGGAGAGAACGGAGGACGTGGATCTCTTTCACCATGGCCGGCCCGAGCTGTGTCTTTAATTGTAACCTTTCTTTTTATAGAAAGAAAGAAAGTTTATTTGTAACCAAAAGTAACTTTTACATAAAAGAAATAAAAAGACATAATACATATTGTGGTTAAAAAAAGGAATACAACTCAGCTTATATCTTTACATTACCTTACCAAACTTTTTCCAACTTAACAAAGTTAAAATTCTTTATTCATTTGGAATCATATAATTTGTGTGAAATCACACTGAAACTTCTTTAAATTACGTTAGGATGTGTGCTTTCGGAACGCACAAACGAACCAATGAGAAGAAGGCAAGATGCCCATGCGGGTTTTTTAACCTATGTAAATTGTTCATATTCAAGAGAGCCGGAGTTTACGGCCGAGCCTCGGCTGCCAATTTTTTTTCTTATTCTCGTATAGTGGTGTGGCTCCCCTATTGTTAGAGTTTTCAGTTCACCCTAAGGCTTCTAACTTGACCTAACGACTGCTATTAGAGGTAGCAAACGGGACCAACGGCTTAACATGCCTTCCGAAGCACGAAGGGGCTCACGAAAATACATTTTTGCCGCACTACTAATTGGTCACCCATCGAAGCAATGAACGCGTCAGGCGTCGCTTAACCCGCAAGACCGTACACGATCAGCGAGCGTCCCTTAGTTGTGAGCCTCCCCGGCTATTACTAAGACATTTCGACGCAGTCGGATTAAATGGACACTATAGGTAAAGGTACAATCGGCGCTCAAAAATCCACTAGTAGCGTAAAGTTTACAAGTGCAGCACTATTTTAAACACTCCATGCAGTGTAACTTAGTAACCTGTGAATCCAACCTACGTTGGTTGGTGTAGCGTGTTGACTGCCAAACGACTGAACCGATTTGGATGAAAATCGGCACAGTGTTAGTGTACTTAGGATACTTTTGTTCCCGAATTTTCCATGGGATCGGGACTTACGCGAGTTAAACCGCGGGGCGCAGCTAGAAAGGTTATATTTCAACACTATGCTCAGACGCGGTTTAGACCTGGCACGGTGAATATCAATAATTTAAGTAAGTACTTAAGTAACCATTGAGTTTTGGCGGGAACGAGTTAACAACATGTCGTGCTGCAGTTTTATTTTCATGAAACTTGGTTGTAACCCGAGTTGAATTGTATAATTCTGGTGGAATGTTATTCAATTTAGTTCTGTGAAAGTGCACAAGTGTAGTGAAAGTAAAAATCAGTGTCAAACATGAAGTTTTCTCGTTGCCTCCAAATATCCTTTTAAGGTTATGGTAAACTTGCCACCGCTTTACTATAGCCCCTGACTTGACGGACTATGACGACTTTGACTGTTTTGAAACACTTTAGGCCTGATTTAACTTGACACTGGCTAAACCGTGCGAAGCCATAATTAATAGAAAAAAAAAAGTAACCATTGTCTCACCTTTTGCAATTCCATTCGCCACCTATCTTTGTAAAATTCACTTTGCATGCGCAGCGCGAAGCCCCTCGGACGCTCGAAGACTCACAATGGTGCCCATTATTTTATACAAATTGAAATGTCAGCGATGCGATTTGACTATCATGTCGATATTTCCAGATGGGAGAGCAGCCTCTGATATTTAGGGGCTTTTATGTTAAATTATTTACTGTAGGCTATGCTCGGTGTTTGATTCAGAAATGACGAGATTCGTAGGCGAACCAATGTTACCGAATAAGCCCAAAGGATTTCCAAAATTCGTAGAACAAAAGTTGTTTGTTCAGGTGCACAGTGACCACAGGGTCACTGTGCAACATACCTACAGAGGTATGTTATACGCTAGTCGTGCGGAGCCTTACTTGAACAAATAGAAAATGTAAGGCAACAAATGGCGGCCCGGTAACGTTCTTACTATGCGGTGATGCACTGGTGTGAAAAGAAAAAAAATCTTACCAAAAATCTTCCAATTTTCTTTCTAAAATAGACAACTTGACTTCTCGAGAACACATTTTCAGTTCAATCTTCAACAACAGTTCTGAATCGAAGACCAATCGGTAAAATGGACGTGAAACAGGAAATAAACGATTGAAGGAAATAGAAAATTATTGGACGTAAGTTATTTTGTAGCTATTTCGGTCAAATATTTTTAAAGTCTGTTTATTTTTGTGTGAAATTTAGAAGATTGCTAACGTTTTAAAATTTGTCAGTTTATCTTATATAATTATATACGCCGTAAGCGGCGTAAGCTTTTTAGTCAGGTACTATTTAGTTTTCAGTAAGATTAAGAATAATCAGAATATCATCTATTTTTTTTATCTGTATATCTGGGTATAAAGGTCTTAAAATAAATAAATTTTTATTTTTCCTCACCTTAGAAAAATTCTGTAATATTATAAAAAACTTTGGAAATCAACTAAGATTTTAATTTTTTTTAGAAGCGAATACTTGTTAATCCTTTTTTTCTTTCTTTACACTACTAAGTATTAGTATGCGGTAAAGAGGTGAATAAATGTAATTTCAATTAAACCGAAATTTAAAAGGTCACGTTTTTACTTTATTTTATTTTTCTCACTATCTCAATTCCTCAGGTAGAAATCAATACGGACGGATTTTCTCAAGATCGAGAAACATCCCTAACAAAATATGAATCAAAAGGATTGGACTTCAGACGAGCATTGTTGCTGTGGGGCCTTAGCATAGGAGCACCTTCTTCAATGTTAAAATCGGTTCAGTGGTTTCGGATTACCCCCAACATACATACATACAAACATTACCTCTTTATAATATTAGTATAGATGTATTAGCATTTTTACATCTAATCTAGAGTAAGTAAGAAGACGGTATTGGGACGAAAACTAAAATTATAAAATGAAAATAAATATTTGTCTATCGAACATTTCCTTTCGTACACTACCGCCTGTAATACAAAAGTCTAGCCCACTTGCCCCGACAACTCTTTAGAGATGTTATCGCAAAATACATTCGACAACTTGAAAATAACGGAAATGGGATTAGTTTCAATGTTTCTTTGGTATAGTTTTCAAAAGCGTTTATTTGAGTGTGTTGTTTATGACGATGTTTTTATCATTATAGTTTCTAGGTAATAGGTATAAAAGGAACGCTTGTCAGATCCAAAAACAAAGAACAGCATGTCTTGGCGCCGAAAGATTAAGAGATCCGATCGCACCTGAATTGGGAAGAAGCAAAAAAAGGGCCACCTGCCGCCACCTTAGTTAAAAACTAAATTTACTACTTAAATTATTATTATGTAGTGCGTTGGGCAAGTTTGCTTACGCTCGTGTTCCTGATTTCTTTGCCATCTTTAGATCAAAGTTGCATCCTTCTGGGGTGGGCTACGTGCTTCAAAAAATGAAATACTTTGCAGTATTTATGACTTTGTAAGTAGTCCTATCTAAGACCACTAGAGCACTGTTCACCGGAACAGGTATAAAAAATAATGGACTAAATACCTTTAGTATGTTTTTAAATTTGTATAAAAAAAATAATTTAATACTTATTACTTTATCTCTATAATATAAAAATGAATCGCAAAATGTGTTGGTAAGCGCATAACTCAACAACGCCTGGACCAATTTGGCCAATTCTTTTTTTGGTCTGTTTGTTATTATCAGGAGAAGGTTCTTATGAAATAAAAAATTAAGAAAGTTGCGCAGAAAATTATTACGCGGGTGAAACCGCGGGGCGCAGCTAGTTATCTATATATATAAAAATGTTATGTTGGTTTGTGTACGCTTTAAAAACTTAAAAAGTTCTGCACCGATCGAGCTGAAATTTTAGAATGATATATAATCCGCATCAAGGATTGTTTTTATCTAATTTTTGCATCAGTCACATATCCGCGACATGTGCCACAGCGAAGCGTGGCAGGGTACAGCTAGTATTATATAGATTTTGATGTGAAACATCGATAGCCGCACGTAAAGTTCCGTGGCGACGCGTCGCCACGCTAAATGATGATATATATATACAGTCTATATACAGTCTAAATGCTGATATATATATACAGTAGTGTGTAAGGGTTACTTTTACAAAATAATGTCGATGTTTCACATCTGCCAGTTTTTGTTATTAGGTATTTTTATATTAATCTAGGCAAAATTTATAATTAGAATTAGAGCATTTGTAATATTTATTTTATGGGAGGTTCAATACCTGCTATAAAGATAATTTATTTATTATTTAAATACTTACTTTACGTAAGAAAAAACTACTTAAAAATAGGTCACTAGGTAAATATTTGCTTTATTGTCAATCTGAAAAACAGTTTATTTTTATAATTACTTGTTATTTTGTTGGCCCCAAACAAAGGGAATTGACTATAGTTACCACAACCGAGGGCAGCTAGTGTATTTACACTACAATAAAGCATTCAGAAAAGTGAAAGGATGTTTGTGGCTAATCTCAGGCACTACTGAACCGATTTTAATGAAATTATTGTGTCTGACTGACTGACTGACGGATCAACGCACAGCTTAAACCCCCGATTGTAGAGGCCTGAATCTTGGAGGTTGTGTTCTTTGTATGACCTAGGCATCCGATAAGAAAGGATTTTCCGAAATTCTACCCCTAAGGGGGTAAAAAAGGGGGCAAAGTTTGTATGGAACGACGTGATTCCTTGGTCCAATCTACTTCAAATTTTGCAAAAACATTTTTAACAGAATTGATGGAAGACGTGTTTCGTATTTTATTAAAATTTATCCCCTAACGGGGTATAAGTAAAAAGAACCATTTTCGACGTCTACGCGGACGAAGTCGCGGGCAAAAGCTAGTTCGTTTATAACTTGGAGGTGTATATATACATCTATCTATACATATAATAAATCTGTAGACATAAAAAAGTCTGTAATTGTAAAATATCCAGTCTTAAAATCGTAAGCTGAACACGATAGGGTAGTTTTTAGAATTTTTGTCTGTTTGTTTGTCTATTTGTCTGTTTGTTTGAACCAGCTAATCTCATAAACTACAGAACAGATTTCAACGAGGTCCACACGAATATGATCAGAAAAAACCAGATTAACATCAATTTAACTTAAAACAAAAATTATGATATTTTTAAAAAAATATAAAATCGAAATATTTCTGTGCGATAAAACGTCATCGAACTTCAGAAGTACAAGTTTTTTGGGTACTGAGTAATAAAAAAACATTTCATTTGGCACTCATTTATTTCGTATCTCTCTTTTTAAAGCGATATTCTGATCCATATTAAAAACATTAACTAATTTCATTAGTAATAAAATATATTTACATATTAAATTTTATTATCTATTTACCTAAATTAAACACACAAAAACTCGCTAAAATACCATTATTAACAAACAATTTGACAAATATTTTTTATGTGAATGTAATTACTGGCTGCACCTCTTGGTTTTACTTAAGTTCCGATCCCGTGGGAATAATTAGATATAAGTAAGCTTAAGTGTAGTCTAAGGTTTCAGCTATCGATGTATTAAGTTTTATCGCAATCGGTTCAGAAGTTTTTTCCTAAAGAGGTAACAAATATGCTTCATCATACGAAAACTCGCATGATTTTTTTAAAACATCACATTTCAATGATAAAAATACGATGAAAAATACCGGTCCGGTTAAGTTTCTAGTATGCCTCAATATAATTATTAATAATTATTATTAGTGGGTTAAGATCTTCGACTTAATTCGAATGTTATTTTGTTTCCAAACCCATAAAGATTAAAATACAGTGTTTAACAAATACCCTGTAATTCCTAAGTAAGTCTACAGGAATTTTAAAAGGAAAAAGAATTGCATGTATTTCAATTTAAAGTTCATGAAAATTACCCTGGTTTACTGAAAATTAAATTAAAAGAAAATAAATTTAGGCAATACTATTGTTGGCAGCCAGCTCTTAGGTAAAAAAAACTCTTAATCTGATGTTATATCATCAAGTTTATACTTGTGTTTTAGCAAATAAAGATTCTGAAATAGATTTTTCGGATTAGTGTTTTTTCCTAAAGGAAATGTTTTCTTTTCTTAAGTTCCATTTTTTTTGCATACAGGTAGGAGTACATAAGAGGGATTAAAGGGTCTTCTTTACACACTGTATTACATTATATTGAAAGCTTTGAAACAATTCACTCATATATTTCACTCTCAAACATCTGAACAACTAAATGCATTTGGAAAATAAACAGCACACTTCATACTTCATACAAACAATAAATTGTGTAGAACGAAACTGCAGCGGTGAGGCAACCTGCCACAAATAGGGTTGTCAAGTTGAACTAATGTTATAGGTACTAGGGTTGTCAAGGTGTTACAACTAATGTTACAGCTTGACAACCCTGCTGCAGTGGTATAACTCATTTTATTTTGTTAGTATAATTTCGGAGATGAATGTTTTCGTAAAATATCTTATTTATTTATATTGCATGATACTGAAAAAGTGTGTAAAGAAAAGCCCGTAAATTGTATTAGCGTGCGTTTCCACTGACTAGGAGCTGGAGAAGAGTGAACCGTGTATTGACCAATCATCTGTTTCCACTGATGCGGAATGGAGATTTAGAGTACTTTGATTGGTCAATTCATGGACCGCTCCTTTCCACTCCGCTCAGCTCCGGGCAGTGGACATGTACTCTGAGGTAGAAACAGGCAACAAAAGTGCAGATCCACTGTAGAGTTTTAAAATTTGGAGCTGAACTTTCATCCCCCTTTGTTAAGTTGAAAATATTAGAATAATAGCAATTTTAGACGTTTGTCTATTGGGTCTGTAATTATGTCGCCGACTACCTGCAATTAACTTCCTTGAAAATTTTTAGTTATATTAGGATAACTAAAAATTTTCAAAATTTGACACACCGTCATTTACCTTTAGGCCCGCTACCAATAATGGTGTATCTAGAAAACTTCTTAAATTTTCATGAGCAATTATCCAGAACTCTAAATTAAAATGAATTATTTTCATACGAAAATATTTTTTTACTAATGGTGTAATGGTAAATTACAAGGTTTTCGTTACACACTGTAGACGATGCCGATAATTTCATTCATTATCCGACTTCTAAAAGGAAGGTTCTCAATACATTTGAATTCATTAACTAAACCCAAAAAATAACTTTAAAAAATATACCTATACTATATTTAATTTCATTAAAACATGTTAATCCATAACTTTATATAAATTTTAAAAAACTTAGATGTTTATATTTAAGCCTACATTCCGGGGTCAATAAATCTAAGCCAAGTATAAATATTACAGTACCTATACAATGTGTTTAGACAAGGTTATTTTAAGACTGAAGGGGGTTGTTCTAAACGTCAATGCAAAAAACTTTTGTGTTACAACTTTTAAAGATTCGGAAGTTTTGGTTTCAAATAGTAAGTAGTCCAAACTCGATAAAACATCATATTATAATAAACCCATCCTTTAATTTTAACCTTAAGCGTTTTTACATGTAGTTAATGTCATTATCTTCAAAACTACTGAACCGATTGTAATGAAACTCGGTATGTGAATAGTAGAGATATGGATTAAGACATAGGCTTCTTTTATACCGATATTCCTGACTTACGAAACTGTAAAACCGCAGAGTGTAGTTAGTCAACTTGGGTCCTTTTTGCGTGAGGATGGAGTAGGCTTGCCCAGCACTAACTACCCTCTCAGCTTAGTCGACCATGTCCAGAGGAGAGAACTTGTCAATACTTCTGGGGCCAACTAAACCGCGGGCTTCATCACGATGTTTTCCTTCACCGTAAGAGCAATGTCAATTAGCGCACATAATTTTTTCTTAAGAAAAATACATTGGTGCACGGCCGGCCGGGATTCGAACCCACGACCTTCAAAATGAAAGTCGAGGTATCTACCAATAAGCCAACACCGCTCTTGTCAACTAGACTAATAAAGTTTGAATTTCCACATCTAGAACCTCCTATCGTCTTAAAAATACCCTCGTTGAAACAAATTGTATAAAATTAGTTTAAATAAGTTGATTATTTAATTATTTACAATAAATCTTCTAAACATTTGATATGTTATTAGATGTAAGACCAAACAAACGATTTTACTAACACTTTTCTAACTTTTCCTTTGGTATTTTGTTGTTAGAAAAAAACCGGCCAATTGCGAATCGGGAAGGGTTCCGTACCATTAAAATATATTTTGTTTTTATTATTTGTTGTTATAGCGGCAGCAATACATCGACTGTGAAAATTTTAACTGTCTAGCTGTCACGATTCATGAGATATAGTCTGGTGACAGACAGAAAGTGGAGTCTTAGTAAAGGATCCTGTTTTTACATTTTGGGTGCGGAACCCTAAAATGGAAACAGCACTGCATGTGTTTAACAAACCTAGTTTTTATAAAAAAAAATATATTGATCTAGACAGGGGCGGATCGTGAATTAGTGGGGCCCGGGGCTAATGCCACTTAGGGGCCTACTTAATTCCCCCTTCCTTTTATCACTTTTGGATACATCGATATTCCAACATCAATGTTTTTTTTTAACGATGTTGTATTCCGACTTTTAGGACTGCCAACCTTATGATCAATTTTTGTAGATGTACCTAGTTTTTTTTCTTTACAATAAAGTCTATTGTTTTTAATAGGGGCTTTTTGTATACACGGAGCCTTGGGTTGCAGCTTGAAAAGCCCTTAGGTAGATCCGCCCTTGACTCAAAGAAAACAACACTCGCGTATTCTCTTAAGCCCTTAAGGCACAATTAAGTAAGTAAAATATAAGGTTCTACATTTATTTAAAAAAAAAAACGAAAATTTTATACAATCGGGACAATACAGTAAAATATTACAAGAAAAGTCATTGATGAATCATTTTGTTACATTGAGTCTGTAAAATAGTTCCGAATGCACGTAATGCACCACGTACTTTAGGAACAAGTCTACCAAAAATAAGATAAACGAACAAATAAACACACGTAAAAATAACAAGGTATTGGACAAACTGTGAGAATCTATAACGTATCTTCACCAACTATCATCTGTTAACATCGCTCATGATTGAAATTTTAAATAATAATAAATAATTTTTAAATAAATATTGCAGGACATCCACCATCTAGCCCCAAGCTATGTAACTAGACTTGTGTTATGGGCGCTAGACAACGGATATACTACATGTATACTTTTCTTTTGTAAATATATACTTATAATACATAGAAACAACCAGACCACAGACAAATATCTTAGCATAAATACTTGTCTGAGGCGGGAATCGAACCTGCAACCCTGTGTTTGGCAGTCTGGCATGGTAATCATTGTGCCAACTGGGTCGTCATAATAACCTGGGTAATAAACTAGGTCGTCATAAAGTTAATAACCTAACTAGCTATACAAAAGGTTGAAATGACATTTTTCTTACAACTTTTCTATAGCAAAACCTCATGAGTAAAGAATAGAATAAAACTTCGAAAAACAATGTCAGTTTAAATCATATAAGTAGGTTATTGATCAACAAAGGTAAGCTAGACTTCTCATGACAGAAGTGACACCCGGGTGATGTGTTAACAGACAGTAAAGAGTAAAGGTACATAATAGATTCTGCAGGTTCGTTACAATCATGTTAAAAATGGTTCTAGCGCCGACCGGCCCTGATTTAGACAGTCCTTTGAGAACCAGCGAACGGTTGTCGCTTATAGTCTGCGCCGGTGATCTGCCTTCTAATGAATGCGGTCTAAGGCTGTCTGTCGACCGGAGTAGAGCGGACAGGAGCGGATCAGTTTTCACCAATATAGAATTGCATAATAACTTCGCACGCAGAGATTTCTATTGGTGGAAACGTCACTCCTTTCATGTGGACAGGCAGTCTAAGGCTCTAAACAAACTGCGACAAACTTATGTCAACGAAAAAAATACAAAATAGATTGGAGCATTATGACAATTTACAAAGCAGTAAATTCCGTTGAAAACGTAGAAAGTGGCATTGTCAAGGTTTCTTTATCAACAGTCTTATCTACATTTGCACCAGGAAGTGACCAGGTCGAACTACCCGCAGCCGTAATCCTTGGACCCATGTTATCGTATGCTGACTTCAAAAAACAAGTCCGACTACGTCTAGGCAGAGTGGCTCCACCACCTAATAAATCAGGGTACTCGTCATTAGGAGCAACTTGAACTGATATGAAGATACTCCCGTAAGGAGCTGGTAAAGCAAATTCGGCTGGCGGAGGTGGAAACGTCCCAGGAGGACCTTCGATAGTTATTTGTACAGGTTCCATCCTCTGAGTGTCTTCACTGTCTAACGACATAGACCTATCTAACATTTCAAAGCCGTATGAAGAACCTAAATCACCACTAGTTCTGTCGCAACTGACAGCTATCGAAGTATCCAGAAGTTTCTTCTCTTGATCTGTAAAACTTCTGCTTGGCGGAACTCTTCGACGACGCGTCTTCCAGCAGATTAACGTCGTTATAAATCCAGCTCCTGTCATAGCTAGTAAGGAACATGCAACTAAAATAAAGGTCGAGTAATCGGGAGCGACTCTAGCAGTAGCAGTTCTCGCTTTTGGGAGAAATAATGTTACGTAAGCAGATGCTTCTCCTATCCTACTTTTGGCACTGCACTTCCATTCACCGGAAAAGTCACTAGTTACATTAATTATAGTCACATTCACCCACTCAGCACTTCTATTCAAATAATCGTCTCTGTACTCATCAAAATTTGATATAGGATATTCGTTTATGATGACATCACTATTTTTGCTTGACCCATTTTTGTTTTCGGAATATTGGAACATCCATGTTACTAGAGGTTTAGGGTCGCCACGGACTAAGCACCCGAATGTTATTTCTGCGCCCGCTTCTGCCCTTATTACCGATGGGCTCGAGTACGCTGACGGCGGACAAAACATATCTTCCCTCGTCAATATTCGCCAGGATAAATCAGCTTTATTTTCCGGTCCAGCGCATACAACCTCTTCGCTACCCAAATTGCTGTTAAGAAACCATTCGTGAAATTCCCTTAATCTACAATCGCAATACCACGGATTATCCGATAACGTAAGCGTTTTCAATACGGGTAAATTAAACGTGTCCTCGTGGAGATGAGACAGTAAATTTTGATGTACACTGACGGTTTCCAAAGCTTGCAAGTTTACAAAGGCGTGCGGGTGGATCGAACGAAGTTTACATCGTGTAATTTCGAGCTTCTTCAAATATCTTAAGGGTGGAAACTGTTCGGCTACTAAAACGCTTAAAGGGTTGTCGTTCAGTATTAGCAATCTCAATCGATCGGCTCCTTTAAAGGTGTCCGGTGATAGTCTGGATAGTTCGTTTTGAGACAAATCTAATTCTATAAGAATTCGCAGCTCTCGAAAGGCATTTGGGTGCACTGAATGGAGTCCAGTCGAACTCAGGTTCAATCGTTGCAAGTTTAGTAATTCCACATTGACGAAAGCATTTTCTGCCAAGACGTTTAAAGGGTTTCCGTGTAAATCGAGCACTTGAATGTCTGATGCTAGAGGCGGCAGTTGCTTCATGCCTGCTTGGACGCATGACGCAGTCTTTTTTCCGGAAGACCATTTGCAATGACATTCTGGTATGTGGCCACAGTTTAACCAGTGGCTTCCAGTGTGACTGATGATCAGCACGAAGACTAAGCAGCCGCCCCATTCTCGAATTCCCATTTCATAATAGGAATCAGGTTTTGATCCTTACCTGTAACAAGATAAGGTACAATTTAATCTTCTAATAAAACAATAATGATTTTTAATTGGTACGTCATGTCGTCTCGCATTTCGGGAATAGTCGTACTTGAACTATGACAAATATTATGATTTCACTCTAGGATTATTTGCAAAACAAATTAAATACAAACATAATTATAATTCTAACAATTAAGAGATATGAAAGTAGAAAAACGGAGATATTAGGCGGGCCACGTATGATATTCTTTAATGTATTTTTTCTTATGAAATTATTATATTCAGGCAAGTTGTGTTAAGAAAAGAAAACCTATAAATGAGTGACTTGGGTTAAGGGTGGAATGCCTTAAGATCTAACACATTCACACTAAATTCACACACACTAAAATGAAAAAAATCTAGTTCAAACGAAGTTTTACTAGCAGAACTGTCTCTAAGCAAAATAATGCATTTCCCTATAACTTTATCACAAAACCAAGATTGGCTGTACACGTGCTTTTGTGATTTTCGTTTCTGTTCTTTAAGTTTTCAAAAGTTTTATCCCTTAAATATTATGCAAAATAAGTAAAAAAGTTTGAACCCCCGAAAATCAGCTTAACATTTAATTTGGTTTGACCTCAGCATTTTTATCATTGTCATAGTAATTTACAGGTGATCAGCTTTTTGCTTCTAAAATCTGACGTTTTTTTAATTAATCCTGCGAAACCATCGAAACTTCGGAACTCTATAATTAATACCCGTCAGTTAACCCCGTCGTATCACGCTGACCTATCTGGCAGAACGTGCTTAATGAAGATCACCCATTGGATACAGCTCTGTTTAATTAAGAAGGGTACACAAAGGAATTTCTGTGGAAGACGTTGCATGATAGTGTTGGCTGGATGGGGGGCTTTCGACTATCGATTATCGATTCGGTATTATTAAGGTAGTGAAGCGCGATCTTTTAAAGGAACCTGTCGAGGAACACGCTTATTCCCAGACGTTCCTACTGGAAACAAATTTCTAGGTATTCCAATGGGAACAAATGGCACAGAATATTAGTTAGGGAAATATTAGTAGAAGAAGAAGTAGAATATGCAGCTAATGTACCAGGCTTCCATAGCTTACAAGGAGCTCTTATGTTAGTATTTGGACGATTTTGTGGCCATAGTTGCATGAACAGCGAGTAAAAGTACCAGGCGTGTATAAGACACTGGCGGTACTTGTTTCAAGCTGCAAGCACATGGCGCGGCGTTCGCGGGTATATCGGTTGTTTGATTATTTTATTTTATAAAATATATAAAAGAGACTCATCACAAAATTTCTGAAACAACAAAAGTTTGGAGAAACTTCGTGGTATGTATGAGTCAGAAATTTTGCTTAAAGGAATTTTGGAAACTCGACCTCTAAACAGATAAAAAGTTTGTATCAAGAAACTATTAACTGTCAATATCACTTTTAAGAAGACACTAACGCGGATAAAACTATAAAATAAATTCAATGGATATAAGTTTTAAACTTATCAGAACCGATATTTTATAGCGCATACTTGCAAGATAGCCTGAATTCTTTGAATGGAAACAAGAATTATATGTTAGATAGGAAATATCGATAAAAATATCGATAGCGATGTCCCTACACTAAATATGACTAATATCGACAGGGGTCCTTAGCGGGCGTAATGTTAGTTTGCGGTAACAACTTATTAACGTTTGAGTTGCTTTTCTCAAAGGGTCGAGCTATTCGAGCATTCCGAGTGAACTGTGACGTCAGATATCAATTAGTTACTACAGTTATAATATAAACTCGGAAATTGGGTACATGCTTGTGTTCTGGGTTGGGTATTTGACCTAATTAATGAGAAAAGCGCTAATAATGTAAAGTCGGAAATAGTCTTCCTCATAATTTAAATAGAAAGATAAACGCTTGCACCATAAAAACAAAACACAAGAAAACATAAAAATAATTCTAACCTAAGTACATATCTGATAAAAGAAAATTAATTAAAACTAAACTATATGGCACAATGGGCGGCCTTATCGCTAAAATCTCTTCTAGGCAACCTTTGAAGGGACAAGAATTAATTTAATGTGTAAAGGAGTTTTATAAAGAAATATAGGTCTAATACTTTCTAATTAATATTTATTCTTAGAAAAAAATATAATATAGTAATTCCATTTATTAGACAAGCACAAGTTAATATTATAAAAGAGGAAAACAATGAACAACGGAAAAAAGGAAAAATAGAAAAAACAGCAACCTAAAATCGTACTTAGGTTGAGTAAGGAGCCGTGTGCAGGAACATCAAAATGTTCTTAAAGTTCTATTAGCAAGATCTTCTTTTCAGTGTCAGCATGAGTTTGACATATTATCCATACTTTCATACTTGTCCTCATAATTGGACAAAATTTTTATTAGACATTTTTAGTACTGGACTTTTTAATTATTAGACATTTTTATAATGGGACTGTATAACTTTTGGACATTTTTATGTTTTGACATTAGTCGTGCAAATTGCTGTTAAGTGCTCCATATGCCGGTGGTATAACCCAAAGGGCATTGGAGCTGGTACACCATTAATATGGCTCCATAATCATATTGCTCCTCAGACAAAGCATTTGTGTTTTTTTGCAATGGCATATTTGTGCCCAGACTTAGCTAAGTTGAAATTTGTAATCCTCATAACTTGGTCCCATCGATTTCGGAAATCTCACTGTGCTAACGTTAAAATCTCTCATTAGCGCATTAAACGGCACTATGCACGAGCTGAATGTCCATTTCGGTCTAATAAGTGACAGAGAGTTGAGAGGCTCACAGCGAAGCTCGCTGATCGTTTACGGTCGTGCGAGTTAAGCGACGCCTGGCGCGTTCATTACTTCGATGGGTGACCAATTAGTAGTGTGGCAAAAATGTATTTTCGTGAGCTTCGGAAGGCACGTTAAGCCGTTGGTCCCGGTTGAAACCTCCAGTAGCAGTCGTTAGGTCGAGTTAGAGGCCTTAGGGCGATCTGTAAATTCTAACAATAGGGGAGCCACACCACTATACGAGAAGAAGAAGAAGAAGTGACAGAAATTATACCATTGATCGATGAGACAAGCAGTGGTGGTATATAAAGGTACCTACATTGATTCTGCGCCGTAAGCTACAAATCAATCAATAGATCTATATTTAAGAAACATCGCCATGGCAACGCTTTATTAATGGAACATCAAACTTTTCCATTACAAAAATTTAATGGTTACTTAAAGTGTGCTTAAAGTACTTATCTATCTAAGTAAGAAAAACGGTTTCTCAGAATAAGATCTTCGAGAGATTGAATACGAATACGATTTAAAATAAACTAATATTATAAAGAGGAAACATTTTTTGTTTGTAACTAAACTGAACGAAACTACTGGACCGATTTTGATGAAACTTGTATTTGATTAAACATCCAGAGAGTCAAGAATAAAATTCAAGAACCAACTGCTCTAAAGTCAGAATTGTAATAATTTAAGTACATTAAACTACTTTTCTACGCCATAATTACGCTTTGAGTCAAACTGACTGGAAGTCGCTGAAGATCGCCATGGTTGGAAAGAGAGAAGCTTTTGCCCTTTGGAGTACAATCCAGGCTAATTAAAAAAAACTTAACATTATCATAAAAAAAATATAGACTAACTGACAAAACACCGCTGGTCCTATGTTCTTTGTGAAGTGTAGGTATCCACTAAGAAACGGTATTCTACCCATTCCTCTTCTTCTTTCATGCCTTTAAATTCTATATGAATAATATTGAGTGACACCTACAGCACCATCATTGGCCTCATCGAAGGCACCCAACGTGCAGGTGTTGGACCACAGTGGACATTGGAGGAGCTAATCCATCGATTATCTAGAAGCCCCACAGTTACAGCGCTAATCCGAAGTGTAACCCCACCAGATCATATTTTGTTTTATGCGGCTTACTTGGGTCCGGAATCGGATTCCCAAGAGAGTAAAATGGCGGGCAGAAGGTAGTATCTATACGTATCGCGTGTAAAGGTGTTAACACACATCCCAATTTGATCGGGTCCGACATCTAATTTCGAACAAGTGAGAGTCGGACTCCCGAACGAAGGTTCCGTACCATGATGTATTTGAGCCCCAATTTCTTTTCTGTTTTTATTGCTATAGCGACAATAACAAACATGGTCTGTGAAATTATAACCCTCTACCTATTAAGATTCATGAGATACAACCGGAGGACACGACGGACAGACATATAGAAAGACGGATGGAAGGACGGACGGAACGGAAAGACGGACGGACTGACAGACTGACAGTGAAGTCTTAGTAATAGGGTCCCGTTTTTCCCCCTTAGGAACGGTACCTTAGATCGGGCCGATCAAATTGTAACGTGTGTTAACCTTAAATACTCTGGTTCATAACAAAACCTTACTTTATGATAACACATATTCAGTATTCAGCCAAATTTTCAAACTGTATGTAGTTTATAAATTAATATAGAACATGTTTAGGTAATTTGTTTGCTCGCTCTTATTAGGTAGTAGTAGGCATCTCGCCAAAGATTATATTACCGTAAAATTAAACATAACTTTCGGAAGCGTGAATTATTTTGTTAATTACCTACAATACGGTGAAGTTAGATCTTTGACAGACCTAATTTAAAGGGGTATTTAAATAAAATAAAATAAATAAATGTTGCAGGACATTCCACACATCGCCATCTAGGCCCAAGCTAAGTAACTAGACTTGTGTTATGGGTGCTACACAATGGGTATACTACTTATATACTTTTCTTTTGTAAATATATACTTATAATACATAGAAACAACCAGACAACAAGTAAATATCTAAGCATAAATACTTGTCTGTGACGGGAATCGAACCCACAACCCTGTGCTTGGCAGTCCGGCATGGTGACTATTATCCCAACTTATGTAGTATCTAAAGATATATCTATTTGGGCCAAGGATCTCTACTATACCACCAAAGACCTTACGGTATAAAACTTCATTGCTTCGCACCACGTTATTCCCCTAGTACTTTTATTTGGTTTGCGATCGATAATATTTCACCAGAATTACACAATTTGCCTTGGATTACAAATAAATAAAACGCAAATAAATATAAATAAATAATAATAAATAAATAAACTGAAAACGCTCGCGAGGTCGATCTCCAACCCGATAGACGGACCAAATCAAACACAATTCAACCGACAAGTTCCACAAAATCGTTATGGAGGCAATGAGTAGGAGTCGTTGGAGACAGGTCATCCGTTCCAGATGCAGACCCACTGATGACCACGGTCCTCAGTCATGAGAGGCCGACTAGACGGAGAGAGAGAGACAAATAAAACTACAGAACGATACAACGACGGGGTGAGGGGTGACGTATGACGTTCAACTATCAATTGACGACTCAACAAAGTCTTACGTTGGGTTTTTTGGCGGGAACGAATTAACAACATGTCATGCTGCAGTTTTATTTTCATGAAACTTAGTTGTAACCCGAGTTGAATTGTATAATTCTGGTGGAATGTTATTCAATTCAGTTCTGTGAAAGTGCACAAGTGTAGTGAAAGTAAAAATCAGTGTCAAAAATGAAGTTTTCTCGTTGCCTCCAAATCTCCTATTAAGGTTATGGTAAACTTGCCACCGCTTTACTATAGCCCCTGACCTGACGGACTATGACGACTTTGACTGTTTTGAAACACATTAGGCCCGATTTATGAAAAATCGGGTCATAATTTGATGCAAAATATAACTTGACACTGGCTAAATGCACAAGCCGTGCGAAGCCATAATTAATAGAAAAAAAAGTCTTCCGTTGTCGTGGACGTGACTTAAAAACTCACCCGTAACTTCACCTCTCGGAAAGCTAAATATAATTATAAAGCAATCAATGTCTGTCTATACATTTTGACTTGATAACCTCTTATAAATCGATGAATACCTGCTTTCACAAAAAAGTGCGACGTCGTGTCATGTTCCGGGAACGTGACGCGGCATGCGTCTCGTGCTTTTTATATTGTTTAATAATAATATGGTCATCTGGGTTTGTGTTATGGTGACGAGTAACGAATAAACGCCTTATATAAAGGAAAAATAAAGGAAAATAATATAAGTACAAGAAATACAAATAAAATTACTCTATTTTTCATCGTTTTCTTATGACGTTATCACGTAAAATTATCGTCGGTAAACCGACTTTACAGATAACCATTTTTGTGAAGGAAAAGACGCTTCTTGCTAACGAAATTATTAAGCACTTGCAAACGTCTTCAAAACTAAGTTAGGATGTGTGACTTCGGAACATAATTAAACAAGAAAACCTAAAAAAAACAAGTGAATTTCCCAAATCTCTATAAAAACATGGGGAAAATAAAACGAATATAAACATAATAAACCAATTTGTATATCTTAATGAAATATTTAGTGGGAGGAATAACCACAAAAACTAATAATACCTCTAGCTCGTCCGACCCTGTATCAGCACATGAATATAACAGTAGGTTAACAGAATTTCACCGTGCAGGGATGTAATAAGGGCACAAAAGAGGGGCATTACTTTTGATCTGCTAAATCTGCTAATTCTGCGTTCTGATGCACACAGCTTAACTTAGTTTTTAAGACTATTCAAAGTTAACCCATGCAATATTCAAATTAATAAAAAAAATACTTTGACTTTGAATCGCTTTCTGTAGACTTAGATAGGTACCTAGGAAAATACTTAAATTCGTAAACTGTTCAATAAACTGAAGGGAAAAGTTATATTACAGTTTTTAGTTTAAGGTACGAATAGAGGCAATCACAATATGCCTGTTAATTATTGCATATAAAATCGTTGTTTATTGTTGTAACATCATTTTTAGGTGAGTTATTTTGATGAAGAGAATAAAACAATGAAAAGGTTATAAGAAGAATATTGGTTTTATCTTAGCGCAAAAAAGTTTTTCTGCCCGCTCGCTTAGCTCTGCCATATGAGGCAGTCCTGTCGAATTGCGAATTTGCGCTGAGACAGTGGATCACGGGCAAATCACGAAAGGACAAATTTCTGAAACGTTTTATTGGTATAAGTAGGTAGGTATACATTTATAGTCATACTTTTAATATTACTATTTCTGTATTCGTTTAAAAAAGGGTTGGGATATGACTACCAAGAAATTAGGTAGTTTGAATTTGGAATAAATTTTGACGTATTCGTAATGTCACAACCGTCACGGTTTTTTGCCTACGCCGTATTCTCCTCTAATTTTGTCGACCTTAGTGCGCCCCCGGAAGGCCAGATAAGCCCCGCAGTGCGGTCGACCGGGCGTCAACGATTCACAAGACGTTTTAATTGGCTGCTTTAAACAACCCGCTATTTTGTTATGTATGAATTTTCACCAGCATAAGGATTATTTTCAGCTGAAAATGTACATGAAACTAGTGTGAATGAAAGTGTGAAAGCTTTGATATGGCAGGAAATACCTATAGGCAAGTAAATTCATACTAATTCGTAGAACAGAAAATAAATAGAAAAGATGTCCTTACGAGTTGCGAAAGTGTGACGTTTATACGACTTTCTTTTGACTTCGCGGACATTATACGTCACCTTTCGTGACGTGACGATATGACGCTCGTCACGCAAACCATTACCAACGATCCTTTAGATAGATGACTATAACAAGGTACGAGACGAGTGACCTATGACTTTTAAATTCTTTGTAATGTGACAGGTGACAGGTCAGCGTTTGACCATAAGAATTTGAACGAATAGCGATGCACTCTAGCGATTGTACAAATTAATAAATTGCACCAATATGATAAATTAAGCATCTTATGTCACATTTGCTACGAATTGATAATTTACTAGGTATACAAAATTTTGAACGAACTGCTAACAAATCACTAATTGTACAAATTCAGAATTTGAACGGATGGCGATGTTCCCTATCACACCTGCCTCTTAAAAAAACCTATTACCGCGGGGTGCAGTTAGTACTTATATAATTTTGACTGTTAGCCTGATTTGTGACACCATGGAGCATGATGTGAGTTCGATTCTCGCCAATACTAAACTCGTGACCACAACAAGAAAAACACCAGTCTTTACCCATTACACAATTAAGCCTAAAATTTTAATTAGAGACCACATGTATCACATTTCTATTCAAAAGATTCATTAGTGTAAACCCAGTCTTACATATTTCTAATTTGAAAAGCTTTCCGTCGGTTCGTAGAATAACTAAAGAGGATATTTTCATATTTATTGAAAGCGGAAAGTCGGTTGTTAAAATAGTTGTAACATATTCTGTTTTGTATAAGTAGAATTTTGGTACACGTGTTATTTTTAAATTTAATTCTGCTGAAGGGACTTGCTGAGCTGCGCCCCGCACAAAATACCGTTGGGTCGTCAAGAATAATCTAGGTTTCACTATCGGACAGCTCTATTTTCTGACTAGAAGTCCTGAAAGTGATCAGACTCTGTTTGAGGATGAAGGAAGAAATTATATGAAAAAAAAAATGCATTTTTGTAAGAAACATACACACACAAACATTCTTATTAGTAGGATTTGTATTGACCTATTTATCCGCTATCAAGGTTTAAATGAGATTTTTTCTAATATCTTTTCTATAGTAATACAGTCAGTACCTGATAGATAGTTGCTTGCGGCCCGGTCAAAACTCGAGTGGGGAAAAATGCAAATAGACATTTCGCTACACGGAATTATTAAGTTTGGAGAACTGATCTAATTACTCGCAGAAACCATGAATTAGGAAGAAGATTTGTATCTACACTAATATAATAAAGAGGAAAGATTTTTTGTTTTTTTGTTTGTAACGGATAGGCTCAGAAACTACTGGACCGATCTTGAAGAATAAGAATAATTTAATGAATTTTTTTTTTTTAATTTACAAAATATTATACTATAAAGATAAATCACATTTTAAAATCGATAAATAATACATTTGCCTGAACTAGGAAAATCCTGTGTTTCAGGCGAAAAGGGATTTAAACAATTAGCTATATTTTAATAGGTATATAAAAATAAGTCGGGTTTTCCTTCCTGATGCTATAATATATATAATATAACTCCAGAACGCACGAACCGATTTCCACGGTTTTGCATTCGTTGGAAAGGTTTCGGGCTCCGTGAGGTTTATAGCAAAGAAAATTCAGGAAAATCTGGTGGCGAAACGGAGTTCGCCGGGTTTGCTAGTATTTTATATATTAAACTTGCAAAAACAAAAAATATATTTCTAGGTATTACAACAAAAATCTAGATTAAATTTAGCATGAGGATTCGATGTATTAATTCATTGGAGATAACATAGGCTACTTTTTATCTGAAAGAAAGAAAGAAAGAAAACTGATTTATTCAACAACTCTTAAAAATAATAACAAGTTTCTATATACCTAATAAGTTTGTAAATAATAAAATTAACAAAACTAAGTAACATTATTAAAATTAAAACTAAATATTTAAAATAATAACATATAGATTAAACTATAAACTTTAACTTAAGGTTGTTGAACGAGATGCAACTCAGCTTTATGCGGTCCTTGCAGCACAAGGACAGCGCTGGTATTCTGTTGCACCTCTTTCCAAGATTTTACAAAAAATACGTATGTACAACAATCTAATTAGATGCAGTCGCCTCAGCCGAGTAGTTATGCAACAAAGAGATCTATGTCATATCTCGATATTCCCACGGGATCGGGAGGTAAGCGGGTGAAACCGAGCGCTATAAATGAAATCTCAACAACCAGCACGTAGTGGTGCAAAGCGGTGCTGTTACCTAAAACAGCTTACCAAAACCAACAGCAAACGAACCAAGATTAGTTTAAAAGTCAAATTTAGCATAAATTAAATAATGCCAATGCTTGGCTCTTTGCCAACTCCTGAACATTAATATTATCCTGGAAACGCCCTCGGTCGTTTGACCACGTGATAAGAATGCCGCAACTGGACACAGCAGTGCTCCGATGCAGTTCCAATTATTTAATGAATTGTAGTTTCGTATGTTATTAGGGGATGTTTTGTTACTGAGATAGGTACGAGGTGGTTTTTGCTGGGCTTTGAATTTATATTAAACTAAAATTAGCTTTTGCCTGTGATTTCGTCTAGGGTTTTTTTTACAGATAGAGTCCCTGCCACCCATACTAGGATAACCTGTACTATAGGTGACAGTTGATTCCTCAAACAAGATTTATTTTCCTTCTAAAATCCTTTCAATATAGACCAGAAGGCCAATTCTCGTTCATAAAATTGTTTCAATTACATTGCAATATCATTCCGATTGCATTTCGATAACAAAAAATACCCTTTTGGTATTCTTGAGCTTTAAGGGTCTTTTGAGTTGAGCTGCTTTGAGGGTAATTTTTTTTATTTGTGATTGAAATGCAATCGGAACGAGAGTTGCCTTAAAGAACGAATGTTGCTACCTGTTACTGGTACTCGTAACAGAACATTGAGCTTTCGCTGTTTTAAATTTACTCGGACTACACTTTGAACATTTGCCTTGAATGCTCGAGGATATGCTCTAGTCTATGCTCGTATATATACCTACTTCGATGACCTTTTGTTTCAATTTGGATAGTCTTTTATTTCTATTTCAACAGTCTTTTGTATTGATTTAGATCGTCTTTTGTTTTTTAGATAGTCCTTTCTTTCCATTGCATCGGTAATTTAAGGACTTTATCAAATCTTACAGTGAATACGCCTCCGTACGTATTGGCCCAAGTACCAATAAATTAGTAGGGCAAGATTTTACAATCGTGGGCCACAGTTAGGGAAAAATTTGCGTGGTACCACTGGTGGTTCTACTTAGGGTACCTAGACCTACCACGGTACCTAAACGCTATTTCTTACAAAATGTTGCTTAAAACTCAATAGATTTAACATTACGGACCAAGCCGTGCACTGAAAACAAAACAATCGTGTCTCAAAATACCATTGATCCACAAAAGTTATTAAAAATAAGTAAAATGTTTATCTCTCTTCCCTCTCACTGCATAAGTAAAATAACATGACATTTTTACGCGAAAATTTCGCGTCTAATCAAATTCCTGAGACATACACAAGACTCCGACTTTACTCGCCATTACTCAAATTCTTAGAACGTGACTCCGGTTTGTTATTACAATTGTGTATTTATACTGTAAAACAGGCTTACAGCTGGAAACTCACTTGTCCTGCTAACAAGGTACTAATATAAAATCAAAATACACACAGGTGTTGTGTGCAACTAGCGCTGAATGCTAATGCAATTTCGTTCGTTCGTTCGTTTTTATACACTAATATTATTATAATGAATGAATGAACGAACGAACTAATGTAGGTATAGATGGATGGATATCATTTATTTGCACGAAATATGGTTCAACGAAGAACATAGATTCGAAGATAATGCACCTTTCAAACACAAAAAAACTAAATCAAAATCGGTTCATCCGTTCGAGAGCTACGATGTCACAGACAGACACACACACACACAGACACGTCAAACTTATAACACCCCGTCGTTTTTGCGTCGGGGGTTAAAAAAGGAGATATCGCACTTTTATATTTGTGCTCTTTGCTTGTTTAGTTTGGTTTGAAAGGTGGCCTTGCTGTTGTTAGTCTTTCCATACTTATTTGGTAATTTAC
Organism: Idaea straminata; assembly: GCA_951213275.1. NCBI lineage: Eukaryota > Metazoa > Arthropoda > Insecta > Lepidoptera > Geometridae > Idaea > Idaea straminata. The sequence goes on from OX577865.1 coordinate 10,685,004, forward strand.
TTGCATTTGTTCAATAAATCCGGCAAATAAGTTTTTTAAGAACAGTCTGCTGGGCCAATGCCCAGCAGACTGTTCTTAAAAAACTTATTTGCCTGATCAATAATAATTACCATGCAATTGATCAATAATCAATTGCATGGTAACAGACCGATGCTTTTCTTACTATGTATAAGTTTCTTCCTCTCACCGCGTTAATCGACCACTTCTTCAAACAAAAAATCCCAATGGGTCAAAGTGTTGCTGGCTATTTGTCAGCCCTCGATATATAAGATAAGATACTATGTATAGGTATTAGATAACCAAATAAACTAGTCCGATTAGTTAAGTACCATTTCTCTGAAAAGGTTTTCTAAAAAAGCAGAAGTTAATCAAGGAACAAGTCCGTGTGTCCCACACCGTGCACGGCACGTAAAATAATTTAGCTTCTAATTTCAGACATCGTCGTCGCTTCATGTGGAGTTACCGTAATAAGATTAAAAAAGTACTGACGGTGAAAATTGTGTGGAAAATTCACAGTTCACTTGCTCTCATCAAACATGGTTCAGCGATTTCGACGAGGCTTCCTTCCTTGATGTTTCGTTTGGTTTGACAATTAACGCACGTCACACAAAGGGATCAACCCTTGACTGTGTCTGTATAATAAATACCTACCTTTATGCAGCACACGGCTCCTTAGGGGTTTGCGGCAACGGTTCATATGATTTGTTTCCATAGCTCATTCAATCACAAAGGCGAAACTAAAATCAGATTCGACAAAAAAATATAGGCGATACAGATGTCACATTCGGAATATACATTTTATTAACTTAATTAAACAACAAAACTATGACCGAAAAACAAGCCCGTATTAACAAGTTCTTTCCTCTGGACACGGTCGACTAAGCTGAGAGGGTAGTAGGTGCTGGGCCAGCCTATTCCATCCTAACATAAAAAGGACCCAATTAAAAAGGGTCTAATTGCGGAAAACAGCCCGTATACAAGTACAAGTACAATGTAATTCGAAAAGAAAAAGAAATACCAATTGCAATATTCATAAATCTAAAAGCTTCAATCAAACCATCAAAAACTAAACGGTCCAAACTCACGGTGGACTAACTTTACCTCAAAGTTCCAATTTCTTTCAATAGAAACTCAAATTCAATAACTCTCAGTAGCACGATTCATTTGCCGAGTCATTTAGATTTCCCGGCTCAGTTACATACGTAGAACTAGCGGCAGTAGCTATAGACGATTCTCTAAAATGGTGTAACGCAGAATGTTTACTAATTTTAAATATTAGCTCTCCACATTCTTTGTCAAAAATAAAAAATACAAGTGAAAGAATTACTTCGATACGTCAATTAATTTTCGATTTATAGAAGTAAACGTGTCACGCGGACTCATACTCGATGCGTTACTAAGCGGAGCGGTGTAAATTGACGTCATAGCGGTCACGTAAGTTTAATCGCCTGTAAAATCAAAACTAATAGTTATTTTTGACTACAACAAAAACTAGTGTATTTGTATACATACAAGCTTTACTGTAACAAACTTTCAACCGATTTAGCATACCTAGTAACATTCTTCATAAAAAATCTACAAAAGGGGTTGAATAAATATTAATATTTAAATATTTAGTATTAAACTTCTCGAATTGTTTGAATTGAAGTCACAATTAACATTAAAATTACATATAATCATTGCAGCATAACACACAACACCATCTAGCCCCAAGCAATTTGACCAAAAAGCGGATAAAATACTTTAACATTTTTTTTGTAAAACATGAATATCTCTTTACATAAATATTTGTTTGAGGCGGGATTCGCACCTACAACTTTCTCAGTCAAAGCCACGGAGGTTTCTATAATTTTATACCATTCATTAGGCCAATGGATTAAATTAACAGGTCTTCTGTAAATTTTCCCAAGGATTTTAAATCTATCTTCTATCTATATAAATAAATTGCTTTGTCCTGACTGACTGACAAATCAACGCACAGCCTTAAACCGCTGGTCCTAAGACCTAAAACTTCGAGTGTGTATTTGTTGTATGACGTAGGCATCCGATAAGAAAGGATTTTCCGAAATTCTAATCCTAAGGTGCTAAAAAAGGGGGGCAAAATTTGGACAACGTGATTCCTTGGTCTAATATACTTCAAATTTTGCATTAACATTCTTTAATAGAATTGATGGAAGACGTATTTCGCATTTTATTGAAGTTTCAAAAACTTTTGGAAAATTCAACCCTTATGCAGACGATGTCATGGGTGATAGCTAGTCACCTATAACTACGGCCGTAAGTCTACGTGAGCGTATTACTGAACGTTCTGGCTATTTGCACGGTCAATTTTAGTCATCTCAATTTGTTTGGTTATTCGATTTAAATCGGATAGTGTAAATTAAGTTTTAGACTTCTATTTTATACCTTAATTTTAAGCTGTTTATTTTGCTCAGAGATTTTTCTGTAGTAAATAAACAGTAAGATTTTTTTTTGGAATATTCTAAAGGATTAGGATCTCGTCGAATAAGACCTAAAACTACTGAACCGATTGCAAATTCGGTATGTAGATAGCTGGAGGCCTGGATTAATATATAGGTTACTTTTTATCCCGATATTTTCACGGGATCAGGACTTACGCAGGTTAAATCGCGGGGCGCAGCTAGTTATCATACATAATATCATACACAAATTTATACATGGTAATATCCATATTAATTAATATACCTATTACAAAACCTTTTACATATTTTCCTTCTTTTTTTTTAAATTTTAATTAATGTATATACCTCCTAGGTCCTAGGTTAGGTACTTATATAACAAAAAAATTAACCTACTAGTTACTACCCTTTCTATTACTTATTTAAATTAATTAAAAAAAAGTGAACCCATTTAAGAGAAAAGATTTCTTTTTCATTTGTAATGCCTCTCTACTTAACCGATTTTGATGAAAAGTATTAAGTATACAATTAATCTTTAAGAGTATAAAAATAGGCATATTTTTATCCTTATAACTCCACGGGATCAGGACTTACGTCAAAACTTTCTAATTTTCAATAAACTAAGAAGTTTCACTTTCAAACTACATTTTCAAACAAAAGCTCATATATTTTATGAGCTTTTGCTTGCCTGGAATTCTTTGCTGCACAAAGTCCAGATCACTGATAAAAGAATGTAATATTGTTCAGCTCATATCATCCAAATATATTTAGTAAGATACACTTTATTTGAAAAATGTTCCAACTAAAAATAAGTAAAAGTTCTTTCAAAGTAAATATTTTAATGGAAAAGATAGTTTACAACTTTTAATGTTGCTAAAAATAAAAAGAAATTTTTCAGAATTAAATAATGCTGGATAGTTTACTTAATCTTTTTTTTGCATCTTCTGTCTTTTTCTTTGCTGTGTTTGACCGAACGAGCGAAGCGCCTCTGCTTCTAGTCTGGCGAAATTTGATTTTTTTAGTATGTATGTATGCTAAATGTACTGTAGTATTTTACAACCAATCTGGACGCAACTTAGTCTTTAGATTTTATAAAAATATTCGTCGTCGGTAAATTTTGATCACAGGGTTAGAAGGGAACTTCCCCTAAAAAGGGGCAAAATCAAAGTTAATGTTTCTTTATTCAGTTGGAATCATTATCTTGGGGTTTTTGTGATCATGCTCATAAAAACGAACCTTATCATATCAGCCACGGGACGTCCACTGCTGAACATAGGCCTTCCCTAACGACTTCCAGAGAGATCGGTCGCATGGCTGAGGCCGTCTCGCGCTGCGCTTTCCGGTACGTGGTCTCCAATCTAGGACCTTCCACCCCAACGGCCATCAGTTCTACGAGCAACATGCACCGCCCATTGCCACTTACTAATCCTACAAAATAAAACGAACCTACAACCCCCGCAATATCACAGCCCTAACTAAAATAATCCAGAACAAACATGATAATTATATTTTCATAACATCTCTTCCAAGAACCAGAAACCCAACACCATAGTCGTTTGTTTCAACACCATAACAGTAAACTCACATAGATACCCTCTAAGGGATCGAGCCGCGTGTCTTGAACGACTTCACATGACCTCTGTAGGACCTCTATAAGGACCTTTATGGGGCTATTTGTTCACATAATCAAGAGACTTCGTGTCTGTGGTAATTTTCTAATCTACAAAGTGTCTTCGCTCACTGTTTCGTATTGGGTCTGGGAGGTTACGTAGTATTTTGTTCTTGTGTTTATGATTTTACAAAATAAAATAAATAATAATAATAATAAATAAATACTGCAGGACATTCCACACATCGCCATCTAGCCCCAAGCTAAGTAACTAGACTTGTATTATGGGTGCTAGACAACGGATATACTACTTATATACTTTTCTTTTGTAAATATATACTTATAATACATAGAAACAACCAGACCACGGACAAATATCTAAGCATAAATACTTGTTTGAGGCGGGAATCGAACCCGCAACCCTGTGTTTGGCAGTCCGGTATGGTGACCATTGTGCCAACTGGGTCGTCAAAATATCACTATGTCAAATATCTCTATATTTCAAATTTCAGCTGTCTAGTTTTGGTAAATTTATACTTAAATCAGGACAAATACCTATAAATAGATTAATTATCCTAATTAGTAAACTTATCAAATTACGACAATAATCAAAACACCGGAAACAACAAAGACAATAAACTAATCCAATAAACAACAACAAATAAATCAGAACAACACAACACAATATTAGTTCTATAATTGCTTAACTTTAAACTGAACCGCCCAATGATTTTAATTAAAATCAAATTTGTGACTTAGCGTGACATCGGGATGAGATGGGACGGAATAGGATGAAATGGGGATTGGGCAGTTTCGGCACAGATGTGGCCTTTGGGCTAATTGAAATTATATCGAAACAAAGGGGATTAGCTGTCCCCTAATAACAGATATCGGGTGTAGCTAAGTGCAAATATGGAATGTGTAAACACGAGTGTTTTGGAAAATGTTCAGGGACACAGATTAAGCGATTACAGGTAATTATAAACATACAAAACCTTAACAGAATAATAACAAGGAATACAGTGTCCAAGGTGAGCATGTGAGGGGTCAAACCAAATATGAACCGATTTTATTGTTACATTACTACGATGACACTTTGGTCAGTATTTATTTATTTGTATTAAGAAGATTTTTTTGTCTATACTTCTAATAAAGGACGAAATGTGGAAGCTAAATAAAAATACATTTTATAAAATGATCAGGGACACAGATTAAGCGATTACAGGAAATTATAAACATACAAAACCTTAACAGAATAATAACAAGGAATGAAGTGTCCAAGGGAAGCATGTGAGTGGCTAGGTAAATATTGTAACTAAATTCTTATAATAAAGGAAAAAGAGTTCTTAGAATACGAAATGTGAAAACAGAGTTTTCTGGAAAATGTTCAGGAACACAGATAAAGAGATTATAAGTAATTATAAACACACAAAACTTTAATAAAATAATAACAAGGCATGATAAGCATGTGGGGAGTTAAACTAAATATGAAACAATTGCAATATTACTACAATGGCACGCTGGTCAGTATTTATTTGTCTATACTTATAATTAAAGAAATAATGTGAAAGTTATATAATAATAAATCGAGTCTAAAGTTATTTGAATACGAAATGTATAAGCAGAGTGTTCGGTAAAATGTTCAGGAACACAAGTTAAGGATCAATATAGTTACCTATATAAACCCTTATCAAAGAAGTGTCCAAGAAACATATGTGAGGGATCCAAATATGAACCTATTTTGATTGCAATATCACTACGATGATACGCTGGTATTTTTTTTGTCTATATTTACCTATAATAAAAGAAATAGTACCTATAGTGGAAGCTAAATAAAAAAATGTCGAGCCTAGACTTATTATAGTTACTTAGACTTATTATAGTTACTTAGTTACTTAGACATTATAGATACTTAGACAAACCCTTGTCGCGACGATTACGATGATACGCTGGTATTTTTTTGTCTATACTTACCTATAATGAAAGAAATAGGACCTATAGTGGAAGCTAAATAAAACAAATATCGAGCCTAGACTTATTTGAATACGAAATGTGTTAGCAGAGAGTTCTGTAAAAAGTTCAGGAACACAGATTAAGAGATTATTGATTATAAATATACAAACCCTTAACAGAATAATAACTACAGATGAAGTGTCCAAGGTGAAGGGTTAAAACCGATTTTGATTGCGATATTACTACGATGACACGCTGGTAACTAAATCTTCAATCACTTTTAATAATGGCAATGAAAGAAAGGAAAAACATGTACTTGGAAGTGTATTAAATAAAGTGAACATTTAAAAAATTAAATAAAAACCCTTAAAAGAATAATAACAACAGATGAACTCTATTTTCGAATTATAAATAGAACCTGAATTCGTAGTTTTTTTGAAATTCATAGCTAGTTGTTATCTGACTAGTTTTTACTTCGATTGTCTGTGTAAATTAAAAACGTTTTTTTTTTAAATTAATATTTAGATCAATAAAAACTGAATTCCTGAAATATCTACAACTAGCGACCCGCACCAGCTTCGCACGGCTATATTATGCATACAAAATCCTTCCTCTTGAATCACACTATCTATTAAAAAAAACTGCATCAAAATCCGTAACTTTTAAAGATCTAAGCATACATACAGACAGCAGAAAGCGTCTTTGTTTTATACTATGTAGCGATGGACAATTTACAACGATCCATCAAAACGGTATAACCCTTTCTATCCTTCAAAAAGCGAGATCACAAAACTTTGCGGTAAGTACGTAAAGACAACGCTCTCGACAGAATTACAGGCTCTCTCCTTCACAACCTTTTACAAGGGTACATAGCCCAATAATAGACCGCTTGACCACTCTTCGTCGAGTGGCCAATTTTGGACCCTCACAGCCTACGCAATTTGCACTTTAAGGGTCAACGTAGACTGGAGGCAAAATGCGCCAGGATATTTTTTTCCAAAATGGTATTAATCACATAACCATTCCAAATTTTTGGAACGAAGTTCCTTATCGCGCGTTACGAAAGACCAAAAGTTGTAATTTACACTTTTTGCTATAGTTGTAAGCCGTGCGGTGTGCGCATGTTTCTCTCTCTCTCTCATAGAACGCGGGCCAGTTACCTAAAATTGAGCCTACTGATTAAGTTTATTATATCTATACTAATATTATAAAGCTGAAGAGTTTGTTTGTTTGAACGCGCTAATCTCAGGAACTACTGGTTTGAATTGAAAAACTCGTTTTGTGTTGGATAAGCCATTTATCGAGGAAGGCTACTTTTTATCCCGATATTCCCACGCGGAGCGCTGCTAGTTTGTAAATAATTTAAAAAAAATATTACAATTCCTTCGCTAATTAATCGAAAGGAACTTCGTTCCATCCGGGTGTCCCTTGACACCTTTCAAGTTTTTTTAATAAAATATTCACTTTTTTATGAAAAAGAGAAATCATAAGTCGATTGAGTTGCACCGATCATAGTCACAGCCAGATCATCCCGGGTAATTATATTGAAATAACTAATAGTATAAAAACATTTTAATGCATATTAAACAGTTCAAAATGAAATAATTAAAATATTTCCAGTTTAAAATTATAAAGAGTTTTGTGTTACTGCAAAATTCTGAACATACATGATTTAAATCTGTTTATTTATTTTAATGTACTTAGCAAATTTACTTTTAATTTATAAATGGATGAATGTTTTATATTATGGCAATACTTATACATTTTGCAAATATCGATAACTAGCTGCGCCCCGCGGTTGCTTACGTGTAAGTCTCGCGAGAATTTCAAGGTCAAAAGTATCCTATCCTATTCTCCATCCGCTAAACTACTCTGCCAATTTCATCTAAATCGGTCCAGTCGTTTGGCCGTAAGGGAGAACAAACAATCAAATATGCAAACAAATTGATTCATAATATTAATAACGATGTAAATACTACAAAAAACTATGAATATTATGTCAATTTTCTAAACTATTTATACCGACCTTAATTAACAATTTTTTTTAGAAAAAATATTAGATATTTTATTCGTTCAAAATAAAAACGTGAAGTGGCAACACCACAAATAATAATAGGATTAAATGAACTATTGACTTGTATATCTCTAAATATATAAAATTCTCGTGTCACGGTGCTAATTACCAAACTCCTAAACGGCTAAACCGATTTGTATTAAATTTTTAAGTCATTGTTAAGTCTGAGAATAGACCAACATCTATTTTTTTTATAATTGGTAATTCAACGTTTGCCGGAACAGCTAGTATAGTGAAAATAAATCATAATAACTCGAGTGACAATCAACGTTTCCGGGAAAAGCGGCTAAGGAAAATTCCGTGGAAATAATCCTTATGTTATCATATACATGGAATTTCTATTGAATCAAATAAAACAGGTACTTATTTATTTCCATTAAAACTCGTGTAAGACATAGATTCTGAGAAAAATACTATGGAAAATACGGTGGAAATAATCTTAAATGTTTATATAAATATTTTATTAAATCAAATAAAATACCTAGGTGGTAACTTCGTTAAAAACCGTTTAAAAACAGAAATTCCGGGAAAAATTCTATGGTAAATAATGAAAATTTCATTTCGAATGTGAAACTACTGAATCAAAAAAGATACTCACTCAAACAGTACCATTAACAAACAATCACAATATTCCAGGAAAAATATTTCACTATTAATTCCAAAACAATATATCCCTTTGAAAATGAAATCTGACGAAATTTATTAACAAATTCGATGAAATATCAAAGTAAAATCTTTATAATTTAATAATTAATGATATATATTCATTAAAACTTACATTAATCGTGTGAAAATCCATTAAAACGCAACACGTTTGAGAGATATCGATACACAATGCCGACGCGGCCGCCCGCGACGCGTCCCGGCGCCCATCTGGGCGGTGCATTGAGACACCTAATCTTTAGGGCACCTTTGAGCTAACACGTTTTCTTATACAATTTGCAGAAAGGTTCTCATTGTGCGTTGGACAATGTAATATAAAGGTATCCATTGTGTTTTTTTTTCGTAACGGTGAGTTTGAATTTAATCCATTACTTTTATTAGAATCCAATTTGCTTCGAGTAAATCAATAGATATTGTACTCTTCCTTGTTTTAACCAACTTAAAAAAAAACTGGAGTATACCTACATTTTTTTACGCAAATGTAATTATATCTATATCTAATTATTTGAAAACAAACAGCATTTAGTTACGCAGTTATAAAACAGACAAACAGACGGACAAGAGAGTGAACAAACAAAACCGAAGGCACGCTTTCGGGAGGCACACATTCTAACTTATTTTATCTAAGACAGTTCAAATGAATAAAGAAATATTAGATCTTATAAGGGTTCCTTTTTTTACCATTAGAGTTACGGAACCCTAAAAATGTCTATTTAAAAAAGTCACCCTAAATAGGATCGGTTTACCTCTAGTAGTAACTTTACTGTTGAGTAAAATTCTACCCACTCCTAAACAGTAAAATTCAAAAATATCAAAATATTGTCATAACATTTTCTAGTTAATTAATTCCTGTTGAAATGTTAGAAAACAAATTTACATGAAGTATAGTCCATTCCAAAACCACAGAGAAATTAGGACATTGACATAAGGTACTATGTCTTACCGAAATTAAACGATAAGTATTGTTTTTTTATACATTTCATCATCGATTTTTTCGTCAATCAACATCGTTTTGTCTCATGGTATTAGGTAGGTGGTTAAGAAAAGACTCGACGCGTTCAATAAGTATAAGAAGCTCTTTGGTGAATTAAATTTTTAACCAACTTCAAAAAATAAAACTCCATTTAATAAATAAATAAAAAACTTGAGAGGTGTCAAGGGACACCCGGATGGAACGAAGTTCCTTTCGATTAATTAGTGAAAGAATTGTAATTTTTTTTAAAGTTACCTATAATATTTTTTTTTACAAATATAATGTAATATAAACTTAATCAGTAGGCTCAAATTTAGTAATTGCTTTCTATGAGACAGCGAGAGAGAGAGAGAGAGACAGACAGAGAAGCACGCGCACGCCGCACGGCTTACAACTATACCATAAAGTGTCGTTACAACTTTTGGTCTTAATTTTTCCGTCTAGGAACTTCGTTTCAATAAAATAATAAAAAATAATTCATTATAATCTATGCTTTACTGATAAAGAGGTTCTCGCGTCACAGGCCAAAATTTTTGCGAGCCAAACCTCTTTTTTTTAAATGAAACGTATTTTTGGCTATTTGTATTTGATTTTGAAATAGACAACAGGTGTTCAAACAAAGGTTTCGTAATATTTCTAATAGATTTTGTATTTTATATAATATTTAAGGTAAATATAGTTTTTATTGTTGTTTTGTTTCCTTGGCCTTTATTGCTGGGTTTTATGCTTGAGCATTTTATACTGTTATTATAAAACTTAGGATTGTACACAAAATAAATAGGTAATCTTCTAAGCAATGGCTTTATACGATTTGTTCATAAAACCGATCTGTGCTTAACATCTATGCTTTATTTATCTAGTTATACTAATATTATAAAGAGGAAAGATTTTATTGTTTGTTTGCATTGAATGGTCTCCGAAACTATACCTAATATTATAAAGCTAAAGAGTTTGTTTGTTTAAATTTAAAAAAAAAACTTTTGTGTTGGAACTATCCAACACAAAAGTTTTTTTAGCCTATAGGCTACTTTTTATTTTGAAATCCCCATGGGATAGGAACTTAAGCATATGAAACCGCGCGGGCATAGTTAAACTTAGGATAAAGTACTATGTCTATGATTTTGTTAACATTGCTCTTACGGTGAAGGAAAACATCATGATAAAGCCCGAGGCTTTGTTGGCTTGAGCCGCATTAACCAGTTATTTCCTCTGGACAAGGTCGACTAAGCTGAGAGGGTGGTATAGGTCCTGGGAAAGCCTACTCTATTCAATAAAGTCCCAGGCACTACACCGCCCTGAATAGCATAGATTAAAGGTCCTGGAGCTCTGTATATCATCTATACATATAAAATGCTTTGTCCTGAACTACTGACTGACTGACTGACGGATCAACGCACAGCCTAAACCGCTGATCGTAGAGACCTGAAACTTGGAGGGTGTGTTCTTTGTGTGACGTAGGCATCCGATAAGAAAAGATTTTCCGAAATGTTACTTCTAAGGGGGTGAAAAAGGGGGACAAAATTTGTATGGGACAACGTGATTCCTTGGTCCATCCAATTAGAACCATTTTCGACTGTTACGCGGACGAAGTCGCGGGCAAAAGCTAGTCTTCAATATTATTATTATCAGTAGGTTTTGTTCGTTTATTCACGTTATAAAAGTTAGCATTCTATCAACTCTACTAAGTCCAATCCTTACAAAAAGGTTCCCCGGTTTAACGTTACAAGCCGAAACCACGTAACCTCGCTCAAAAATCTCGCAAAGTATTCCAGAGATTTTGTCTAATAAAGGACGAAGATATAAAACAACTATTAACTACATAGAGTATACATCATAAACATTTTATTTAACGAAATATCTCATAATCTCATTTCATGAGAAATAATGTCACATTTGACATAATAATATACTCGTACTTACATAGATGAAAGAATAATGGCAAAACTTCGAACAAAAAATTACTTGTTTGCAAGGAGGTTAGGTTCTTGAAGTTCTTATTGTGCAATGGCATCAGATGCTGATGAAGAAACTAAAGAAATACATGACTTTAAATGCTTATATTTCTTTTTTCCTCAACTAGTACAACAAAAACTATAAATTTAATTGTAATCTAGAATAACGGATAATTATACCATTTTTTTCTTTTTGTGTATTGTATTGCATTTAAGTAATTTACACTGGCAGCACACTGGAAATATGAAACCAGCGAAAATGGAGTTGTTACACAAAGAGTTGCAAAACTGACCTTTCTAACGTATCGCATTGTTTTGACCAATTTGCTCAGACGCCGGTTCACTCAGTCCGCCATTTTGATGTGGATGAAATTTTCACTGGGTGATGTATTTATGTTGCCACTATAGCAACAAATATTAAAAACAGAATATAATTGTACGGAATCCTTCTTTCGGGAGTCCAACTCGCCCTTGTTTCTGTAGGTAGCTAAAAATATATATATATTTTTGTTTTTTTTTTCCATTGTACCAACTGGGTCGTTAAAATTGCAGATATTACTGTTATTGTATACTTTCCTACTTTTTGTGATTGTAATCTGCTGTGTTAATAAAATAAATAAATAAATAGATATTTTGACGTTGATTCTACATAATAGGTAAGTACTGAAATATAAATATCTTTGAGTAAGGCTAATTTTACCGAACTAAAAGAACAAACTAAAGTAAACAAATACTTTTAAGGACAAATCCCTTAATCGGATCGTCGAATACAATTTAATTCGGTTTTCTACTTTCTAGTTAAGTTTTTGGGTTCGATTGCTTTTATATGTTTTGGAATTTGTAATATAAGTTTGACAAAGGATTTTACGTACCTATGTAGGTACGTAAAATACTTATGGATCACATGAAATAGGTATTTTTGACGGCCTTTGTGGCGTGGTGGTGGAAGGTTGCGGCTTTGATGCCCGCCGGCGAAAATAGTACGATCTATAGATGTTTCAGGTCTGAATGTAACCCATTTACAAATAAAATAGCACGTATACAGGTAATCTATCCATTTCTGGCCAATTTAACTCAAAACTAATTATTTTGCTTGGGGCTAGATGGCGCTGTGTAATATCCTGCAATAATTAATTATTCTCTATCACATGAGTCAGTTTTTTCAAGTTAATTATTTTAACTTTCACACAACCATCAATCTTATCCAAAAAAAAATAATTACCTATATGTATAAATAAAATAATAAACACAAATAATTATGATAATATAAAATAAAGAAATAAAAAATGACAGTAAAAGAACTTTAAAAAGATTTGAACTTTTAATTTTTCTTAAATGTAAGTAGGTAGGTTATTTTATCAAATTAAGTTTTGACGAGGAAAATTCTTATAAATCAATAAACACCGGCAGCATTCACAAAAAAATGTGACGTCATTGCTCACGTTCCGTTGTTGACAAGGTAACCATAGCAACGTCGTTCACGTTCCGGGAACGAAGTGTTTATTATTTGTTTGTTATGAAGAATATTTGAATCCTCCGTATAAGTTATATAAATCAATATTAACAAGTATTAAATATCAATCACAATTAATTTTGACATCACAAAATTATTATTTATAAATACATAGAAAGAAAGAAAGAAAGAAAAACATTTATTTGGTACAGGCACACGACAACTTTAAAATTAAACACACACAAAGAAAAAGGTATCTAACAATTATACAACGAGGAAGGAAACATATACTAAACCTAAGAATATTTAAGAAGCCATGTGCTGCCCAAATGGGTCGACCTCAGCTGTAAGCCACAGTCAAGCGTAACTTGACTGCAGCGCTGGTCTTCCGGCCAAACCCGCTGCCGTCGTGCGTCGTCATACGCTCCCACATACACACAATAAAACAATAAATAAATAAAATAGCAAAATAATTATATACGGTAAATAGGAAAGAAAAAAGAATAAATATTTTATTTTTATAATACATAAACTGAGTATAAACAGCATAAATAGCATAAACACCTTTATTGCACCATAAAAATAAAACACAATTAACACACACATGAATTTCATAGCTGCACTGTAACTGTGCTGTGCACTTCACATTAATCTAATAATACTATTTGTATTTTACGATCGTCGAGTGACATAAGCTCTCTATAACTATTCGTAGATATTTATACTCTAAGGGCAGCAATATTTAAAGTACAGTCAGCGACACATTGTTTGAATACGACTTACAAATTAGTTGACGACACGAAGATACGACCGAGTTTCGTGTAAACACACAGACAGATTAATTAGGTGCTATATTTGTTGGACCGTTCCATGAAACTTTCAATTATTTTGACTATTTGCAGAGTGAAATCTATTCAGATTGTACAGTATTATTTTACAAGCTTTCTGGTTGTAAAACTGTGAATTTAGACTATTTTTTTTTATTTTAAAAGAGGAGGTTCTCAATTCGATTGTATGTTTTTTGGGTTTTCGTAGTCCTATATAGTAGTTTGTGGTTTTTGTAGTATAACGAATTAACAGGAAAGGGTACCGAGCGCTCTCTCTATACAAACGTAGTCGACTGTTTCCTCAATAAACAAATAAGACCCCAAGATAGTTGATTGAATTCGGCGTTACTTTTCGGAACTCCATATCTGTAATGGAAGTATTAGTTTTAAGTTTTTAGCCTAGTGCCAAAACACAAAAAGCAATGTGCACCGCCCTCCGTTGAGGCATGTAATGAGGACAAGCAAAAATTATTATTCCTGACACCATTCATAAACCACGACACGTGTTTCATGTCTACACGACGCATCATCAGGATTGGACCACGACCGCGCTATTTGGGCGACAACGTTAGATACGAAGTCGCTCTCCAAGATGTTGCCTCGTTGAACGCTGGAACAAGAGTGTAACCCCAATACAATGACCTCTAATTTCAACAAACCGCTGATTTTCGGGTAAATAATGCAAAGATGTTTTTCTTATAAAATTGAGGTCGAATCGTCCAAAATCGTTCGATTAAGAACTCATTTTATCCTAAGTTCCTATTCTCTAAAATCATCGTAATACGAGCGAAGACATATAAACTTAAGTTTCGCTTTTAGAAGCTCATATTACGCAACGTATTTCACTGAGAAAAAAAATCTGTTTACAAAAAACACCTTCACCAAACTCTTCAGTGAACTAACATCAAATAATGTTTACAAAAACATGAAAGCTGTTTACGAAGTTTGCTTACAATATGCAGTAACTTCAGTCAGATTGAAGAACTGAGAGATCATAATTCTCAGAACTACGAGTGAGAGTATTTCATGGGTGTTGGCGTAGTGGTAGATACTTCGACTTTCATTCCGTCGGGGGTTCGAATCGACCGTGGACCAATGGATTATTCAGAAAAATATAAGTGCGCTAATTGACATTGCTCTTACGGTAAAGGAAAATATCGTGATGAAACCTGCGGCTCCAGAAGTATTGACAAGTTCTCTCCTCTGACTAAGCTGAGAGGGTAGTGTAGGAGCTAGAAAAGTCTGCTACTTCAGCCTCATTCACAAGGTGAAAGGAAGTTATTTCGTTATCAAACCCTGCTATTCCCAGACCCCCATTTTCTTAAAGACTTCCTTAAAAACATTTTTATAATAGCAATATGTGGTCCAACAATAAATAGGTAAGTTCTTTAAATCAAATTATCTAGGTACGGTCGGCTGCATAATTGCAGACTCACCGTAGAGCTCCAAAACGGCTGTTATAAGAATGTTTTCAACACTAGCAAGATTCTAGACACGTGCTTTAGTTGAAGTTTAAAGTCTTCTTAGTCATCACTTCATCAAATAAAAATTATTAGAATGAAAATATGCCCAACATAATAGTAATTTTAGAACTCTACCGGGGGCTGCAATTCTGCAGCCGACTGTACCTATGTGATAATAATTTTAATTATGATTTTCATTTTCAATCAACACTTCCCGAGCTACAACCGCATCAAATCAAGAAATCTTTGTTATCTATCAGCAGATTACACCCGCATAATAGCAATTTATCCCCATGTTGGAAACCGTGGTATGAGATACTAGTATGATAAGTACTATAATGTGAACGGAGAGCACTATTAAGGTGAAAGGGTACCGACGCTCTCTCCATACAAACGTAGTCGACTGTTTCCTCCCTGGATAATGACAGTAGCACAAATATTTTAAATAAAACATATAACTGCCATGAGTATGCCCCTATGTTTTGGTTTTTTTCATTTTCTGATTATCATAGAAATTAAGAATTAAAAAAACAAAAAAGAAAAAAAAACAAAACTTGGTCATGGCAGTTATAAGTTTTATGCAACAAAAATATTTGCTCTAGTGTCATTATCCAGGGAGAAAACAGTCGACTACGTTTGTATGGAGAGAGCTCCCGGTACCCTTTCCTCTTAAGAGAAAAGATTTTTTGTTTGCATGAATAGGCTCCGAAACTACTGAACCGATTTTAATGAAACTTGGTATGAGGATACATTGACTTATTAAAAGTAGAGAAATAGGCTATTTATCCCGATATTACCGCGGGATTGGTACTTATGCGGGTGAAACCACGCGGCGTTGCTAGTCCATCATAAAGAGATTTAGCGTAAACGTTTAACTTCCTACATCGACCGATTTGCCGCATCCACACCACATGATTCTCTTGTATGGCTTCGTAAGTCACGCAATCGACCTTCTTTGCGACCCTAAAGGGCGAAAGCAAACTTAAAACTTTTTAATCGGGCGATAAATGTTACGAGTCTCGCATAATAAATGGTATCACTAAAAGCAATTTTTTCCACCTTTGGATGGAAAAGAACTGATTTAGCTTTTATGGTAGGTACGCTGTAAACTTAACCAGGATGTTATAATTCACATAAGTATGGTTTTAAAATATTAAACAATATAAAACGTAGATGTACTTACATAACATGTGTATAGGCTAAACGACGAATGATGGCCCCCGGCGGAAAGTGGAAGAGGTATGCGTAGAACTCAATTTTTAGGTCTGTATGGAAAGAGACAGGAGTGAAGGGACATCATCATCAGTTGCTAACATCATCGATCTCTGTCCCACACACACCTAACTTTGCTTATGTCGAAATTGAAAACATTGGAAAATATGCATTAAAATTCAATGTCATTTTAGTTCCAATGCAATAAATTGCCTAATTTTCTAATTTAAAGGAATGTTTTTCGGGTTAGGCAAAATATTCATCGGGGGTAAAGTATGACGATTTAGCTGTAATAATTCTGTCCGCGATAGTACATGCGCAAAACATCCCCACCAATTTTCGCTAGGGGCCATCATCCGCTGGTCTACCTATACATTTTTAAATAATACAGGAATATATACTGATATCAGACAGTACTAAGGTACACAGAAATAATAATTTCTTGAAGCAACAAATAATCTTCTCCCGATAGAGGCTAGAGAATAATTTCTTGGTTTTAGTAAATGTTCTTGAAAATAATAATCAGTTAATTGTTTTTAAATGAAGAATACTGATTATCATTTAAAGTTTTTTTTACTAGAACCAAGAAATTAATTCTCTATCGTATATAGAGGATTATTTCTTGCTTCAAGAAACATTTCTTTCTGTGTAGTTCCATAGCTATACCAAGTATACATTTAAATCATTGGATTTCTAAAATGGTCACACAAATAAAACACTTGGCGATTGACCGATAGAAAAGTCTGTGATCTAAGTCCACCCTTAAAGTCTACCGTATCATGACCTGACCTGCGTCAAAGTGACAAATGTAGTCGTTCAATATCCACCCACTTAATATTATGTTCGTGTCTACCTGTATAATGTTTATTTCATTGAAGACTGAGGTGGATGTACGGTCGGCTGCATAATTGCAAACACACCGTAGAGCTCCAAAACGGTTGTTATAAGAATGTTTTCAACACGAGCGAGATTCTAGACACCTGCTTTAGGTGAAGTTCAAAGTCTTCTCATCAATTAATCAAACAAAAATTATTAGAATGCAAACATTCCAATAGTAATATTCGAACTCTACCGAGGACTGCAATTATGCAGCCGACAGAAGGGCTCTACTCCCGCCATGGAACAATTATATGTATTACAATGTATAAATATATGATTTTTGTATTCTATATCTAGGCTGTCTGGACTCAGACTTGTATTAAGTGGGGATGGTCGCCTTTTGTTTCCATTTCGACTTTTCCAACTCTAGTTCTGTAAACGGCCAAACGTATGCGATAATTACTTGATTAGAACCCAACAAGGAAATTAAAATCCTGGATCGGAACCAGTTCCATACAAGTAAATTGAAAGCCTCGTAAGGAACTAGTTCCATACAGGTAAATTAAAAGCCTCGTACGGAACCACTTCTATACAAGTAAATTAAAAACCTTCGTACGGAACCAGTTCCATACAAGTAAATTAAAAGCCTCGTACCGCGATTTCACCCGCGTAAGTCCCGAACACAGTGCCATCTATTGGGTGTATTTGCAACCTAGACGTCAAACAACATTGAAGAATTTTATCAACGTACACCGCCATCTATGAGAACTTCATAAAACTAAGCAGTAAAATAAAAATACGGGTACATTTGTGAAATTTGATTGAAATCGGTTCAGTAGTTTTGGAGTTTATTGGCATCATACATCGTGACACAAGATTTTTATATAATAATATACAGAATTTATTTTATGTATAGGTATTGATTTAAATTTTTAATTCTAGTTTTAAAATAAGGATCTTAATTATCTGAAATAAATGCAATTTATTTTATTTATATATTTTATTTTGCAAAGTGACAAATCGACTCTTATTTGTGACGTAAAACTCAAACAACTTTATTTCCCTGGACGATACAAGCGAGCAAACCGCACTTAAGCACCAGTAAGTAATGCTTTAAGGCCATTCCAAGTAAAACCAATTAAAAACAATTTTGCGTATTAACATTCTTGTCTCTTTTTAACTAAGAACAATCTTTAAGTATAAAAATACACAAAATCTCTCGCCCTTAAGCAATTCAGAAAATTAATAAGAGAAAAATAAAGAAAACATAGAAAACGGAAGCTCTGAACAAAAGGTCAATTAATTTCAATCGGAAACGAGCAATAGAACGTTACCAAGAACAAGGGGATGGGATCCCGAACTTATGTCATTAACAAAGTTAATTAACGAACTTCATTCAACTCCACAGACTTCTAAGAAAAAAATATTAAAAATATTCTAGGAGTTTTGGCGGGAACGAGTTAACAACATGTCGTGCTGCAGTTTTATTTTCATGAAACTTAGATGTAACCCGAGTTGAATTGTATAATTCTGGTGGAATGTTATTCAATTTAGTTCTGTGAAAGTGCACAAGTGTAGTGAAAGTAAAAATCAGTGTCAAACATGCAGTTTTCACGTTGCCTCCAAATCTCCTATTAAGGTTATGGTAAACTTGCCACCGCTTTACTATAACCCCTGACTTGACGGACTATGACGACTTTGACTGTATTGAAACACTTAAGGCCCGATTTATGAAAAATCGGGTCATAATTTGATGCAAAATATAACTTGACACTGGCTAAATGCACACGTGCGAAGCCATAATAAAAGAAAAAAAATATATATATTCTAAGACTCGGTCAGAATAAAAAGTTGCTATTCGTATTTGGAAGGGACCGAACAAACTTCACGTGCGATGCTCTGAACAATTGCACAAAAATAAAAAATATTAACCTCTACATCTAATCTATATGATTTATACTGCGTCTGTAACCTTAAGCCATGCTATTTTTAACCAACTTCAAAAAAAGGAGGAGTTCTCGATTCGGTTGTATATATATTACACACTAAATTTAGTTGCCGAACAAATTGACGTATTCATATGCGGGAAGAGTGAATTCCAAAAAGTAGCTTTATGGATTATTTTTGTTATAATTAATTTAAATTTGTTTTAACTACACTATTGCATTGGGGAATCCTGTAATGATAGATGTAGTTTTTCTGATAAATAAATAAATAAATATTTTTTTAAAGTTCCGTACCTAAAAAGGTATAAAAAGGAACCCTTATAAGATCACTTGTCTTGTCGGTCTGTCTGTCCGTGTGTCACCAACGATTTTCTCAGGAACGGGTAGACCAAGCAAGTTGAAATTCATACCGGATACTGAAGTCTATAGTCCCTATTAGGTGTATAAAAATGAAGGTCCTTGGTCAACACGATAAAAAGATATGGGTAAATTTATATTTTTGTGAAGACTTGTGAGTACCAAAATTTACCTTAGTTTTCAAATTTTTTAATATTTCGGATTTTTCCCTTTACTTGTGTTAAAAGACCTTGCTTTTAACCAACATTAACAATTCCAGGTTAACCTGTTTTTAGTCAAGTTTTTTTAGTTAATATTTTTAAATAGAGACTTAGGTCTTTGCAATCAGCTTAGGTATACTTCAATTTCCGTCACAAAAATCTCAGCTGAGACCAAACTGTATTTGCGCTTTTACAAAGTAAAGCTTTAAACTGAAAATTTAGAAATGTGACAGAGTTTTAAGCGACTGTCATTTTGATAGACGTCAATGATTTTATGTATTATTTAAAAAATAATAAACACGATTCTTTTTGACAGTCAGATCAGGGTATCGGGACCAAACCGGCACAAACCGACGTATATTTTTTTCCTCAAAGAGATTTCACGAATTTACATGTTAAATGTAATTGAATTCCGTGTGGAATTGAATATTAAGATAAGAATGGGACAATAATTTTTAAATGAGGATATAAAAATGAAAATTTAATGGTATTGAGGTGTGAATAAGGATTACTTAGTATAATGCGCTGAAATCAGTAAGTTATTCAGGTAAATTGAACATTTAATGGAATCAACTGAGTCTGTGTTTTATTGAGTATAAATTAAATGACATTTAGGCTGCCTGTCCACAGGAGCACAAAATCCTTGAAAAGTAGTTTTTTATGCAATCCTATTGGTAGAAATAGCTTCGCGTTCGTTTCGCTTCTGTGGACAGGCAGGATTAGAACATGCGTTACATAAAACCTCGTTCGATGACCTCTTTTGCGTGGTGTGTGGACAGTGGACACTCTTCTGCGATTGTGAGATCAATTCCTGGACAGTGGACACTCTTCTGCGATTGTGAGATCAATTCCTGGACAGTGGACACTCTTCTGCGATTGTAAGATCAATTCCTAGACAGTGCACACTCTTCTGCGATTGTGAGATCAATTCCTGGACAGTGGACACTCTTCTGCGATTGTGAGATCAATTCCAACCTCAAACAAATATAATATACAGAGTGTTACAGGATTTCCAGGGAGTGATGGAGTCATGTAGGACTGGAGGTAGACATACAAAATCTGGTTAGTTGCGAATCTGTTGAGTTCAGAAATCTGGTAAGTTATGTCTCTGATGAATTGAGAATCTGGGAAACTGCTCCAAAGTTGTAAAATTTTATTACTTTTTTTACTATTTACAGAATTATTGCATTGATCTGAAATTAGCTGTACTAGGTTGCATAATTCAAACCTAGATAGCAACGTAACGCAACTAATTATTCCCTAAGGATTATAATGGACACATTTGCGGTGTCCGGACCAAAATTAGGACTCCCTCGAGATTTCTTATTTAATTTATTCACTGTTGTGAGTAATGGCCCAGTTTGGGCGGTCTAGGTGTTGGGCGGGTAAGTTTCTTTTCATAAATTTTTCTTAGTCTAATTTCGTGGTTTTGAGATGTCGGCGGTTGGTCTGGTTTAAATAATTAGTAAATTCAGGCTTTGTATTTTTATAATGGTTTGCTTACTTTAATTTACTTAAATAGGTACCTAGTTTATTCATTTATTTAAATTAAGTTTTTTCAAACATTCTAAAAGGGGCATTAACATTTTAGTATCAACTTTTCGCTTCAACTTTTTGTTTTTTTTTATTTATTTGACGGCTACTTTTCTAACCTATGGCAACTTATGGAGAACATAATACAAATATCAAAATATGCTAGGAAACAAAGTCTTGTGAAGTCTAGCGTCAAATTCGCCTTTTTCAAATAAATGTTCGAATTTCCAAAAGTCGTAGAACAAAAGTTGTTTGTTTAGGTGCACAGAAGTAGCCTTCAACGGCTTGTTAGTATAATTACCAATAACCCTGTATAGATAAACGACAGAAAATTATGCTCAGAAAACCGTAGAAAAATTGCACAAATTTGAGGCTTTATCGCTAACAGCTAACAGCTATTAAAATATTCATGATTTTTTGGCACAACAAAAAACCTAACACTTTAGAGATTTTGTTACTATGACAATAATGTTAGAATAAGAATGTTTATTACATAAATTGTGTATAAATAGATGGTAGATAGTTGTAAAATTGGGTTACAACAATTGACCCACCAATTGCGTGCACAAACACGGAACTGCGCTCCGAAACCAAAATTAAAGACGGTGTCCACACTGCTGCCGAATTTAATTGGATCTGGGTTGGACATATCTGCCGAATGTCCGATCATATGTGAGCAAAAACCACCACGGACTGGTTCTGGAACAGCAGCTGCGGCAGGCCCAGAAGAAGATGGTGGGACGAGTTGGACTCACATCGTAGAGACTGGCCCCGGTTGGCACTAGAAAAGGAACAGTGGAAGGAGGGGAGGGAGGCCTTTGCTCTGCAGTGGGACGGAATAGGCTAAAATAAATAAAATAAAAATAAAATTGCGTGCATACAAAAATACAATGCATATTGTTTGTAATAATGTTCTCTTTATACATTGCCATAGGATTAAAACTAAAAAAAAACATATGGCTGACCGTTTACTATGCCAGAATGTTACAATCCCACCAAAAATCTTGCATAGAAAAAAAAATAAAGAAACTATGTACAACTTTGCCTCAAACTATACAATTTGATGAAATTATAATTTCCACTTTGACTCCATATTTTCGTGAATGCCTAATTAACCGTTTTCCTTTGACAAGGTTCTAACTAAATAAGTTTTAGGTGATGTCATAATTTCTTAGTATAAGGCCCATTAGTACCTTAGAAATTAGAACTTTGTCATGTTTAATGAGAACTAAGTGAACGAAGTGAATCGCACCCACCACCCACTAGGTCTAAGTTGGTGAAATTAATTTTAGAAACGGTGTGTATCGGGGGCTCTCTCCATACAAACGTAATCGACTGTTTCCTCCCTGGATAATGACACTAGAGCAAATATTTTTTTAGCATAAAACTTATAACTGCAAGACCATACACCTACGTTTTTTTTAAATCTTTTTTTTTAAAATCTTAATTTCTTTAATAATTAGAAAATGAAAAAACCAACATACGGGCATAGTCATAGAGTTATAGGTTTTATGCAACAAAAATATGTGTGCTAATGTCATTATCCAGGGAGGAAACAGTCAACTACGTTTGTATGAAGAAAGCGCCGGTTCACCTTAAGCAGTACAAAATTAAGTAAATTAAGTAATCAGGTTTTCTTCTGCCTTTCCTTGTCCCAATTTAAGTAGGGTCAGTATGTCTTCTTCTTTCATTCACTCCTATTAGTCGTCATCTCATCGTTTACATTCATCTCTCTCATGTCTTGTCTCACGCAGTCCATCCATCTTTTCTTAGGTCGTTCTCTTCCTCTCCACCCCTCTACATGCATACTCCTCACTCTTCTAGTCACATGTCCATTGTCCATACCAACTCAAACTTAAGTAATCATTTAGCAACCACTATGTATGTGTATGTATATATGTATGCATACTTTTTTCCGCAACTAGACTCTTTTTAATTGGGTCCTTTTTGCGTGAGGATGGAGTAGGCTTGCCCAGCACCTACTACCCTCTCAGCTTAGTCGACCATGTCCAGAGGAGAGAACTTGTCAATACTTCTGGAGCCAACTAAGCCGCGGGTTTCATCACGATGTTTTCCTTCACCGTAAGAGCAATGTCAATTAGCGCACATACATTTTTCTTAAGAAAAATACATTGGTGCACGGCCGGCTGGGATTCGAACCCACGACCTTCAGAATGAAAGTCGGGGTATCTAACACTAGCAACCACTAATTAATTTTGTTCATCGAAAGGTTACCTGGGATAGATCGCTTTTAAGTATAGCTTTGTTTAATTTTAAGTTTCCATAGAACGTATGTATGTTCAAAGTGCAATTTATTTTTGGACCGAAGTTTCTTATCGCGGGTTAGCGAAGGGACCTAGCCGAGAAAATGTAACGCGTTACGAAGACGTGAAACGAAAACCCGTAAGAGAAAGAGAGAATGAGGGAGACTGATAACTAATCTACCACATACTCGTATATATAAAAATGAATAGAAAAGGTAAAGGGACTTCGTTCCAAACGCGTTGCCGCGACACGTTCGTTTTTTGGTACAATATTTATCACTCTGATACACGCTTGTCTTCATTTTGATTTTTTTTTCACTTTAAACCCCCTTTGTTGCTGGTTTTTATTTTCTTTTTTCAATTTCAATCTTCTTTAGTTTTCATTGTGATTTATTTTTGTTTTCACTTTGAGTTAGCAAAATTTTCGAAGCTTCTTTTATTTCCAACTTTCATTCATTTACTATACCTACTACATTGTTGACACAGTGTCGAAAGTAATCTATAAAAACTCGTACGACATACTTCTTAACTCCAAGTTAAAGCACCAAATAATCTCAAAAACAAAAGACAATACAGTGCTCAAAACTTTCAGTGCTTCACGATAAGACCACGATATCTTACTAACCACTATTTCGACGATATTGAACCTTAAAGCTTAGAAATTAAGGGTGAATTTACAGTGCTTTCTCGAGTCCTTTGTAAGAGTGTTGTCAAAAGATTTTGATCTTCTGTCTTGGATGGCCTTTGACTGGTTTTGTCGTACTTGAATCGGGTTAGTTTTGGATGAACGAATTGATTAGGTAGCTTGAAAACACTAAATATTACCTATAAGAGAAAATACTAAGAACGAATCCTAGAAGATACCAAGAACTACTGAGAACTAATCCTTGAATTGAATTTTATATTTATAGATGGTAGGTTCTTTTAACAGACTTGAGAAAAAAGAGATTCTGGATTCCGTTGTATTTTTTAATCTTATTTTTTTTATATATTTTGAAAATACTCGAACCCAAAAGTCAATATTATTATGGTTATTTCGACTTTCCACTGTTGATCAGTTGAGAATTCCAATAACAGTACCGAGTTGAGAAATTGAAGGCTAATTAATAACTATGCATTGTGCAATATTGGTGGGATTTGATGGTTAGTAGCTCTAGAGTGAAAACCGCAAAATAACTAGTCGTCGTATAGTAAATTTACGTTGATTAGTGACTTAGATAGTTGCTCGGCCACAAGAATCTCGACCATTCGTAACTTGACCTATTCCATCTGTAGGCAGTCGTCTATACATATAAAATGCTTTGCCTTGAATTACTGACTGACTGACTGACGGATCAACGCACAGTCTAAACCGCTGATCGTAGAGACCTGAAACTTTTAGGGTGTATTCTTTGTATGACGTAGGCATCCGATAAGAAAGGATTTTCCAAAATTCTACCCCTTAGGGGAGTGAAAAAGGGGGGCAAAGTTTGTATGGGACGACGTAATTTCTTGGTCCATTTTCGAATTCTACGCGGACGAAGTCGCGAGCAAAAACCGCTGATCGTAAAGACCTGAAACTTGGAGGGTGTATTCTTTGTATGACGTAGGCACCCGATAAGAAAGGATTTTCCGAAATTCTACCCCTAAGGCGGTAAAAAGCTAGTCTTGTGTATACAAGACTAGCTTTTGCCCGCGTCAGCTTTGGCACGTATTGTTAGAAGATTTCTTTGTCTGCGGCCCTAACTATTGGTAGCCTGGGCCCTGCTTCGCTGCCGACACGGTCTTCTATGTCAAAATCAAATCAAAATCATTTATTTGTGATACAAGTAAATTTAGAAGATGTTCAAATATTAATGCGCTCCGTAATCTGTCATTTGGAGTACAAAATCTCAATATTAAGTTTATGAATTACTAACGGGTACGGGTTTCACCCGCCTAAGTGCCGATCCCATAGGAATATTGGGATAAAAAGTAGCCTATGTGTTAATCCAGGTCTGCAGCTATCCAGTCGTTTGATCATGAAGAGAAAACAAATAAATAAACTTTTGGATTTATAATTTTAGGACTCATCATCAACGTTATTATCATTATAATCATCATCATCATCATCATCCATGGATCATTATTATTTTAAGGTCTAACACCACTCAAAATATTAACACCCTTCAAATTGCATAAAATCGTTACCCCGATTATCGGATTACGTGGGTACGTCCGATAAAATTCGGACGAAATGACCCCTCTCCGTTTTATTTTTAATTAAAACCTCAGAATTTAATTTCGTTTCGCTACAATTGAAGCGATTTTACCGATTTTCTTTCTTCAACAGACTTCGTCTAAATTGATTGCTTTCGATCTTTTGTTGGACGTTAAATTTTATATCGTTTGTTATAAATGAGGTTTTTGAGTACGGTTTAAATTGGTTTTTATGAGAGAGGCCGCGTGTTATAATTAGTATAGGAATGGGAAGTAACGATATGACGTCACGATCTCTAATTGGGGGTTCACTGAAGTATGCTTTTCAATGGAAAATGTTCACTAACACCCGAATTTGATCTATCGTCGGTCTGCAGCAAAGAGCAAAATATCCGGATTTTTTTAAAACCTAATTATTCAGTTGAAATTTTGTCGAATTAAGCATGGGCCTCCTTTACAAAATATTGCAGTAAAACGACATTAAATAACATAAGCACTCTACACTTTTTCCTTGCTTTTATTTGTTTTTTTTTTCAACTTGGGAGACATACACTTGGGTAAAAGCGGGGAGAAACTATAGAAATAAAAAAAACATTCGTGAAAACTACCAAAGCCCCGAAACTCATCCAATCACCGATCAATACGTCATCGTCAGTTTGAAGTGATATCCGGCATAACTACATGTCAGTCGAACACGATGAGTGACATCTGGTGACAACAATGGTATGATTGACGGTGTACCTACTGGCATACTGTCTGGGGCGTTATTCTGCTATTTAGCATTAAAGGATTTACCATTGTCATTATATCGAGACTCTGTTGATATTATATCGAGATTGTGACTTTATTTGGTATTCTCCTAAAGTTTTAATAACATCGTAATAGAATCGCTGTGGAGTCTCAATGGAATGGTAATAGATACGTCGCTGGTGTTGCCTAGCAACATGGTATATGTTGCTAAGCGATATACCGTTTTGACAACTATCGAGATTCCATTGAGCTACGAATCTAGAGCAGAATACCAAAGTGAGTCAGTGGTGCGTCAGAGGTATTTGTAACATTAGGCGAATACCAATTTGACATGTAATGCCATATTTTTGACATTAAATGTCTTAAATTGTATTAGCAGACTTAGGCCCCAGTTCGGCCACGCGAGTCAATATCATCGTCGACGACAGGCTCATGTTTTTTTTACAATAAATAGGTCAGCGTTTGACCACTATCTCGCACGATGGAAAGTGACGATACGGTCTAAATTGTAGCACGCTTTCCTAGAAGATACTTATATGCTCGTGACTCAAAGACCACTAAACGCATAAGTGCAAAACGGTCAACGGATGATGCTGTAACTCATCTTACATCCAGTATAGCCGAATATGTAGATAGAAATGAAAAGTGCATAGGAGTGTTCCTGGATCTGCAGAAGGCATTTGATACCGTTTCAATTCCGATTTTATTAACACGCCTTGAGAATATCGGAATTAGGGGCAATGTCCTTCGGTGGTTTCAGGACTACCTCACCGATAGGCGGCAAGTTGTCAAAGTTGATACCAAATTTAGTAGGCACGGTTTTAGCACGTACGGCGTCCCTCAAGGGAGTACTCTAGGACCCTCATTGTTTCTTTCTTACGTAAACCAATTGAGCGAAATGAATATACCTGGTGCGGATATACTAATGTTCGCAGATGATACTGTAATTTTGTTTCATGATAAGACTTGGCGAAAAGTGCAGGATCTAGCGGAGGTAGGACTTTGTGCAGTTACAACTTGGTTAGAAGATAGTTTACTATCGCTAAATACTGGTAAAACTAAATTCCTCTGTTTTAGCAAGACTGTAGTCAACTCTCCTGGAGACTTCAACTTGAGAATTCATGCTTTTCCATGTAACAGACTATCATTCGAAGATATTGTTAATTCTCAGTGCTCGTGCCCTATTTTAGAGAGAGTATCAAATATAAAATACCTCGGAGTATACATAGATGACAAACTTAATTGGCATAAGCATATCTCTTATGTCACTAGCAGACTTAGAAAACTTATTTACATATTTAAAGAACTAAGAATCATAACGAACTCTTCTCTATTAATTCAAACTTATAAAGCACTAGCAGAATGTGTAGTAATGTATTGCATTTGCTCATGGGTGCCGCAGATAAGTCACACCTAATCGAACTTGAACGATCGCAGCGTGCCGTACTGAAAACAATGCTGTTTTTACCATTTAGATTTCCTACTTCAGAACTTTATGAGAAATGCAAAGTCCTATCAGTCCGTAAAATTTTTGTATATCAGTGCTTGCGTAAATATCACAAATTGGAAGTTCCTTTATCACTTAACAGTAATGTAAGACGTCCACAATGCTATATTCCAAGAGTAGGTAGTAAATATGCAAAAAAAAGATACAACTTTCTTGCACCTAAGATTTATAATATTTTTGATATGAAATGTAAATTTAGATACCTTAGTAACCATCAAATCAAGGGTAAAATCAAGATGTGGTTAGATTCGTTGAGTTATGACGACACAGAATACCTATTATATGTGGAAACTTGATTGATTTAAAGTTAGGGAAGTATCTAGTAAGTAACGTTTTTTTTTTCTGTACGGTTCTTATCTTAGTTACTATTGTAACCTAAAATGTTTGTATAATTATTGTAAGGAATGAACTGCCGGCTATAACACAGCTTACGCTAAAGTAGCTGGTAGGGCTAAAACTTGAAATGTAAACAATTTTTGTGTTACAATAAAGATTTTTATTATTATTATTTGTTTGTTATATGTCCTATATCACGGGACTATGGAGTCCCGGACCTTTGGAAGGCATGCGTGGGGCCGAAGCCAACACGTAGAGGCCCTTTACAATAACAAGTTTAATGGCAAAGTATGATGTGGACATCAAACCGGCGATTATCCCTGTCTGCACTATAAAGTGCAGCTAAGGACAATCTCCGGTTTGAATAGAACTATTGATAAACTACAGGAGAAAACTACTACTTGGGCTATTGTGATGGGATGGTAGTGGACTGGATACTGGGAGACTATGGGTACTATGGCACCTGCCGTAACAATGTTCAACAAACATGTAAAAGTGGCAGGTGGAGACTCGCCAACTCTCAAACTGGGCCACCCTAATCAGCTGAGTAAATTACAGCAAGGGGGCAACAGGGACGAGAGTGGCTTAAAGATAGTGATGCCGCACTGGGTTTTAAACTCAGGTCACGGGCTCCCTGAGGGTCCAGCCTACCTGGCCCACTCACCACTGACGTGCGGCATATATCTTTCGAACGTATTCTTGCGACTCCACTCTGGACGGCCGGTGAAGGCAAGCCAGAGGCGGGGGACCGCTTCCTCGTCATTTTTCACTCCGATCAGCCAACTAAGGCCAGCCGGAGATGAGGAACGGTTGCTTCCCCCTGGAGCATTCGGGAACCGCGGGGTCGCTACTCCCCGACACCTCGCCTCAAGGTGCCCTGCGGGCTTTATTATTATTATTATTATTATTATTACTAAATAAACGGGAGCATTCGGAAGACGGCAGTAGAACAAAACTTTTCCGATCAGTCCTCCTTTAACGGCTTCACTGACCTACGTATCGTAGTAAAGGAATACGGACAAGTCCGCTTAGCGATACGACTTAGGCCGATGGATGATAACAAGACGCGGATTAAGCGTCCCTTATGCGATTGCTCTTTTAGCACTAATCAAGACACTACGCGAAAAAAAAGAAAAAAATAAATATTACAGGACATTCCACACATCGCCATCTAGCCCCAAGCTAAGTTACTAGACTTGTGTTATGGGTACTAGACAACGGATATACTACTTATATACTTTTATTTTGTAAATATATACTTATAATACATAGAAACAACCATACCACAGACAAGTATCTTAGCATAAATACTTATCTGAGGCGGGAATCAAACCCGTAACCCTGTGTTTGACAGTCCGGCATTTTGACCATTGTGCCAACTGGGTCGTCAAAACCCCCCCTCAGAAATACTCGCCTAATGTTTGTAGAATGCTATCACCACCATCTCCATCCCTATTTTATAAAATTATCGTGTCGCGGTGTTAGTTGCCAAACTCCACCTAAACGGCTGAACCGATTTGTATGTTTCTTGTGTATATGCGTTAGGTCTGAGAATCAAACAACATCTATTTTTTCCTTTTTTTTGTGTATGGCAAAACAAAACGTTTGCCGGGACCACGAAGGAAAGAGACTGCTAGTTTTTTTTAGAAAAATTTAATTTATGATTAGAAGATTGATGAGTATAAATATAGAAGGATGAAGGGGAAGAGGTCGACCTAAGCAAAGGTGAATGGACTGCGTTGGATAAGATCTGAGAGGATGTGAACAATGAGATGACGACTCATAGAAGTGTATGGAAGAAGAAGACATACTGCGCATAATTTGTCAATATGCAGTTACCAAAGAAGAACCTAAAGATCTTTTTTAAGCAAACATTTCCAAACATCGTAAGCACCTACTTGAAAACAATTAATTAATGAAATATTCAATTCCCTTAATCAAATTTTCCTTTTCCTATCGATTGCGTTTTAACACAAAGTTTATTGGCGAGTTCGGTACGATTGTTCGGATTCTTCTTGTTAGTTCTGTGCTGTAAACTTTAAATTGGATATAGAGCCGCATTCACTATCACGAGATTACGACTTACATGAGTTTATGGCGTTTATGTATCGGGTTAAAAATTATAACGTCGGTTTTTGTAACGTTTTTGATATAATTTACAATTAATCATAGCGTGCTGGACGGGTCGACTTCACAGCAGTAACTTTGATCATCCATTGTCCGGTAAATGCTTCGAAATGTCGTAAGTAGTTTGGTACGTGCGTAGACGCTGCCAGCACCTCATTTGCCAAATTAAAATAAGTAATATATATTTTGTTTGTACAACCCATTGTCTTTAAGATTGAAGTGTGACATTTGAATTATTTTTATTAAGTTGTCGACTATATAGTTTTGGAATGAATTGATCGACGTAAAGATTTTGAAGATATAAAATATGCGAAAGCAGATGAACATACATACCCACACACATACATGCATAAAAATATGACTCTTCCTTTCTGATTTGCGGAGTGAAAACGATACTTGCACACAATCATGTTGTAGGGTGCGTACTAGAAATAACGGGATAGGGTACTTAATATCAACAGTGAAAACATCAACACCGTCCTCTGGAATTTGTGACCAAACTCTTCATTGATAGGGATGACAGAAGTTGTATTATTGGCTTTAAGTTGATCCTCGCCATCTGTAGACTCGCGTCTGCTTATCTGCGCTTACGTCTTATGACGATATATCTTCTATACATTTAAAATTGTTTGACTGATAGACCGATCAACGCACAGCCTAAACCGCTGATCGTAGAAACCTGAAACTTGGAGGGTGTATTCTTTGTACGACGTAGGCATCCAATTAGAAAGGATTTCCCGAAATTCTACCCCTAATGGGCTAAGTTTGTATGAGACAAGGTGATTCCTTGGTCCATTTTCGACTTTGGACGAAGTCGCGGGCTAAAGCAAGTCTGTACATAAAACCAATGTGGTGTTGGGTGTGATATAAACCAGTTAGAGGTGTGAGTGAAATGGTATACAGAATGGTTAAACTAAGAATCTCTGAATGTAGGAAGTAATATTTTTAGTATTGAACAGCCTGCGGTCTTGTTGTGACTTGGTTGTAAATTTTAGAAACTTATTTCCCACCGTTGGGACGCTGGGACATTTGGCTCTAAGTTTGAGAATGTTATGAGTAAAAATCAAATACGAAAGAAGTTATGCCCGAACAGTTAATTCAATTATCTTTAAGTTGCGAGTGAATAGGTATCTTCTAGGAAATCCTGCTAGCGATCAGGTAGGTGTAAGTTATAAAAAACACAGTTGAATTCAGAACCTCTACCATATTTTTTGGATGTCGGTTTAAAAAACATTTTATTACGAACTCAAAAAATACCAGGTTTAGTGAATTTAGACATTGATAGTTTTTTTAATTTGACAAAGTAAAATTTCTAGAACTAGGTGAATTAAGTTGACTACACCAAACTTTGACAGTGGCACTTGGTCAGAAACATTTTCTTTTCAAGATAGCACCAACTATATATCGATTAGGAACTAGTTAAGAATGGCTGTGTTAGGCAGTGAAATGCCACCAGAGGTAGAGACGTCTTTGCGAAATAAACTAGACCACACGAAAGTAAGGCAAATGACTTATAATCCGTCGGGTGTTTCGTCATGATAGTCAGAGATCCCTTTAAAAATTACCTTCATTGAGTTGTTTAATGGATGAAAAGTATTTTATATCAAATTAAATAGGTAAATAAATATATTGCAAATGGGTTGTCTAAAAAAATTCAGTCCAGAATATGATTAATTTACAATTAAAAATTTTGTTTTGTTTTTTAAACCTTTCACTGGTTTATTTAAGAGACAAATTCCATGCCAATCGATAGTATAAAGCCTATAGAATATGCAAACGTTAGGTTGACTATTTTCTCCCGTCACAACTCTTGCGTAGGCAAGTAAATCGATACCCAGTCATTTGTACCGGTCTGGTTAATGAATGAAAGTTAAGTTAAAATAAATATTATGTATTTCATTGGTACGGAATTTGTCTATTGACCAAACAAGTGAAAAATCTAAAAACAAAACAATAAAATAAATTAATCATTCTGGACTGAATTTTTTTAGGCAACCCATTTGCAATATATTTATTGACCTATTTAATTTGATATAAAATACTTTTTATCCATTAAGACCATGTGTTCGCAAATCGACCTTTGTGTTAAGCAACTTTAAGTAATCAAATACTCTTTTTTTGTTATTTGGATATAAGTAGATATTGTAGTTTAAAAACCATATTTTTGTTTATTTCGGTTGAAAACATGATATGAACAACTTTGTTCGATAAAAAAAATGTTAGAAAACAGAGAATTTTTAGATCGTTTATCGGTTTTTATTCAAAAATAGTTAACGTATGTTTCTAAAAATTGAATCAAATGATAGGTTTTGACCTCTAGGAACTATATTTTTGGATAATAATGCTAAAATGTACAAAATGTTTTGCAAATCGATCAAATATAACAGTTAGCACGCGTCAGTTCCTCGCAGTCGGCCTCCGGGCGTCATCGAGGTAAGACCTATGCCACTTTTGCCGGCACGCTGCGTTCGAGCGAACCCCACGCGGAAGCTTGCATTTGCAGGGATGACAAACTTTTTTCCGCAAATAATAATTTACAAACTTATGTGCCCGCAAATAATATATACTAATATTATAAAGAGGTAAGGTTAGTAACAAGTTTGTACATTGTATTGTTGCTCCAGTCTAAGCAGCTAGGCTTGTGTTATGGTGACTAGACGCGATTGAGTGAGCGCAAATAATCTATACTAATATTATAAAAAGGTAAGGTTAGTAACAAGTTTGTATATGTATTGTATTGTTGCTCCAGTCTAAGCAGCTAGGCTTGTGTTATGGTGACTAGACGCGATTGAGGAAGCGCAAATAATCTTTACTAATATTATAGAGAGGTAAGGTTAGTAACAAGTTTGTATATTGTATTGTTGCTCCAGTCTAAGCAGCTAGGCTTGTGTTATGGTGACTAGACGCGATTGAGTGAGCGCAAATAATCTATACTAATATTATAAAGAGGTAAGGTTAGTAACAAGTTTGTTTATTGTATTGTTGCTCCAGTTTCACGGTTTTGTAATGCGTAACATTTTTTTCTCGGCTAGGTCAACCCGCGATAGAGAACTTCGTTCCAATAAAAATATTAGGTACATTATTACAGCTACACATTAGTTTCATTATTTTATGTATCGAGCCCAATTAGATAACGAAAACCTACTGTTGACACCTACCTACACTGTGGCGTGCCCACTGTTTACACCTACACTGTGGCGTAGCTTGATCGCGTACGCGAGTCGTTGCGCGCGGCTCACTTTCACGCTACGTCTTTGTGCGCGGAGGCTGAGGTAATGTTAAAATACCTACACACGGTACTGGAAGAGGGCCTTAAATAAAATAAATAATAAATAAATATTGCAACACATTTCACACATCGCCATCTAGCCCCAAGCTAAGTAACTAGAATTGTGTTATGGGTGCTAGACAATGGATATACTACTTATATACATAGAAAACAACCAGACCACAGACAAATATCTCAGCATAAATACATGTCTGAGGCGGGAATCGAACCCGCAACCCTGTGTTTGGCAGTCCGGCATGGTGACAATTGTGCCAACTGGGTCGTCATTAAACAGATGAAGGTCGTTTTTAAAGGGATTCCGTACTATGAATACACGTCAAATAATTGTGCCACAATAAAGGAATGCGAAGTTCGGAGATAACTTCTCTATAACTGTTACATCTCACTGATTTATGGTTTAGGTTATATTTAATTTAGAATCAAAATTTACATTCTATAATAATTGTTTCATCTTCTACTATTTTCAGAAATACGACGGAAAATCAGTACACTTATTGTGTAGCGCTATAGGGAGGATCATATTCCTTTTTGTAACCATACTAAGCTTGTTATTTTATTTTTATAGTAACTGCGCCCCGTGGTTTCACCCGCGTAAGTCCCGATCCCTTAGGAAAATCGGAATAAAAAGCCTATATGTTATTCCAGGTCTCTATCTATCTACATACCGAGTTTCATCGCAATCGGTTCAGTAGTTTTTGCGTGAAGGAGTAACAAACACACACACATACAAACTTTCACATTTATAATATTAGTAGGATAGTAGGATGTTAAATTTTGGTAACAACTAAACCTGTTTTCTTTGTTTCTTTCTTTATTTGAAAACTATTTGTTTTTAAAAAGGACGGATGGTTTCCAAGTTTCCATGCCACACTAAGAAATAGATTAGCTTCACTGTTACACAGAATACGGGGTAGTTCCCACAGTTACCTGTCACTTTTTATACGCATATTTGACAATGACATTGGAATAATAATTAATTATGTATAATTTTTTGTTTGTACTGGTGATTTCTACTTTTTTTTTTTATCTTAAGTCCTGTGTGAGTTTTAAGTTTGAAATGTATGGATTTCGGTCTGAATAACAAACATTTATTTATTTACGTCATTGTCACATGCTTATGGCTTTTTGGAGGTACTTGGTCCTCCAAAGGGAAGATCTTCCGCTGGGCAGGTGTTATACCCGGTAGGCCGCGGCCTAACGATGTTTCGATGGAACTTGTATATGAGCTTATCTTCAGAAAAACTTCGCTTGTGCGATCTAGGATCTACGATCGTATCAGTGGCACCATCTGTTGGTGGCGATGTGAAATGTCGCCACATCTTCGGCCTTATAACATGCTTGTGAAAATTGTTACTTTAAAATCCTTAACTTTCTTCTAGTCGCAGAACAAATAAAGTAATTTTATTATTTGTCCCAGGTATATAAGTTTACCTACCTCAGTTTCTTAGTTTTCTAAATTCTTAATGTCGTCACAAATTCGCAAATCAAAGATAAGGTTCAAGTCTGAAAGAGCATCGTCAGCAAAACGTGATAGAATAGTGGAACGTGCCTTTACGAACATCGGCTGTGGGCATTGACTGATCTAGAGCACTTAGGTGCCGACCTAATAAGGGTATACCATCGAGAACAAGCCCAGAAGAGGCGTCATGCGGGACATAAAACTGTAAAACTGATCAGTAAATAAATAAATATTGAAGGACATTCCACACATCGCCATCTAGCCCCAAGCTAAGTAACTAGACTTGTGTTATGGGTGCTAGACAACGGATATACTACATATATACTTTTCTTTTGTAAATAAATACTTATATAATACATAGAAACAATCACACCACAGACAAAGATATAAGCATAAATACATGCCTGAGGCGGGAATCGAACCCGCAACCCTGCGTTTGGCAGTACAGACTTATGACTGTTTATTACTTTAATTTAAAAGTAGAGTATTCTATTCGGTATCAGGCATCCATATTACAAGCCTAGTTAGTTAGGGCTTAGATAACGCTATGTCAATATTTGACGTAAACACGAAAACTGGTCTTTAGAAAAACAGCATCACCAACAGTCCAAACTTTTTTTTACATCACCCCCAAACTTATTCAATCAAATTCAATTTTCGTACTCCCATTGCTCCCGGAAACAACCGCGGCAAATAAAAAACCATATCAACACCAATAACTATCCGAAACAACCTACAGTTGGATTAAACCCGGATCCCTATCACCGGATGCAATCTATCAATTTTTCTAACAAAAAAAATACAAAAACATTTCCACTTTAAAACTGAATTCGATGGTGGAACGCGAAAATTGACAATCGTCTAAAATAAAAATAAAAAAAACCGGCCAAGTGCGAGTCGAACTCGCACACGAAGGGTTCTGTATCCTGTTATATGGAGGCCGGACATTTTTTTTTTCTGTAAGTAGTACATAAGTACTTGTACTTGTATACGGGCTATTTTCCGCAATCAGACCTCTTTAGTTGGGTCCCCTTTGCGTGAGGTTCTATTTGTCAGGGGTAGAACCAGCCCAGCTCTTCCATAAATTTTTCCACCAGATGTGGTTTCTCAAAAATTTCTGGACATAATTATTTGTTGTTATAGCGGTCATTAATCGTTTTTGCGAAATAAACTTGACCACACGAAAGTAAGGCAATTTGCATGAAGACATATGAAATTATTGTGAAGGAATGCGAATTTCGGAGATAACCACTCTATAACTGGTTACATCTATTGAATAGCGACAACAGAAATACATAATCTGTCAAATTTCAACTCTCTAGCTATGATGGTTCATGAGATACAGCGTGGTGACAGACGGACAGACAGAGAGATAGCGAAGTCTCAGTAAAAGGGTCCCGTTTTTACCCTTTAATTTTACGGAACCTTAAAAAGGAAAAAAATCATAACACCATTCGAAATGTTCACGTTCGTGTAAAAATAACTGAAATTTCAATTAAAATGAAACATTGGAACAATCAATCGAATGGTTTTACTAACAATGTGACTGTTTATTATTTGTTGAGAAAATACGTATTGTGTTGATGACGTATTTGGTGAGATTTCGTGTATTAATTTATTGTTTTGTTGACGTATTTTTGATTTAATACGTGATATATTTAGCTTTGGTTTAATGTCGAAATCAATTTATATATTTTTAATTTTATACTCATTTTATTATTTAATCATGTTGTTTAGTTTTATATTTAATTTCTGGGTGGGGTATTGTTTGGCGTCATTTTGTTTATTTTGTGATTATTATTATTATATTTAGTTTTTAATTTTGTGTAATTTGATTTAATACCCCTAATTTTAAATTTGTGTTTTTAGATAGTAAAAATGGATTTTCAGTTCAAAAAAAATTATATCTGTGTTAAATATATAGCTATATATTTATTTATTCTAAGGATACTCAATAGCTATACCTATTGCTTTCAAATACTTTATGACATTGCAGTTTTGAAAGTCATTTCATGTGTTAGTTTTTTTTTGCAAAAATACCTTTATCATTCTCCTATATTAAAAAAAGTTGGTAAGTACCGAATAAAAGGCCTTTTTGTAAACCAAAGCTAAATATGCCACGTATTAAATCAATAGTACGTCAAAAAACCAATAAATTACACACATCTCAACGAATACGTCATCAGCAAAATATAATTTATGAAAATTTATTCATAAATGTAAAGCCTATTTCGCGTGTACAACACTTTAATTTCATTAGGGTACATATGGAATTCTAACAGTCAATTAAAGATAAAGCCCTCTCCAGACCATACCTAATATCACCACCTGATCCTATCTAAATATTTAAATTCTGACCTCAAATGAAAGAGGTCATCGAAAATCCAATTAACTAACCAACCGCTTTATTTCAGACTCATGTTTCAATTAAGAAATAAATCGCTGTTAATTTTGATGACGATCGTTTAATTTTAAATGTCAAAGTTGATTACCCGAGCAATAATTTTGAAAGGACTTAAAATGGAAGGGTGCTTACAGGTGCTTGCAAATCAGATTTGCTAGGGACTAATGAATGAATGACTTTTATTTTAGGCTAAAAGCCGTATCCTTAATCGAAGGATTGGATTTCCAAATTCAAAAGAAAGAAGGAAATAATAAATAGAAGAAGAAAAGTACTATAGGTACTGAAGAATCAGCTGATTTCTGGAGTCGGGTGATAGAGTCGAAATTAGGCTATAGGAACTCATTTTCTAGGCAAGTAGGCCTATTTGGACTCGTTTAATTCGTCTTGATGGCTAGGTAGTTACTCTAGGTACTGAATAATTAGTTGATATCTTATGTCTGGTCTTCTTCTTTTCGAGTCAGTGACGTTCGACCAGTCAAATTTTTACAGCCCAGTAGCCACTGCAACTGCAGTAGCGTTGGCCTGTACCAGGTCCTCCAATGTGCAGGTGTTAGGGCACAATGGGCATTGGAGTAGGTGCCTCATGGACTGCGATGGGGCTCCACACTCGCCCTATGTCTGGTGATAGAACGGGAAGCGGGCTTTAGGATCTCATCATCTGAACAAGATAGACCTGTCGGGTAGAGGTCTGTGGATGCAATAATTAGATTTTACCTGATGCATAAGTAGGCGCAGCACAGCGCAGGACGCTCTCCGACTAGATGAATAGATGACTTAACATGACTACTAGAGGTTGCGGGAAGTCGTTTTACGCAGGGGGCATCCATCCGATCGCTCTAGCAGTCTTTGCCTTTGCTCAGCAGTGGACGTCCAGTGGCTGATATTATTATGATAATAAATAGGCGTAATTCGGCGGCTTGCATCATAGGAACTGGACCCAGCTGATAACAGTCAGGAAACAGTAGAAAGAGTGGAGGCCTTTGCCCTGCAGTGGGACGAAATAGACTTCTTCTTCTTCGGAGAGGCTCACAGCTGATCGCTGATCGTCATTACTTCGATGGGTGACCAATTAGTAGTGTGGCAAAAATGTATTTTCGTGAGCCCCTCCGTGCTTTGGAAGGCACGTTAAGCCGGTTGCTACCTCTAGTAGAAGTCGTTAGGTCAAGTTAGAGGCCTTAAGGCGATCTGAAAAGTCTAACAATAGGTGAGCCACACCACTATACGAGAATAAGAAGACTACTTGTTATTTTTCACTTCTATTTGTTAAACGTAAAAGTCACAAAGTTAAAGAATAAAACACATATTTCGATATCCCAGAAGGCAGACATTTTGTCTGGAAACTTGTCGATCTCACTTCGATAGTTTGATAGTTGTTGTTGCCCGAATTCGCTTACTTTCCTCTTGTCTAAGCACTTTCATACCATCGCGTAGAAGTTAGTACCTAGTATAATAGTTGAACTGGAGGTAATGCGGACATTGACATTATCACATCGTTTGGACTATTAAGTGTCAAGTGATTGGGTTCTAGACTCAAGTCTATTTTATTTACAAAAGTAAAAAAAATATTCCTTTGGATACTTAATACATTTCTACATGGACCACATAGAAACGTCTTAAAAAACTAAGTTAGGATGTGTGCCATCGGAACGCGCCCACCAATGAGAAGAAGGCACAAGAAACTCATGGGGTTTTTTTCTCATGTGATCACGCTATTAAAGATCAATATTACAAATATTTGAAAGTATTATTCGAAATGGAGTAACTAAAGTCACGTCCATGGGTTGTTATCATTAAGGTAAGACGAAGTATCATAGTACGCCTTACTGCACAATTTATGCTTTATAAAAGTTTTGAACCTGTAAAACTGTTACTGTGAAGACACCTATATTTTGTTCTCATACCTTTTAACCTTTTAATACCTTTATACCTTATATACCTTTTATACCTTTTAATGTCATCATAATCATATCAGCCACACGAGGTCCACTGTAGAACAAAGGCCTCCCCCAACGACTTCCCCCTTAGACAAGATTGCTTTCTATTAGCGATATCGCCAATCGCCAGACATTTTCGATTTTTTTTTTAATAAAATCGACTTAAACCAACAAAAAGTCACGTAGTCTTGGTTACAGAAAAAAATGATAGATAAGTTTCATCTTATGCAAATTTTATACAATACTTTACGTCAATTAAATATATCGATTAGCGATATCACATAGAAAGCAATCTGGTCTAAGGAGGCAGAGCAATCGGTCATATGCTCTCTTTTTTTCTCATTTTTTTCCTAAATCACAGTGATCTCTAGATTGCTTGTAATACATTGGTGAATCCAAACAGTATTTTTATAAAATTGAGGGACTTTCTTAGGTTGAGGAACTTATCTAGGCTTCTTCTAAGTTTTTAGTTACATACCTACAGCCGATGTTGAGAATTAGTTTTTTGCTTTATTTATTTTATTAGAAAACCAACAGCTTTAAACAAAGAGAGAGTCAATTATGAGTTTTCACGAATAGAAATTAGATTATTCTGTCAACTTGCATATCGGCCTTATAAATACAAAACAAGCAAGCAAAAACATAAATTATATGCAACAAACAATGGTACATACCTACCTACAACAATCATAAAGACAGTTGTTATGATACTTTAGATAGATAATCAAGACTTTTATTATTACGTTGTTATGAAAGTAATAATAAAAGTAAAAAAAAATTTGAAGCCTTGAAAGATGAAAAGACTGAGCCTGACTGAGCTTTAATAACTTTTTGTAATTTAAAAAAGCAGTTACTCACAAAGAACTGACAAACACAAATCCAAATAGACTTCCAGTCGATTGGGCGTCGCAACAAATAATGAAATGAAATTTAAAAAATATTGATCCTTTTACATAACGGATTTACATTGTGAATGGTAAATCAGGATTTCGCCAGTATATTGATGCAGACTATGGGTGAACCGGTCCGGCGATCGCTCGCCGACAAAAGGTTGACAAAGCACAAGTAAACGGAGAAAATATCCGAAAATCTTTGAAAATTAAAGTGAAGGGGAGCAGATTTCGCTGATAATTTTATGTAAAACATTAAATTAAATTACAGTTGAATTTATTTTTATTTTATTCATAGATATACTAGTTGTTTAATTTGAATTTTGGTAATATCGAGTATACTAGGGGTCCATTGTTGTTGTTTTTTTGCTTCAATATTTTTTTTCTTTAATAAAGGAAATTTTTGATTCAAAAAATTAGTCCTACAAGTGTACAGCGTGTAACAACGAGAGTATTAAATAAATAAATCGCTTATTTCAGGTAATAGACTTGTAAATAACTACAGACCTAGATACCTTACAGACTAACATACATATACATAGATAACTAGCTGCGCCCCGCGGTTTCACCCGCGTAAGTCCCGATCCCGTGGGAGTATCGGGATAAAAAGTAGCCTATGTGTTAATCCAGGTCAGGTTTCATTGCAATCGGTTCAGTAGTTTTAGCGTGAAGGAGTAACAAATATATATATATACACACACACACAAACTTTCACATTTATAAAATTAGTAGGAGTAGGATATTTTATTGTCCTAAACGTTCTAAGCGGACAATTTTTGTTCTAACACTCTTTAAAATTCCAGTCCTGTCAACCAGTCAGTTAGGACTTTGAATGTATTATAATCATTTTTAAAATATCTTGTTACGAATTGAGACTAAATCAAAAATTATCAACTCGTTCGATTTCAAGTCTGTATCTATTCGCTTCGAATCAGGGTTCCGCAGTATAATGTAAATTATAGCCTTTTGAAAACGTTTACGCGACACATAAATTAGGTCAACTGCACACTCTTCGGTATTATATTGGCGTGCATTTATCAGGAGATTTTAAATTATGAATGTTATAGAGTTCGCATTTTAGTGGCTGATTAAACTGTGCTATTTCCTCTACTTGCTCATAAAAGTACAATTAGACTTTTGTACATTTTGACACAGACACTATGATACCCATTGACATTTTGACTTATAAACATTTAGTACCCCCTTCGTACGTGGTAAAATGTATATTTTTCTAGGTAAAGTGACTTAAGGTGGGTCCATACCCCAACGACCTTGCTACACAGGTTACCAAATAGTTACTACCGGCACCTTTGTTTGTGAAAATTGTTAATTGTTACGAATGCGTTGTGTTTATTTCAAAAGTGTTGAGATGTAATTGTTGGTGACATATTTACCAATATTTTAGGGTAGTTTGAGACGAAAATTCTTAGTCATTTCAAAGTTATACTAGTTTTAATCCTTAATTTTAGAATAGTTTCAAAATTATAGGGAATTATTGGCTCAAAGTCACACCAAAAGCAAGGCAAGGTCGTTGGAGTATATACTTTAGGGGTATAATTAAATAAATATTCACTAAACATTAAATAGATTAGGCAATTTAGGTTATAGTTATTTATTGAGTTAAGCTATAGAAAATAGTTATTGGCTATTTAATTTAATACTATCCGATTAGTCTAAATTGGTATTTTGTTGTTTATAGGTAATTGTTTTGTTTTTCATTGTAAAATTGAAGGAAATTTACTAGATAGGGAATTGAAGGGTCTGCATACAGTGTAGGTATAGTGTCTCACTGAGGAGTATCTCACTTAGAAGTGTCTTACATAAGAGTGTCGCACTTAGGAGTGTTTCACTTGGGAGTGTTTCGTTTAAGAGTGTCTCACTTGGGAGTGTCTTACTTAGGAGTATTTCACTTGGGAGTGTTTCGCTTAAGAGTGTCTCACTTAGGAGTGTCTCACTTAGGAGTGTCTCACTTAGAAGTGTCTCACTTAAGAGTGTCTCACTGAAAGTGTTTCAATGAACAGCATTTTACTTACGAGTGTCTTACTTGAAAATGTCTTACTAATGAGTGTCTCACTTACAAGTGTTTCACTTATGAGTGTCTTACTAATGAGTATCTCACTTAGAAGTGTTTCGCCTGGTCTTACATATAAGTGTATCACTTAAGAGTTCCTCACTTAAATTAAAATTGGCTATTTATTTGCCAGTAATTATGTGGCGTTTTGTTACAAACTTTATCATCTAAATAGTTATATCAGCTTAATAATTGTAACGAAAACTAACGAATCTAAAACAACACATAATAACCATCAAAATATATCACCAAATCAAATACAGCAATAACCAATTCTCACTATATGAACGCGAAATTAACTCAATTAAGTTTAATTGTGACATACAGACACACATGGAAATCCAGAACAATATATTCTAGTTAATGCAACATACATGGCAATTTACATGTATCGAAATTTGAATTCCATTTAACTGGTCGGAATACGTTGCAGTTAACATTTTATAACGGAGTTCTAGTCTCTCTATAGTCTATGGGAATTAATTGTATTGTAATCGAGAGTAATTAATTAAATTTAATTGTTAAACTATTGAGGCTATTGTGAGCTCATTTATACACAGGATCCATGTTTACAGGACTCATTTTCAGGGCTCCGTACTTCAAAAAGTAAAGGAACACTTATTATCACTCTCTTGTCTATCTGTCCGTGTGTCTCCACCGATTTTCTCAAGAACGGTTGGCCTAGCAAGTTGAAATTTTTACTACATACTGAAATCTATAGTCCCTATTAGGTGTATAAAAATGAAGGTCCTGAGTCAACATTAATAGATATGGGTAAATTTTGATTTTCGCGAAAACTTGTAAGTACCAAAATTTATTTTCATTTTCATTTTTTTTTGTTCTAGGAAAAATCCTAAAACAAACCTTTACTTGTGTGTGGCTATAAGACTTGCTTTTAACCAAAATTTAAGCATTTTCTTATCAAAATTCAAGTATTCTTTATATTTAATTAATTTATTCAAAACTAGCTTTTCTTAGACTTCGTCCACGTAAAAGTAGACAACGGACCAAGGAATCACGTTGTTCCATACAATCTACAATCTCATTTAGAAGTATTTCACTTATGAGTAGAATCACGCTGTACCATACAAACTTTGCCCCCCCTTTTCACCCCCTTGGGAGTTAAATTTCGGAAAATCTATTCTTATCGGATGCCTACGTCCTACAAAGAACACGCCCTTCAAGTTTCAGGTCTCTACGATCAGCGGTTTAGGCTGTGCGTTGATTCGTCAGTCAGTCAGTCATTCAGGACAAGGAATTTTATATGTATAGATGTCACGCCATATTAATCAAAAATACATATTACAAGAAAAATAATTAATTTAAAAAAATACATTCATTCAATTATATAAAATAAAAACTTACATCAAAGTTCAACAATGTTTGACGCAACACCTCACAAAATACTCTGTGTGGTGTAACGTAACCACAACAAAACCTTAAAACAAGCATCTGTAGAATAATTAAAAACACTTGCAATTTAATAACCACTGTGCAGTTCTCACTCAAAGTGGATTGTAGTAATTTAGTGTGGATATGATTGTTTTGGCGGGAAATTCATCAAATAATATATTTTTCATTACTCATACTCCGAAAGTAGGTCT
Organism: Idaea straminata; assembly: GCA_951213275.1. Classification (NCBI taxonomy): domain Eukaryota; kingdom Metazoa; phylum Arthropoda; class Insecta; order Lepidoptera; family Geometridae; genus Idaea; species Idaea straminata. The sequence goes on from OX577865.1 coordinate 10,729,271, forward strand.
AAAGATGCCTGAAGAGCGTGTAGAAAGAAAGACTTACAGCCCTAGGGAAAATCGCTTTCACTGACAGCTGTCATGTCAAATTATGGCTTCGCGTGGCTTGTGCAATGTGCTTGTAGCCAGTATCAGTATCATTACGCATTAAGAACTTCAAAAACCTAACCTCCTTGCTTTAGGTAACACCAAAGAATAACAATTATGGCTTCACACGGCTCATGCATACTGCCAGAGGTAGTATAGAGTCTCTCATTCATTCTCGTTATTATGAAGAATTTTATGTATTATTCGTAATGAAAAGCACAGTGTTTGTTTACCTCGGGTAAAAGACTCATTAAGTCCCTCGAACTATTAGCGCCCCCGCTACGCTCGGGCGCCAAACTCCGTCTCGGGACTCAATGAGTGACTTTCACACCTAGGGTAACTATCCGATCCCATGGCAATATCGGAATAAAAAGTACCCTATATGTTAATCCAGGTATCCAGCTATTTACATACCGAGTTTGATTGCGATCTGTCCAGGAGTTTTTGAAGGAGTAAAAAACATACACACAAACTTTCACATTTAAAAAATGTTTAAGTAGGATTAAAAAATGTTTTTGCATTGCATACAGCATTTAGCCTCAAGCTAAGCAACTAGAATTGTGTTATTTTAGCCAGATAAGGTATACTTTTCATTGTAAATATAAATAATATCTTCATAGAAAAACACTTAAATCACAGCAAATATTTGGAAAATACTAAATATTTGGACATAAATTACATCGGCGTTACAGGGGAGAGTTTTCCCGCCGTGCCATAGAGAAATGTAGCAGAATTCAGCAATCAGTAAATTTGTAAATTATAATTATAAGATTTTAATAATTCTGAAAATATATTAAAAATAATATAAGTACATACCGAAAGATAAATAAAGGCACATAATACCTACCTACCTTAAATAGGGTTTTTACGCGGTACGCATATTTTGATATGAGATAAAATCTCTGAACTCGCGACACCGTTACGAGACGCAGCTACAGTGTGTGCATGCTTAGTAAAAAAAAGCTTTTTTTTTTAATAAGATTTCACGTCTATCGGCACTCCTGGACTACAACCGTTTTTTTGTATAAATTCGATATTTTACGTCTTATCCACTTTAATATTTCCCTTTCAAGTTAAATCATAGTAATTTAATGAGAAAAAACTACTAAAGAAGCTTTTGTTCCTTTACACAAGTAATCCATGTCCATTAAGTCGGTTTACTTACATTTTTTTTTTCAAGACTGTTAGGAAAATGTTCATTAATTAGAGGATAAAATATTATGGCTCCAGGATAATTTTCCTTGAAGGTTTTTTTATTTGAGACTAGGTTTCATCATGCTGTTTTATCCGCGTCATTTTATGTGCCAGGGTCTCATTTATCATTGCTATGTTTTTAACCCCCGACGCAAAATGTGTTTTATAAATTTGACGTGTCGGTGTGTGTATCTGTCTGTGGCATCGTAGCTCTCTAACGGATGGACTGTTTTTTTTTGTTTGAAAGGTGAATTAGTTGGATGTGTTGCTATGTTTGATCGAAATCGGTTCAGCCGTCTGAAAGTTAAAGGAAAAGTCGGGAACTTTTTAAATTCTAAATTACAGGCACTTATTCGTTTAGTTTTGCCTCAATGACTATAGAGGTTGATTCTAATGAGTAGGTAGTTATCGCCCATTAGGCCGATCGTAAGCAGTTCCTACAAATCCGGGTAGGTTATTATTAGCATTATTTGACGTGGATCATGGTCCACATAAGCGTTTTGGTTCATCATATAGCAAGGGAATGTAATCAGTTGCCTGCGTCTGTCTATCTTCTAGACGCACCTGCTCAGACAGGCAGGTGTGGTAAGTCACAAAGTGGGATGATCGCCATAATGTCTCCAAACCTCTTAGTCATCTTCTTTGACCATCCACACACGGGAGGATATTGGCCAATAGATGCAATAAATATACTGTAACGAAATCTGACTTGTTGATTGACTCACTATCAACGCACCACTGGTTAGTACCAGATACATCTTTTGGAAGGTGTGTTTTTTGTGAAGTGCAGGTATCCACTTAGGTTTTTGCGGAATTGGATCCTATGATTAACCCTTATAAGATTGAGGGACACAAACTGTCTAAACCTATCCCAAGACCGAACTGCTTGGAAATAAGTTAGGGAGGCTATGTAAAAAATATAGTGAAATGGCAATCGAAGTCGCGGGATCCTCATATACAAAATCCTCAGGGTGCAATGTAGTTATTCTCACAGTAAAAACAGTTTTAACAACTTCTAGACTACACGAATACCTTAATTGCTTTTATGTGTAAATTCTACAGACACTTGTAGGTAGGTATGGCAAGTGAAATGTTTGAGCATGAAAATTTAATTGTTGGTTTTCACAAACCCCTAGACTTACACACAAAGTGTGTAGGTAGATACTAACATATTATAATTATTAAGCTAACGTACTCGGATAAGTGTTATTAAAATTTTCATGTTAATTCTTTGTGAAGAATATCATTTCCTTCATTAAGGCTATGGAGGCGATGATATAGTTAGAAATTAAACGCACGTAGGAAATGTAAGGCAACTTGGAAAAGATTTAGGTATGGCAGACCGAACATTAAAGAAAACGTTTAGAAGAACAGGCGCGCGAAAGAAGGCTGAAGATAGAGTGAGACTCGTCATCAGGGTAGACAATCGATGCACACTGACAGCTGGTTCAAACTTCAAAGGCTGCTGTACTGATATATGCGTAGCTTGTAGAGGGGGAGGGGGGGGGCTACAAGCCAATATTAATTGGGTGAATATTTAGTAGATGGCATTAAAAATATAAAAATTAATAATAAATTAAATTATTTAACCGCTGGGGAGTAAAGGTTCTCGAGTGGCGGCCGCGATGCAACGCGAAACGGAGTGTTGGGAGACCAGCTGCCCGGTGTGGACCGACGACATTGTAGCGGTCGTGGGTAGTCGGTGGATGGAGGCGGCTCAGGACCGCTGTTTGTGGCGTCGTATGGGGGAGGCCTATGTCCAGCAGTGGACGTGCATGGGCTGACATGATGATGATGATGATGATGATTTAACAGAAAAAACTACGTGGCTTCTTTTTCTTACATTAAAAGGAGTGAAAGCCTTGACTGACAGACTGATAGATATAACAACGCTCATCTTAAACCAATGGACGAATCAGGTTAAAATTTTGGCAATATTTCGTAGGCACCCGCTAAGAAAGGATTTTATAAATTTCAACCCCTATGCAGACAAAATCGCTGGTGAAAGTTAGTCTTCTCTATACATATAAAATTCTTTGTCCTGAATGACTGACTGACTGACTGATCAATCCACATCATCAATCTAATCATAGAGACCTGGAACTTGGAGGGTGTGTTCTTTGTGTGACGTAGCCATCCGATAAGAAAGAAAATTTTCCAAAATTCTACCCTTAAGGGGGTGAAGTGGGCAAAGTTTGTATGGGACAACGTGATTCGTTGGTCCATTTTCGACTTCTACGCGGACGAAGTCGCGGGCAAAAGCTAGTCTTACATAAAATTCTTTATAACAATAATTTTCCTTGCAAACCTGTAAGTTCTTTCTTTCTGTTTGTTTCACTGTAATAAACTGTAAACAGACTTAAAGGACAGACTGCAGAACAATATCGTCTTAATGGCCCTCCTTTTTGCTTTACACCGTAACAAAACAACAATTTATGAAACATGCCAGATGGAAACATTGTGTTAAGTAAAAACAAAGCTTAAGGTGTAAATGTGCTTGTAGCTGTGAGTTTAATATGGTATTTTTAACAGAGTTATTGAATTTTATTTCAATTGAAATTTTTAATAGGAATTAATTAGTATTAAATGCAGATAATATACCACGTATTAAACCATTTCAGAATCTTAATAAAATGGGCTTCTTTTTTTAAAATTTGGCATTTTTTAAACAGTGAAAGGTTGTTAAGGTAAAAAAAAGTTTATGAAGTTTGATTAAATCTTTGTTTAAAAAAAACATTGCTTAATTCATAAAAATATAGTGTGCATTCAATTGCACATACAAAAACTTACAAAAATTCAGATCGGAATAATTCCTTTATTTGCAGTCTTGGCACGAAAAAGAATGGAAAAAGAAGTTGTATTTTTTAAATTTAGAAAATGTCGCATAGTATATCTTGGAAACTGAGACTTTTACTGAGCAAAATGTTTATTGTTCTAAACGGCACAGTGTCTTTAATCCGTAGATAATCCATTCATTACGGAACACCTCTATAGTAAAATAAGAAACAGCTAAGTATCCGCTAAGTTTAATAAATTCAACCCCTGACCAGAGACCACAAACTCAAAATAAAAAAAAATCAAAAATAATTAAATAAATAAATATTGTAGGACATTCCACACATCGCCATCTAACCCCAAGCTAAGTAACTAGACTTGTGTTATGGGTGCTTGACAACGGATATACCTACTACTTTTATACTTTTATTTTGTAAACATATACCTATAATAAATGGAAACAACCAGACCACAGACAAATATCTAAGCATAAATACATGTCGGAGGCGGGAATCGAACTAGCAACCCTGTGTTTGACAGTCCGGCATGGTGACCATTGTGCCAACTGGGTCGTCATGCAGTGCATTACATCGCTTTGAAACATCGCGAGTGAATGATGAGTATATTATGCAATCCCATCACGCACTTGACCTATTTATTAAACGAAACGAAGAACAAAATGCTAGTTAGATAACTAAGCATTAAAATTCAAAATTGCTAAGTAAACAAATTAGAATTTCTACTCGAATAGCAACATTTCTTGAAATTGTTAAAAGCCGCTCACAATTCGCCAAAATTAAACAACGGTTTGCAAAATGAAATAACAAAGAACAAAACATTTGAAATGGGTAACTATTTGTTGTAAGTAATTTAGAAAATAGTCGACTAAACGCCTCGCATTTAGCTGAATTAAATTATAATCAAATATTAGTAGTAGCTATTATTGGCACAGAATATATTAAAATAGTTCAAGTATTGGTGTGAACAAAAGAAAAGGTTATGCACCAAGTACTTATCTTATCTAACTAATGTTATAAAGAGGAATGATTTTTTGTTTGTTTGTAACGATTAGGCTCCGAAACTAATGGACCAATTTTGATGAAACTTTGTATGAGGATACATTAATTTATTGAGAGTAACATAGGCTAGTTTTTATCTCGATATTTCCGCAGGGTCGGGTTTCATGGGTGAAATCTTTTCTCTCCTTTATTTTGTCCAAATTTTACCCGACTGTGCGACATAAAGGAGGGTAATGTATTTATTTGTATATGTAAAAATGTATGTTTGTTTCTAAAGGTCAACCACGTGGACCAATGTTGATGATGTTAGAGTAAGATCCCGCCTACCGCCAGACCTTCGTGATTTTATAAAAGCTGAGAATAATTCAGCGCATGCCTTCAACAAAGTTATGATCGATGTGAAACTATGAAGTTCAGATCATAGTGGCTTTGAGAGTTATCAGGTAGCTAAGTTAAGAATCGAACCTGTTTCTTTGTGAAAATATCGCCTAATATTTTTAATCGATAATGTTGCTAATAGCCAGACAGTTTCAATAGTTCCAATACCTTTCTTACCACCGAAAGATTATCCACAGAGGTGTAATTATAACTCGGGAGCCCACTCCATCAAAAAGACGTCCCAAGCACAACAGAGTACTAAATAACAATTAAAAAACTCAAAAAAGATTTACTTTTTTCAGTTTTTTCAAAAAAAAACTCAAAAATGCTTAACTTTTTTCTGTTTTTAATATTTGTTGTTATAGCGGCAACAGAAATTCATCATCTGTGAAATCAACTTTCTAGCTATCACGGTTCATGAAATATAGCCTGGTGACAGACAAAAAGACAGCGAAGTCTTAGTAATAAGGTCCCGTTTTTACCCTTTGGGTACGGAACTTTAAAAATTGTGGCCACTGTATAGATCAGCTTAATTAGAAGAGATTTGATTGAATCCGGCGTTACTTTTCGGAACTCCATATCTGTAATGGAAGTATTAATAAAAAAATATAAAAATATAACTTACGAAGGAGTGCAATGTTATAATCAATTACCCACATATATAAAAAATGTTACTTCGTTTGATACTTTTAAGACTCAATTAACAGAATACATATTGGATAAGTATTAGTTATTAGGTATATTAGGCACGTAATCTATACATATAATAAATCTGTAGACATAAAAAAATCAGTAATTGTAAGATATCCAGAAAAAAAAAATACACAGGTCGTCTTAAAATCGTTAGCTGAACACGATAGGGTAGTTTTTAGAATATTATATAATTTAGATAAGGATATATATATATACTTGTATTACCTTGCACACATTGTCTTAAATAGGCATTCGGCGATGTTTATTTAGTTTTTAAGTTAAGCTATGTATTCTCTATTAAGTGACATGTACTTGTCTTTTTGAGAATAAATTCTTTAAACCTTAGTTTTTAGTTTCGAGCCTAGTGCCAAAACACAAAATGCAATGTGCACCGCCTTCCCGCCCACTTGAAGAGGCATGCAATGAGGACAAGCAAAAGTTAGTATTAGTGATGCAGTTCATAAACCACGACACGTGTTTCGCGTCTACGTGGTTTATTAATGGTTTTGGCATTAGGCTCGGAACTAAAAACTAAATATTAATACTTCCATTATAGAAGTCATTTTACGAATGCCTAATACGAAATATTGTTACTGGATATAGAGCAATAAATACAAACATAATTTTAAGGCCATTAAAATATTTAATAACTACTAAAATGAGTTATCTACCTCCATAAAACGATAGTAGTAAGGTTTGCCGTAGTAAATATTATTGCCATATATTTACATAACTACGTTATGTTATAATAAATAGAATGTATCCTACTAATATTATAAATGTGAAAGTTTGTGTGTGTATGTATGTGTGTTTGTTACTCCTTCACACAAAAACTACTAGACCGATTGCAATGAAACTCGGTATCTAGTAAGTAATACATCAAAGACCTAGATGAAAACTATTATGTGTTTATGTGCGCTAATTGACATTGCTCTTACGGTGAAGGAAAACATCGTGATGAAACCCGCGGCTTAGTTGACTCCGGACGTAATGACGAGTTCTTTCCTATAGACACGGTCGACTAAGTTCAGAGGGTAGTAAGTACTGGGCAAGCCAACTCCATCCTTGCGCAAAAATGTGCAAAAATCTAAAGAGCTCCAGTTGCGGAATAAAGCCCGTGTACAAGTACCTTCAAGTAGTTTATTTTAGGAGTACTTAGAATCTACAGATATTATGGTGAGATTTGTGAGGCTCCCAGCTAAGCGAAACTCGCTGAACTTTTACGGTCGTGCGGGTTAAGCAACGCCTGGCGCGGTCATTATTTCGATGGGTGACCAATTAGTACTGTGGTAAAAATGTTTTTTCGTGAGCCCCTCCGTCCTTCGGAAGGCACGTTAAGCCGTTGCTACCTCTTGTAGCAGTCGTTAGGTCATGTTAGAGGCCAAGAAAAACTCTAACAATAGTTGAGCCACACCACTATACGAGAAGAAGAAGAAGATGGTGAAATGGGCTATGTAACTAATTAATTTAAACATTTTTTTTTTAGTTCTTTATTAGTACCTAGTTCTTTATGGAATAAATAACTAACATTTTTGGAATATACCCGTAGGACTGTCTGTACGCATACAAACTGTCAATTCTCGTGAGTCAAATCGAGTTAGAACAAATTTTAAAACCGGCCAAGTGCGAGTCGGACTCCCGCATGAAAGTTTCTGTACCATATTGTATGGGAGCCCCACTTATTTTTTTCTAATTTCAGTATTTGTTGTTATAGCGGCAGAAATCTTTGAAAATTTCAACTTTCTAGCTATCACGGTTCATGAGATACAGCCTGTGACAGACAAACGGACAGTGAAGTCTTAGTAATAGGGTCCCGTATTTACCCTTTGGGTACGGAACGCTAACGTATTTCTTACGTACATATTTGTTAGAAAAGTATTGACTTCCCGCACTATCAAAAGGCCAAGAAAATACATAGACCACATAATGCTACCCCAACACAATGACATCAGCAAAATTTCCTAAACATCACCTCTTCGGAAAACGTTCAACAAATATTTATACGGTTAATATTGGACACTGAAATTACATGAGACGGTTCCTCAGATGTTGGGTGCTTGTCCAGTTTATATTTCTTTTAGAAATTTCATCTTCTATCGTAAATTAAGATCTTCGCTTTCATAATTCATTTTGACCACTCTTCTTAGGCTTTCCACAAATTAACCAATAGCAGCGAAGCTTTTCTCTAACTCACCAATGGCGTGCTTGCGTCATGGTGCTCTCTGAAGGCTAGCGCAAATTTCTGTAACAGTCTCATTATTTTTAATAGCAATTTAACAATGCTACAGTATTTTACTTTGTTGGTCAGTAAAATGCTCTGGCATGCACTATTCAACTTCAAATTATACATGTAGGAGTGAAGCAAAAGGTGTATGGCAGGCATCATTTATTGATTTAAGTCATATGGGTGAGTAGGTAGAAATCCTAATATAATCACTAAATGAGCTATTCTGCGGTACGCTACGTCACATGCTACCGTGCCTACTATACACTATGTGTTACACGTAGCTGCTATTTATTCCTTATTCCGTTCTTCGTAGCAGTTCTCATGCTACCGTACCCAATATGCTAAGCTACGCGTTATGCGTAGATGCTATGTCCCCCTTTTACGTTTTTCGTAGCAGGTCTCATGCTACCGTACCCGCTATGGTACGCTACACTATGCACCGAAATGCTATGCACTACGTGTGCGTGATATGACCACCTTAATCCATTTTTCGTAGCAAGTCATATATGCTACCTTGACCACTAGAGTATGCTACGCTATGAGGTTCGTTACGCTATGACTACCTTTATCTATTCTTCGTAGCACCTTTCTACCGAAGAACGCAATACAGTGAACGTACTGGAATATGATAGCCCAGTCAAAATCATATTTAAATCTTTCCGCATGAGTTTTTTGTGCCTTCTTCTCATTGTTGGGCGCGTCTGAAGGCACACATCCTAACTTAGTTTTTAAAACATTTCTATGTGGTCTATGTACAAATGTATTAAGCATACAAAGAAATAAAAAAAATTGACTTTTTGACTTTTGTACTACCATGAAAACTTTAACAACAGCCTTTAATTATGTGACATTATGGACAAGATACCTAATATCGGAGACTGTATTTACATGAGATGGTTCCTTAGTTTCGTTGTAAAATCAATATACTTTGGCATTGAGCCAGTAGGGAGCACTGTTTACGGTGTCTTGGCCTATGGACCGATCATTGTTTTGGACTAAATTAAATGTAGCATATGGGGTTTCGGGGTAGCTGGGGTAATAGAACAGTTGGTTTCTTTGGCAGTCACAAATTTAGTCGATTGAGGGGTAAATTAAATGATTTGATTTGTGTAATAATAATTGAAACAAAGTTCCTTATTTTTTATCAGCTTTGCATCTATATCCTACCTCGGTGTGTTTCACATTTTTATCGAGAAATCCGAAATAGATTGATTGCGTAGTGGTGGTCCAATTGCTGTGCCCAACTACTTGGACCACGGGAATCTAACATCCTACATGCCTTATTGACTCAAAAAAGAAATTGACTCGCAATCAAACTAAAGACGATTGAAATGTTTGAAACTGTTTTTTGGCTGTAAAAAAGTTCTATAACCTAACTTTACTTTATCTGTTACCTGTATGTGTATAAACATTGAAAATCCTGGTGTTTTAAGTGTGGTTTTTCGTGAAATTAGTGTCACACCTGGACGGTGGCTGAGAGTAATCGGGTGTCTCGCTCTCACTCGGCTTTCAAGGGTATGCTGCATCTCGCTCGTCGGTTAATAACAGCTGATTTGCTCCGCTAATAACTACCCAGACTTGAATAGTTTTATCTCTGATATAATAAAACGGATTTGGTTACAATATCATCCTAATTTTAGTATATTTCATGAAATACTCAACATAAAAAACGCACTTTATACTTCAGTGCAAAATAAACCAGAGAAAAAAATACCTGTTTAAAATTGCAAGCATGTCGCACCGGCACAAGGTACCGGTAGACAAGTAATACCCTATTTGTCTTAATAATACCGGAGACCGGTATCGGAATTAATCAGAGCGTTATATTAAAACACGTTTTAATCTTACCTCGATATTAAACTTGCAATAAGTTCCCCCGACATCTTGTGTCGAGGTATCGATATTTTCCGATGAAAGGGGTTATCGGTTTTCATAAATTAACGACGCAGATAATTTATTAACTTCGATACAAAAAATGTACGTACAGTTTTTTATATAAAACTAGCTTTTGCCCGCGACTTCGTCCGCTTAGTCGAAAATGGACCAAGGAATCAGGTTGTCCCATACAATCTTTGCTCCCCTTTTTCACCCCCTTAAGGGTAGAATTTCGGAAAACCCTTTCTTATCGGATGCCTACGTTATACAAAGAACACACCCTCCAAGTTTCAGGTCTCTACGATCAGGGGTTTAGGCTGTGCGTTGATCCGTCAGTCAGTCAGTCAGTCAATCATTCAGGACAAAGCTTTTAATATGTATAGATTTATATCTGTACATATTAATAATTGATAATTAATCCCATTGAATAATTAATGAATATACAGGGTATTGGGAATTATACTAGCAAGCTGTTGAAAAGGCTACTTCTGTGCACCTAAACAAACAACTTTTGTTCTACGAATTTTGAAACTTTAAACATTTTTTTTAATTTTGAGGTTAGGTTTACGTAAATCAGCTGTTCCATACAGGGAATGGTCATTAACATTAAAATTTTACTATATTTTTATTTTTATCTACTTTTCTTAGTCTGAATGACTTCCTCAAACCTGGATGAGCTGTTGTGTTTCAGCTGGTCTGACCATCTCATGGGTATACCACGTAATTTTTTCCTGTCTTTAATGTAATTTAATTAGGATCGGTGCATAATGTCTCCTTCTTAGCATCCATAACACTAGCCTAGTTGCTTAGCTTGGTTCTAAAATATTTATTTGTTTATTTATTCTCCTCGATACTGCAAAATTAACTAAGCAATATTTTAGGACCAGTCATCTGCCTAGCCTAAATCCACCTAGAGAAATACTGCTGTAGCGCACGGTTGACAAACTAAGGTGTGATTATAACCACTGGGTCCCCTAGGTCCCTAGGACACCCTTCGAAGTAAATGAGTTTGCCTCATGCCGAGGTCTTCTTATTAATTTACGAATAGATGCTATTAACCTCTCCTACTGCCGAAAACGCCAACTGTCATTTTTGAAATAATTAATGTCAACGTCATCAATTCGCGAATCTATTTTATTCGCTGTTTCAGGTTACACTTCAAAAAAATACCCATAAAAAATATCTAGAACACCTATCGGCATAAATAAACGGCAATGGCTTACCTAATGATTTACCTCTAAGCTGATGTAATAATATTTTGTTATCTGAAATCTGACACCCGATAAGTACCCGTATTCATTATCTTTATTCGCATGTTCTTTTGATGTGACAGTCATTTCTGAAAATATTTACAAGGAATTCATTGAAATAAAAAAATGACAGTCGGTTATTGGCCAATCTTGATTTAAAGTCGTTAGTAGCACCGGATTTAGTGCTCGTGGTTGTATTCAATACTGCAAAGAGTTCGTGCATTCATTTTATGTATTCAAGTAACTTTGACTCACTTTGGAAGTAGGTAAGGTTTTAAAAGAAAAGTTCTTATTTACGATCTTGCTGCCATTTTCTTATTTTGTTTTTGTATGCGCTTGGAAACTTAATTTCATTTTTTTTTCACGTTTTATGCATTGCTAGCTGCGCCCCGCGGTTTCGCTCACGTAAAGTCTTATTTCTCTATCCATATTATGGATTATTATCTAGATCTGTCAAACTAAAACATTTTAAAGACGTCCCACTTCATAGTAAACTAATTATATTATTTCTTAGACTAATAACAAATAAAATAATTGATTCAAATCCATTTTACAACGTAACCTACTTAACTAAAAATACAAAAAAAACAAAAACATAAACAAATGAAAAAAGTTAGCTGGCAAAAATTAAAGAAGAAGAGGACAACAACAGAAGAAGAGAGAAGAAGGCAAGGTTTTTTTAAAAACTGGGCAATCCTACTTCATCTTCACTAAAAAAAGTGGGTTTACAGGCGATAATTTTACGTGATAACGTCTTAAGAAAACATCGGTGGGAACCATAGCAACGTATTATAGTTGCTATAGCTACCTTGTCAATAGCTCACGTTCCGGGAACGTGAGTTACCGTGTTACCTTGTCGATAACGGAACGTGAGCGATGACGTCACACTTTTTTGTAAGTGCTGACCGGTGTTATCACGTCAAAAGACCCAACTAAAGAGGTTTAGTTGCGGAAAACAACAAGTACAAGTACCTACAAATTTAGTTGATACAAACAAAATAATGTATGTCTAATATCTATCAAAATTAATGCCACTTTTCGTTGTAATTATATAACTCAAGAATGGGCTCACCTATCTAAACCAACTGTTTAAGCTTTGTTCGGACTATTTAGTAGATGGTTTATGTGAAGTTTGCTCAAAATCGGTCGAGCGGTTCTTTATTTATCATATTTTTTGTAAATGAATTCAATAAATGGCGGATTATTTTGTTAATGGGGATTTTGCTGTCAAATCTTTATACGTAGCGAAGCACGTACCGGGCCGCTAGTAATGTATGAAAATTAACGTTAAAATCCGAAACTGCGGTAAAATAATTGTAAATGAGGGGTATGGTTACCTATAACATTATATCGTACATAACCTAGCTATATGCCGTAATTAATGTACAGTGTCTATTAAAACAAATTGTCCTCACAAATCAGTTTGAGAGCGGATATTTCGGTGAAATGGTTTTGTGATGCAGTGAAGTGAATTTGAATCACACAGAACAATTTTTCTCAGGGGCGGATCGTGAACTTTTTGGGCCCTGGTGTAAAACTACTTAGGAGCCTTCCCTTATTACTCAACTAATTGTTATTTTGTTAAAAAGTCGCACCTTTCAGTGGTGCAACTTACACAAAATATCCAACTCGGAAAATAACACTTACGCATAATATACGAGTATTATGCGTAAGTGTTATTTTTCAACCAAGTATTAATAAGACTCAATTTCTCTCACTCAACAAAAATACCTTTCTTTGTTACATTTTAAGCTACATTTTTATTCTAATAAAATTGGGAGACGTTTTCAATCGATAAAACCACTAATTGTATAGTCAATGTTTCTTTTTTTTTTGCTTGCATTTGACCTAATCGACCAAAGCAATGATGAGGTCGAGGAAGTACCATGCTCGCCTTGAAAGTATCTTTTCACTCTAGACTTGAAGACTCTAAGGTTGTAGTTAGTTCCCAACAGAAAGGATATGCGTGACATTTTGAGATGGAAATTGGAACGTCTACCATGTGTGGATGGCGATCATTTGGCTGGATATAATACTAGCGGTGATAAGCGGTTTCACCTGCGTAACTCCCGACCACGTGGGAATATCGGGATAAAAAGCTATGATACTCCCAATAAATCAATGTATCCTCATACCAAGTTTCATCAAAATCAATCCAGTAGTTTCGTAGCCTATTCAATTCAAACAAACTATCAAATGTTACCCCTTTAAATTATTAGTATAGATCTACAATCAAATATTTCCCCTTTATAATAATACTAGTATAGATCTGTACCTACTAACATTTTACAGACAAAGAATTACAGACATTCTTGCCCAGGGAAAGAAAATGTTGATAAATTTCAAACTGACCCTAATTCACTACTCTCGAGTGTACGGTATATTCGTGAAATTCATATAAGTTGCGTACAAAAGAGGTGACCCACATGGGACCCGGTGTGCCGTTGAGTTGTTGGCATTAGCGGACACGTCATGGCAAAGGTTTGACGCTCACACCGTTTTGTATGAAAATCATAGATTTTTATTTTTTCAATAAAAAAAAAACATTCCGTAGTTAAGCTAGCATAGTGATTGAAACCACCAAGGTTTATAATTCTTAGGTTTTTCCCGTAGAGTTTTGCTTTATCCTTTCATAGCGGATCAAGAACCCGCCTACCACCGAACTTTTGTGATTTTATAAAAGCTGAGAATTTCTCAACGCATGCCCCCAACACATTAATTAATATAACTGATAATTAATTATCAGGTAGCGAGGCCAAGAATCGAACCTGTTAATTTTGCAATAAAAATTAAATCGCCTAAGTATATTTTTGTACGCGATTCAAAACTTAATGTGCATATGTATACAATTTGCCACGAAACGATTCGAGCTCAGCTAAAATGCTAAAATTTTTAGCCTAAAATGACACACGGACGAAGATAACCCATTAATTAGACCTCATAATCATTTGATGTATCAGCCTTACAACGAGGATATACAAACAAAACACCCTCCAAGTTTCAGGTTTTTACGATCAGTGGTTAAGGCTGTGCGTTGATCCGTCAGTCAGTCATTCGGGACAAAAGATTTTATATGTAGGTATAGATGATCATCATTTGTTGGACTTTGAGTATATTATTTATAGACCGCTTGGTGTGACCGTGTCCTGACCCGAGTAACCCGTAGATAGGAAAAGTACCCCGTTATACCACGGTACCTTGATGACATCATTACGTTTCACAACAATACACCACCGGACTATTTACCTTTTGAACACACAAAGATTACAAATTTTACAAATTTCTCGGTTGTTCGAAACCGCTACGGATTTTGTATAGGGTGATTTACTAAACGACTTTTTACTTTTACTATTGGATTATTGGTAATTATATAAGAACGCGGTTAAGAGCAAACAACAAACAACTTTTGTTCTATGACTTTTGGAAATTCGAACATTTTTTCGACTATTAAATTTTTCCAGAAAATTCAATTTTTTTTAATAGTTGGACAGAAATAGCCGAAACCTAGGTTAGTAATGGTAGATGACTCGGCTTTAATTCCGAATGTCGTGGGTTCGAATCCCAGCAGACTGTCTAAGGCCAATGGATTTTTTAAGCAAAAATTATGTACGCTAATTGACATTGCTCTTACGGTGAAGGAAAACATCGTGATGAAATCCGCGTCTTAGTTGGCTAAATATGTATTGACGAGTTCTTTGCTCTGAACAAAATCAACTAAGCTGAAAAGGTTCTGGGCAAGCCTATTCTATCCTCAAAAAGGACCTAACTATAAAGAGGTCTAGTTGTTAATCTAGTTAGGGTTCTGTATTAAAAGGGTAAAAACGGGACCCTATTACTAAGACTTCACTGTCTGTCTGTCACCAGACTGAATCTTATGAACCGATAGCTAGACAGTTGAAATGTTCACAGATGATGTATTTCTGTTGCCGTTATTACAACAAATGCTAAAAACAGAAAAAAAATAGGGCTCCCATACAACAGGTTACGGAATCCTTCATCCGACTCACACTTGGCCGGTTTTTATTCAAAATCTTACTTCGACACCACAAAGCCATCTCGTATCAATATTTCACTTCAGGACCAAAAACAAAAGCTATGGTAATGCAGTCCTCAACTCGGATCCATTCAGTATGGAAAAAATAAACAACATCCTGTAGATAGGATTTGTAGCAAAGCTTGGTTATTTTTTTCTGTATCGAAATGCAAAAATATAATACAGGAGGTGTGAGTGACGATAATAGAAAAGTGACGCAAAATTCGGATGTGCAGTCGGAGTCAGCATTGCAGACCCACCGTAGAGCTCAAAAACTGCTAATATTAGAATGTTTTCAATTCAAGAAGATTCTAAATTCCTCGAGTAAAAGTTTCAAGTCTTTCTAAATGATTAATAGGTATAAAAATAACTATACTTTTTTTATTATAAAAATTGTAAAAAAAAAATAAAAAAAAACTAAAGTTTACATTTTTTGTCTATTACAAGACACGAAACACGACGACGGCCATATTACTGGAAAAAAATACAAAACCTACATGAAATGAGCGTTCAAAGATAAACTATTGACGCCATCGACTATTTTCGTGCGATAATTCAAATTAATGAAGAAAAGTGGTTTTTTTTTTCAACAACTTACCACTTTACTACTGTTATTATTGTTATACTGTGTTTCAGTTCATAGAAATTTCCACACGACCAACAACTTTTATCATACAAAACAATCTTCTCGACTTTCCAATCCTAAATAATCACCTGTCCTTCTAAAACACACTTTAATCCTGAGAAATAGATTTCAAAATACAATGCCTTAAGAGACAATATAAACAGGAGCGCGCACAATCGTGGAAGATTCTGCGAGAATGTTATAAAACAAAATCACGGATTTCTTTTTATGATTGAGTGATTCAATGAGTGAGAGTGAAAAGGGTGACGGGGTCGCAGGGTCAAGGTTTTATTGTTGTATTTTTTGTATAAAATCTACCAAGTGTAAAGGGGTATTCAGACTTTGCTACTCTGCATCACTCCTGCCACGAAGGCAGACGTATTTGTTATAAACTTTTTAACGCTCGCGCTGAACGACTTTTAGAAAGGCGTGGAGAAAAAAAATTGGAAAATAAATAAAAAAACACAAGCAGCACTGGTTTTACCCGTAAAATCCTGATCCCGTGGGAATAAAGGTTTGAAAATTTGCCTATGTTATACTCCCAAAGATTTAATGTAACTTCATACCATGTGCAACGGCCAGGAGTTGAAGAACCTGCCTAGCCGTTGGCGGGGGTGACAAAATACAATACTAAAACATAGTATCTAAGTATTATATAATAAATTGACTGTGTTGAGGGCTGGTACTTAACCAATTACCTAATAAAATATACAATCGGTATACAAGACGTGAGATGAGGGAAACTGAAAAGAATGTCGCACTAACCTGTGTTCTGTTATTCTCTTCACCTCTGAGCTCAGATGGTAGGTTTCCAGAACAGGATTCACATTGTCAACACCTGTCTGCTTCATACCGGTAACGGCGCGGTGCGGTAGTTGATCTATTTACGACCCAGCAAGGGATATCAGAACTCTCGTGGGCACCTGGAGTGCAATACCCAGGGCGCGGAACCGATGGAGATACACAGACATTTCAGCCGGGGACTCCCACGAGACGCACGAGTTGCTATCTCAAGGGCCGATGTCCAAGATCTGTCTGTCTCGCGATTAGTGCTACAAAGTAGGTTTATAGGTAGGGGGTAGGATAAAAAAATATATGCCGACGATTTGTCTTTTGATCTAAAGCTACCAATATTTTAAGGAGTAAGCCTGATTGGCGCGAAGTTTAATTGGGAATTTCTACTAAGAAATTATGATAGTATTTGGCGTAACCACCATGTTACAGCAAAATCGATCTAGCCGTTTCAGAGCTTATTCGCTGCAAACAGAAAAATAATCTCTTAAAATATTAGTATAAATGTTTATTCAGTGTGTTTTGGCGCTCAGTTTTAGGTCACAAAACTGTGTCAAATTTTCCACTCAATCAAGCAACACCAAAACAACAACATCCCAATCAAAATACAATAACATTGGCATTTTCTTAAAATCTAGATGTTTTATACAGCGTTTCCAATTATTATCAAAATACAATGTGTTACAAAAACCCTCTAATGACTCTTAGGTAAATAAAGGTACCTACATACGGATCTTACCAAAAATTAAAAAAGTTTTTTTTTTGTAATTTGCGAAAATTACCCTAATGTTTCCTGAAAATGAGGAATTTCAAAATGCGACAACACCATTATTTACCTAAAGGCTTGTTGTCAATATTGGTGTTGCCACAACTTGTAAATTTCTGAAATTATAAATAATAAATAATAAATAAATAATTATTGCAGGACATTCCACACATCGCCATCTAGCCCCAAGCTAAGTAACTAGACTTGTGTTATGGGTGCTAGAAAACGGATATACTACTTATATACTTTTATTTTGTAAATATATACTTATAATACATAGAAACAACCAGACCACAGACAAATATCTAAGCATAAATACTTGTCTGAGGCGGGAATCGAACCCACAACCCTGTGTTTGGCAGTCCGGCATGGTGACCATTGTGCCAACTGGGTCGTCAATTTTTAGGAAATTAGGGTAATTTACCTGACCTTAAAAAAGAAATCTCAAAAAATGAATTTTTATTCCTTGTTATTTTCTAGGGGTACCTAAGAGGGATCTTTTGCTTGTATAAATTCAATTACATACAAAGTAATTGAATTTATCTCCCAAAATCCCTTCGATGAAACTCTGTATTTCTTTCCAATCAATAGGAAACAGTCAATATTGTCCCAACACATCGGTGTCCCATCAATGGCGGTCACGTCAAGGCCCTTTGTTTTCACAAATAATTGATATTAAATGTAGATTACAGAGTAAGGAAGGAGGCAAATATCCTGTATTTGCTTCAATTATTTG
Organism: Idaea straminata; assembly: GCA_951213275.1. Lineage (NCBI taxonomy): Eukaryota > Metazoa > Arthropoda > Insecta > Lepidoptera > Geometridae > Idaea > Idaea straminata. The sequence continues at coordinate 10,747,712 of OX577865.1, forward strand.
CTATCTTTTGGGTTCGTATTGCTTGCGTCCAACGGGGTGCCCTAGATGTCCCACACGTCACCCCTGAGTGGTGTTAAAGGAGCCTGGTATCCAGGACAGCTGTCAGACCAGCAATGATGTATGGAGCAGAATGCTGGACAGTTAAAGAGAGCCACGTTCAAAAACTGCATACAGCAGAAATGAAAATGCTGCGATGGTCCGGTGGAGTAACCAGACTGGACAGAGTAAGAAATGAATATATTCGGGGTTCCTTCAAAGTCGCGTCAATACACAATAAACTAACAAAAAGCAGACTGAGGTGATACGGACGCGTGATGAGAAGACCAGAGGATCATGTTGTAAATACAACTTTAAGACTACCAGAGAACAAGAGAGGCAGAGGGCGTCCTCCGTCGACATGGTGGACCAGTATGTCAAAACTCCTTAAGATGGAGCAATTACCTGACCTGACAACCCTTGACAGAATGTCTTAGCGCCGTGTGATAAGGAGAACCGACCCTACTTAAAGTAGGATAAGGCGCGGATGAAGAAGAAGACTTACACAAAGTAATTTTTAAAAAGTGACAACACTATTATTCATAAGACTCGTTGCCAATAACGGTGTTGCCATATCTGAAAAACAGCCTGAAATTTAAAATATGGTACCTCGGCGTACCTTCTAGTACCTAATAAAGATTTCATGAGTTTTAGGACACATTGTATTTCAACTTTGTAAAGAATATAGTTTTTTAAACAGGCTACAGTAGGTATTTATTACCTAAAGTAAAATAAAATAAAATGATTATCAATCTAAAGAATTTTTTTTTTATGAAAAACTTTTTCAGTGAAGTGCCTCTCTAGTTCCTTTGAGTTAGAACCCACAACCGAAAAAAATATGTTTTGATCTGACCCCTTTGATGTATAAAGTATTTCTATATTTCACCATCTAACTATGACTCCTAAGTATATTATTACTAGCAGCGCTCCGCAGTTTCACCCGCGTAACTCCCGATCCCGTGGGAATATCAGGATAAAAAGTAGCCTATAGCCTTCCTCGATAAATGGACTATCCAACACAAACATAATTTTTCAATTCGAACCAGTAGTTACTGAGATTAGCGCGTTCAAACAAACAAACAAACTCTTCAGCTTTATAATATTAAGTATAGATTTACTTTTTGAAAAATGCCTCCAGAGCAGTGATTCCCAAAGTGGTCTATATCGACCCCAGGGGTCGACGGCGACCTCCAATGTCTACCTGAGCGAAGAAAATTGGGGGTCTATGAGATCCACGATAGTCGATCTATAAAATGTATCTCGTAGAGAGAAGTTGTGACTAGAGTAACAACTCAGTTCGACGACCAAGTTGGCACAATGGTCACCATGCCAGACTGCCAAACACAGGGTTGCGGGTTCGATTCCCGCCTCAGACAAGTATTTATGCTTAGATATTTGCCTGTGGTCTGGTTGTTTCTATGTATTATAAGTATATAGTACCTGGATGACCGAGCTTCGCTCGGTATTTTTTTTACTTAGTCTAACCTCAAAGCAAACACTCATTGACTTCGTGTTACTTAACAACGCCATCTGCTGGAATAACTTTATTGCTCACAAAAATAGTATTAGTTGTTCGCTAATAGATGTCAGGAAGAGTCATATTTTTCAGATAAAAAAAAAGTAAGGTTCGATAAAACACGAATAAAATGACATTTTCTAAAAATGATTCCTAGCTAGATTGATTTATCGCCCCCGAAACCCCCTATATACCAAATTTCATGAAAGTCGTTGGAGCCGATTCCGAGATTCCAATTATATATATATTTATATACAAGAATTGCTCATTTAAAGATATAAGATTTACAAAAGAAAAGTATATAAGTAGTATATCCGTTGTCTACCACCCATAACACAAGTCTAGTTACTTAGCTTGGGGCTAGATGGCGATGTGTAGAATGTCCTGCAATATTTATTATTATTACAAAAAAAAACTTGCTCTCAAAAATAAAAAAATTTCATAGCTAAAATGCAATAAGTAGGACCTATAGCTAAAATTAAAATGACAAGGTACAGTAGTTTGGGGACCACTGCTTTAGAACATTCATTATTTTCTCACAAAACCAAGGTTTGCTGTAAGCTTCTAAGGTTTTTTTCTTTCGGTGCAGTTAGACTCATACCAATCGATAGTAGGCATTACTGTGAACAAATAACGCCCTGACATCTCAACTCTAAAGCGTCTCGGAAATGGAATATTTGAGCAAACGTAATGTCCTATGATTTTAACAAAACTGCGATAAAACACACATTTCAACAAACGTTATACTTTTTTTTGCTTTTAATTATGGCTTCGCACGACTTGTGCATTTAGCCAGTGTCAAGTTATATTTTGCATCAAATTATGTCCCGATTTTTCATAAATCGGGCCTAAGTGTTTCAAAACAGTCAAAGTCGTCATAGTCCGTCAAGTCAGGGGCTATAGTAAAGCGGTGGCAAGTTTACCATAACCTTAATAGGAGATTTGGAGGCAACAAGAAAACTTCATGTTTGACACTGATTTTTATTTTCACTACACTTGTGCACTTTCACAGAACTAAATTGAATAACATTCCACCAGAATTATACAATTCAACCCGGGTTACAACTAAGCTTCATGAAAATAAAACTGCAGCACGACATGTTGTTAACTCGTTCCCGCCAAAAACTCAAAATGTTATACTTGTAGGAAAATGGAACGCAACGTATTTCTTTGAATATGCGATTTCTGAGACGCTTTAGAGGTTCAGTGTGAAAGTATTATTTGTTCGCTCTATCGATAGGGAATGGTCTCAAAGTGCACCGCGCAAACAACACTATGCCAACCTCCTATACTAAATCAGACCCCTTTACACGATCAGAGATCTATTAATTCGAAGCCTGTAAAAGGCGTTCGCCCTTATATATATATATATAATTATTTTTCTATGCTCGTAACATGAGAACTGAGAGTTTAGAAAAACTTTACAACGAAGAATATCATTAATTATAATGAAGTAATTTTTCTTTGTAGCAAGTTTAATCAATTTTATGTTATCTGATTAACCTCTATTCATTATATTTGAAGCTATTTTTCCAGTTTAACAAAACCTTTTTTTGGTTTCCGTACCTCAAAAGGTTAAAATCATTATAAGATCACTCTTTTGTCCATCTGTTCGTTTGATATTTTCCACTTTTCGTACTTGGGTGATGTAACCTTTACAGGCGACAATTTAATGCCCTTTATGGACCTGAGTGTATAAACACCAAACAGGCACTTAAACTTATCTCTGGTACTTGATTTTTTAATTTTGCAAGACGAACAAACCAAAGACATGAGTGTAGAACCGAGACCAATAACAGGTAATTAACAGATATTCGAAATCACACTTTTATCGAAGTGTACTTGTAAACAGGCTGTTTTCCGCCATTAGACCCTTTTTGATTGGGTCCTTTTTCATGAGGATGGAGTAGGCTTGCCCAGCACCTACTACCCTCTCAGCTTAGTCGACCATGTCCAGAGGAGAGAACTTGTCAATACTTCTGGAGCCAACTAAGCCGCGGGTTTCATCACGATGTTTTCCTTCACCGTAAGAGCAATTTCAATTAGCGCACATAAATTTTTCTTAAGAAAATACATTGGTGCACGGCCCGCCGGGATTCGAACCCACGACCTCCAGAATGAAAGTTGAGGTATCTACCACTAAGCCAACACCGCTCCTTTTTTTTTATCGAAGTGACTTTTAGTGCTTATACGATACTAAAGTGTTAACATTTTAAAGGAAAAATGCGTCTTAAAAATTGCAACCGAGACAAGATCTGAAATCCATTGAAGCCCAGATAGCCCAGTACAAGCCACGCACTGTAAAAATAAAATGACTAAAGTATTTCCTGTTAAAGTGGAATAAACCATTTATAATGCACCTTTTGAAGTACGAAGGAGATTTAGAATCCTACAAACAAATCTTTACTTTAATTTATTAAAGTAGTGTTAGATAAAAGCTATACTGAGCTCCTTGCATGTTGTTTCCGAAAATAATGATGTCAAGGCATAAACCCAAACAAAAAAAGATAAAATAATCGTTTTTTAGATTACAATAACACTGATAGTATTTAGTAACCTAGATGTAAGAAAGATACAAGCATTTAGTTATAGTCCAGAGTAACCTGAGTCCAGAGTCCAGAGTTACTAGAGTCACCTGTTTTATATTTTCTTCATCAGCATCTGAGGCCATTACACATATAGGAACTTCCAGAACCAACCTTTTTATGATATTATAATCTTGAAAGTACTTGTTTGGAGCGAAAAAATGTCTTCTTTATTATTTTCTTAGCATTACAAAAGTGTTGCCACCGTCTAGTGTTACCACATAATTAAATATAATCGATAACTTAATCGATTCATCACAAACTTTCTTGCAAACAAAAGTTCGAAGTTTTGCCATTATTCCCACATAATAATATTGGGATCTAAGCAGATTAAACAGCAGGAAACACAGTAACTATAAGCAGTAGGTAACAGGATCATAACATAATTTAAATTCGTTGTATTATGCAGTCACTATCTTATCGATCGCGGTCGTTTCTCATATCCTGACAGTATACTGAATATTAGTGTTGCAGATAGTCAAGAGCAGTAGCAGACTACGTAGACCCAAAAAGTGCTGGCTTAACGTCATATAAGGTGATATGCGTGCAAATGGCCTTACTAACCAGGATGCCGAAGATCGTGCGAAGTGGAGGCGTAAAAGCAGGAAACCGGATTCCGGGCTCCCGACAGGGATGCAATCGGGAACATCGCTCGGATGAAGATGATGATGATGATGAGATAGTCAAGAGCAGTGTCAGTTGGTCTAGTGGTAGATTCCACGACTTTCATTTAGCAGGTTGTGGGTTCGAATCCTGGCTGATCGTGCAGCAATAGATTTGTCTTACGGAAATATGCGCCAAATATTGATGTATTTCTAATAATTAGATAAACAAAAAATCCCATGATATTTTTCCATATTTCAGATAAATTATTTCTGAAATTCAAATGGAAAGACGTTTCTCAAAAAGACCTAAAAGGCTGCAAAGTTTCAGTCAACCAGACAAGGTGGAGGGAGATGAGAAAGGCATACCCCACCATCAAAAAGGGGAATTTTGGAAAACTCTACTGCTACGTAGACGAAGTCGGGACAAAAGTAACTTAATAAAAATAATTTGTAACACTTGCCAGTTGAAGATGTAGCTAAATCTGACTAAGCGCAACGCCCTCCGGGGCTAAGTCATAACAAAGTTTTACAATTGATTGCCATCTACACTTATTTGCAATATGAACTTCATTGTACCGGAAGAAGATGTAGTTCTATTATGCTGGCTGGTATTCGATTTGCCAGCATTTGAATTGTAGTAGAATTGCGGAATGTCTATGTGATTTTGTCTGTCATTCGATAATGATTATTCGTATTGTAAAATTGCCAAATTGCTGGATTGGCTTATTATAAAGAACCCTACATTTAAATAATAAAACATTGATGCTCAACACACTATATTTTTTTATTTTCCAAACCCAAAAACCCTGAGGGCAAGATTAGTACTTATCGTGCGTAAATCATGTAATTTAACAGTCAAAGTCGAAATCAAAACTTGCTTTAACCACTTGATCTTACGTACAATGGTCCAAATGATGAGGCTTAGTGCGGAAACAGCCCTGTAAAACTAAATCACTTGATCTTCTATCTGTCTCCATATTAAGGTTGTACTGTGACAATGTCACACGACACATTTGTGGTCAAACAAATCGTTCGTAAATGAAAACGTTATTGAAACTCGACCTATCTGTCCTACCTATTTCTTGTATTAAGTTCCTTACTTGATAGGCGGATAGAATAGACATAAGTAATTACTATACCCTATACCCTTTGAAGGCAAGGAAAGGGTTATTTTCGCGCCTGTGTTTGGATGTTTGTTTGTACTAGAAAGAAAGACATTTTTATTTTCTGAATAGGTACGGTCGGCTGCATAATTGCAGACCCACCGTAGAGCTCCAAAACGGCTGTTATAAGAATATTTTCAACACAAGCAAGATTGTAGACACCTGCTTTAGTTGAAGTTTAAAGTCTTCTAACTCATCAATTTTTCAAACACAAATTATTACAATGAAAACATTCCAATAATAGTAATTTTAGAACTCTACCGGGAGTCTGGAATTATGCATAAACAAAAAAATACTCGATAAAAGCACAAGAAAAAAGTAACTTTCTTTATTCCCTCAGATCTTCCAAATTAATTTCTTTAAATAAGGTATCGTCATTAGTTTAAGTATTCTTAAATTAGTAACATTAAAATATAAATGGTTGCTATATTGTTTTTTTTTAAACTAATTTATTTCTATACTTGAATTAGGCGTGGGCCAGACATGTGTAGAAGTGCGTAAAAGACGGTAGAACGAAGCTGTTTATGAAATTGAGACTGAGAATCGGGAAGAAAAGTGTGCGCAGACCACCAGCCACATGCTCCGTTGACGCATGGGCTCATCCTTGGGCACCGTGGCCCAGGAAGACTGGTGATAGGAAGGTGTAGAGTGACATTAGAGAGGCCTATAATTAGCCCAGCAACTCCTGAAGAAGAAGAAGGAGAATTACTTTTTTTCTGTCGATAGTTTTTTTTTATAATTGAAATTTTGGCATTTGACCACTATCCCATAGCACAACTTTAGCTATTTTTATTTATCTCTTTCAGGATATTTTACCTGCACTATACGAATTTAAACTTTATATTCTTAAACTAAACTAAACGGTTCAAATATCATGAAGTCACTGCGACGAAGGGAACCACGTTCCATCATTACTACATACTATAAAACAAAGTCACTTCCCACTGTCTCTCTGTTCCTAAGTATGCTTAGATCTTTAAAACTCCACAACGGATTTTGATGCGTTTTATAAAATAGATAGAGTGATTCAAGAGAAACGTTTTAGTATAACAAACAAAACTAACAAGCGTACGAAGTTGCGGGCAATAGCTAATCTATACATATAAAATGCTTTGTCCTGAATGACTGACCGTAGATACCTGAAACTTGGAGGGTGAGTTGTTTGTATGACGTAGGTATCCGATAAATTTAATTCTTAGGGTGTGAAAAAGGGGGGCAAAGTTTGTATGGGACAACGTGCTTCCTTGGTCTATTGTCAATTTCTACGCGGACAAAGTCGCGGGCAAAAGTCAGTTTTATAATAAAAGTCACTTGTTTACTTTTAAAAAGTATTTACTTAAAGTTATTCAATTTAATGTTTATTAATTTCGTAGTCAAGTAAAGGATGGGGATTCGGGATTACTTAATTAGAACCGAATGTAAGTCATTATTAGAATTAATTGTGTGGTTTAATCTTGTTTATTTAATAATGAGAGATTTAATTCAATGAGAATTTCTACGTCGTTTGGTCTCACTCACTCTCGGACTGGGCCAACCTAATTGGCTGAGCAAGATTACAGCGAGGGGCAACAGGAACGTGAGCGGTTAAAGGATGGAGTGGCCTCACTGGAATTTTAAACCTTCACTGGTAGTCCAAGCGAGCGGGTCAACTCATCACTGACGTTCAGCATCCATTAACGACCCATTTGACGACCCAGTTGGCACAATGGTCACCATGCCGGACTGCCAAACACGGGTTGCGGGTTCGATTCCCGCCTCAGACATGTATTTATGCTTAGATATTTGTTTGTGGTCTGGTTTTTTCTATCGAATATATAAAAATAAGTCGGGTTTTCCTTCCTGACGCTATAACTCCATAACGCACGAACCGATTTCCACGGTTTTGCATTCGTTGGAAAGGTCTCGGGCTCCGTGAGGTTTATAGCAAAGAAAATTCAGGAAAATCTGATGCGAAACGGAGTTCGCCGGGTTTGCTAGTGTATTATAAGTATATATTTACAGAAAGAAAAGTATATAAGTAGTATATCCGTTGTCTAGCACCCATAACACAAGTCTAGTTAATTAGCTTGGGGCTAGATGGCGATGTGTGGAATGTCCTGCGATATTTATCTATTTATTAGTAGTATTGTCTCCTCGCAACCGTGGTTGTTGTAACATATTCGAAAAGTCGAGATAAGAGAAATAAAAGGAAAAAATAAGCGATTAAGACTCGGTGAAATAATCATTATGAGTAGCAGTTCTAACCTAGGATAATCATCTATCTACTACCACACAAAACAGCGAATGTCACTTAAAAATTTACAAAATGAAAAGTTGTATTTTAACAACATAAAATGACTTTTCTCCCCACATTTTTAGCTTAAACTACCAAAAAACGTAATTAACTATACGAGCAAAAAGCGCTAAAATGTGCTTTCTCATAACAAACAAGACAGCGAGATGTCACTACGGAAATTAAAGCACATAACTTTTTTGTGGCTCAGTTTCACAAAATCCTTTACGCTCTCAATATTTTTTCATAGCTGAACTTAAACTTTGATTTAAGCACAAGATTCTGACTTTTAACATTGACATTTTTAATCCTACACATTAAATCTGTATATCTTGAAAAAAAGTTTTTGACACAATTTGATGTGGTAAGATGCATAAGATTCCAAATAAAAAAGAATTATCAAAATCGAACTACTCTAAAGTTATTCTTGATCCCAGTTAGCACAATGGTCACCATGCCGGACTGTCACACACAGGGTTGCGGGTACGATTCCCGCCTCCGAAAAATAATTATGGTTAGATATTTGTCTGTGGTCTGGTTGTTTCAATATATTATAAGTATATATTTACAAAACTAAAGTATATAAATAGTATATCCGTTGTCTAGCACCAATAACACAAGTCTAGTTACTTAGCTTGGGGCTAGATGGCGATGTGTGGAATGTCCTGCAATATTTATTTATTTATCACATAAAAATTATTAGTAAAAATACGCGTCGACTTGAGAACTTCCTCCTTTTTTTTTCCTTCGGTTAATATATAAATAATTAAGGCAATATTTGAGCATATACACAAATAGAAAAAATTTAATATAATTCTCCGTGTTTCTAGATCTCAATGAAATTGAGATATTTCGTGAACTAGACGTGGAAAAAAGATATAAGCATTTAAAGTCACGTGTTTTTCATTTTCTTTTTCTCCTTCAGCATCTGACGCCATTACAAATATAGAAACTTCAAGAACCTAACCTCCTTGCAAACAAGTAATTTTTGTTCGAAGTTTAGCCATTATTTCTCTGACTGTACTAGTATTTATAAATGTAAAAAATGTTTTGTTTGTTACTCTTTGACACCAAAAGTACAGAACCGATTGCGATGAAACCAGGTACCTACTCAGGTTATTCCGACGGTTATTGAGTGAAACCGCGGGACGCTGCTAGTTAAAAACAAATGCTACGTATAGGTGTAGTAGTCATTGATATTATCCAAAATTATCTGACATGATTACCATAGTAAAATATAAATAAATAAATAAATATTACAGGACATTCCACACATCGCCATCTAGCCCCAAGTTAAGTAACTAGACTTGTGTTATGGGTGCTAGACAACGGATATACTACATAAATACTTTTCTTTTTTAAATATATACTTATAATACATAGAAACAATCAGACCACAGACAAATATCTAAGCATAAATATTTGTCTGAGGCGGGAATCGAACCCGCAACCCTGTGTTTGGCAGTCCGGCATGGTGACCATTGTGATAACTGGGTCGTTAATATGGTTTTGTTTACAATAGAAATATATCAAATGCTTTATTAATATGAAAACACAATTAATGCCAACCCCCGTGTGACCCAGCAAGCGAACGGTGTGTCCGGAAACTATTGTTCATAGATTTATGACATGAAATACGAATCCACAGATATAACAAATTCCACATATAGAACAGATGCACCCGCAATACATTGATACTTGTCCTTATGATTGAGTTACCTAAAAAGCGGGATGCCAATGAATATTGGCTTAATGGAAGGTTTGCTTGGAAATCTTTTCCCCTAAACGAGAGTTGCCACTAAAGCAGAATGCCTGAAATGTTGCTTTACTTCAAAATTCAAATCCTTTATTCACTTTAGGACAGATTCGCTTTACAGCAAAAATTGTACAGATAAGTTCACTAAAATAGTGCCTTAGTAAAAAAAGGTATATATTCAAACACGAGAGGTATAGACGTTCTTTAAATCTTTATTAAATGCAATTCAGTATATGGCTCTAGATTTTAACTCGTATTCCATAGAAAAACACACACACTTAAGTCTAGTTCGCATTAAACAAGTATTTTAATCGAGTAACGAGTAATTTAGTAGCTAAATGAGTATGTACACCAACAATTTAGTCGAGTAGATAAGTAATTTAGTCGAGTAGGTAAGTAATTTAGTCGAGTAGATAAGTAATTTAGTCGAGTAGGTAAGTAATTTAGTCGAGTCGGTCCATTTTATTCCATATTTCTGTCGAATTAGTCGAGTTCATTAGTTGCCGCCACATCGTTGCATTGTTTTTTGTAGGCTGTTTATCTTACAAAAACGCACTTGTAAACTCTACTCGAGCAAAGTGCGAAAGAATTTTGGGCAGTAACGAGTATTTTAGCTACTAAATTACTCGCTACTTGACTGAAATACTAGTTTAATTCGAACTAAGCTTTACAGATGAACTTTAAACAGAGAGAAAGGGTCAAGCTAAAAACCAGCTCTGTGTAGCTGAGACTCTCAGCCATCACACAGCATATGCTGAGCCTGCTCCTTTTACCACAATAATTATGTTTTTGTTCTATGTGTTACAATTGTAATAATGACGATTAATTATTTATTGGAACGAAGTTCCTTATCGCGCGTTGCGAAAGGGGGTAGACGGAAAAAATTACGACCAAAAGTTGTATCGACACTTTTGATTTTATTACAATTCCTTCGCTAATTAATCGAAAAGACCTTCGTTTCATCCGGGTGTCCCTTGACACCTCTCAAGTTTTTTATTATTTAATCGTATGTTATTTCTTTCTAATTTCGAACGAGCACCAATCAGGGGAAACGTGCAAGGTTGTGCTGTGATATACCCACCATTTGATATCCTATTACAACTGCTTAGATACCTACATTATTTCACTTTAAGATAATGTTGAGATGGAATTGCGGAGTAACGAGGATGGATGAAAATAAAAAAAAAAACAAAATTCAATTTTTTTTATTTATAATAAACATTGACAAAAACATAAGGCGTGGGAGCTCCTCTGTTAAGTTCATAGAACTTGTGTAAGTGGAGTCCCCTCTTTGCTGTGGTCCGTAATATGCACAACAATGCACTTAAATTAGCTTAAAGTCTAATATACTAACATACTTTACAATTATGAAATGAAATAAACATATCGCGGGACACGCGTTTGGAACAAAGTCCCCTCTTTTTCATATACACACACATATTTATATTTGAGGGATTTGTATCTCTCACGGTTTCTCGTTTCACGTTATTGTAACGCGTAACATTTTTTCTCGACTAGGTCCTCGCCAACCACCACTAAGGAACTTTGATCCAATAAAGAATGAATATATTTGAGAAAGCCTCAAAGAAGCGTCAGTTACCATAATCCTTATGAGAGTCAATTCCTTTTTCAAAGCTAAAACTGCACCAAATAAAACTCGCATTAACTCTATTCAAATATTGACTTTCTTAATATATTTGAGTTTATTTCTGTGGAGAACATCGTTCCTTCCCCATTTGCGTAGAAAAGGGGACAAACAGACAAATACAAACATAACCTCGAACTAGAATCTCAAGTAGGGCCTTTTGTCTTTAAAACAAAGCATGCTTGGTGTCAATGCAAGATTGTTGCGCTGCGTTCGTGCACGATTCTTTGTTACAGTTTTTTCTTTGAGAATATTTAAAAAGTGCTGTTATGAAGTTGAAAGATTAGGTCAAACAAACACCCACACAATGTCTTTTGAAAAACAAAGTTGGGTACGCTGATAAGGCTGATAGTCACAGAAGAAGAAGTAAAAACTTCTTGTTTTAATCAAAAGTTTTTATTTTAATGCAATTGTTGCTGTTTTTTAAACTTTTGACGCGATAACGTCTAATAAATTGATGGATTTGCAGTCACAAAAAAGTGTCTGTTCCGGGTAACAGACACCGTCATGTTCCGGTAAACGGCGTCATGGTAAACATCACGCGTCTCGTGTTTGTTTTATATTGTTTAATAATAATATCGCTTATCTGGGCTTGCGTTATGGTCACGAGTGACGAATAGAAGAATTATAATTTATATCTAATGGAAAAAAAATATATAAATAAAAATTATAAAAAAGTTCGCAGTTTAACAACAAGTCTTCGCAGTATGGTATTTTCGCTGTAAGTTTAATTGACAGTATAGTTTTTCGATGTAACGTTACATCGTAGTAACAATACGTTGATTTAATAAAGCGTCGCGGTATAGAGATATCGAAGAAAAGTATTCGAAAAAACAAATTCGATGAAAAGTTTTTCGCAGTGACGTAAAAATCCCGTCTTTCTGAGAAATGAATCTATTTAATTAGGGCTATCAAACTGGAATTTGTTTTGTATTATATTAGGAGTTATAGGCTGTATGGAAGAAAGGAAGTGTGCCCAAAAGACAGGCTTACCTCGTTGGAAGACGATCCTTATCCGCTAAGGTAGGAGCCAGCACTTTAGTCACCCGAAGCTAAAACTAGTAATTGTGAAACTTTATTAATTATAAAAATTATTCTCTAGCGACCATATAAATAAAGGGATTATTGTTCGCTTCAATAATTTTAATTTTCTTTGTAGTTTAACATAATATTCATAACAGGTTGGGATGTAAGTAGATATTCCTACAGGCCTACATTCCTATAGTATAACGAACTAATGTATGGTAATTTGGGTCCTAGAATCTAGACAACCCGAGCACAATAATTTGCATATGTTTGATTTTGTGATACCGAATTTTAATAGAATATACCGTGCCTCAATGAAATTATTAGATTTGTTTACTTATGTTCTAGTAAAAAATGTAAACAAGGGATCGTAACTTTCGACCCGCGACGACCCAGTTGGCACAATGGTCACCATGCCGGACTGTCAAACACAGGGTTGCGGGTTCGATTCCCGTCTCAGACATGTATTTATGCTTAGATATTTGTCTGTAGTCTGGTTGTTTCTATGTATTATAAGTATGTATTTACAAAAGAAAAATATATAAGTAGTATATCCGTTGTCTATTACCCATAACACAAGTCTAGTTAAGTACTTAGCTTGGGGCTAGATGGCGATGTGTGGAATGTCCTGCAATATTTATTTATTTTATTTATTTATTTACGTAAGTAGTTATAGTAAAAAATGTAAATAAAGGACCATAACTTCCACTGCGGTTTTACACAGATTTATTTATGTTTCAAAGCACATAAAAATGTGCATAATTCTGGAAAAATATAGCTTTGATTGATCATTTTATTGATTGACTAGTTGTTGCCCGCGACTTCGTCCGCATAGAATTAGTAGATTGGACCAAGGGATCGCGTTGTCCCATACAAACTTTGCCCCCTTTTTCACCCCCTAAGGGGTTGAATTTCGGAAAATAATTTCTTATCGGATGCTTACGTCATACAAAGAATACACCCGTTTCAGGTCTCTACGATCAGCGGTTTAGGTTGTGCGTTGATCCGTTAGTCAGTCATTCAGGACAAAGCATTTTATATGTCTAGATGATTTGAGATGATGATTAAAAGCAGCAGCAGGTAGTCACTGATTACCGTGAAAGACTTGATACACGTTTCACACTAGGATGAGTGAGAAACCGTTGGAACAAATGGTGATACAGACAGGTTACATCATGATGCCCTCTCGCCCTCGTTACCTGCGGTATAAAAAAGGGTGCATATTCTCCACTTCAAAAAATAGGTAACCGCCGGTTCAGGGATTAGTGGCTTGTACTTGTATACAGGCTGTTTTCCGCCATTGGACCCTTTTTAATTGGGTCCTTTTTGCGTGAGGATGGAGTAGGCTTGCCCAACACCTACTTACCCTCTCAGCTTAGTCGAAAATATCCAGAGGAGAGAACTTGTCAATACTTCTGGAGCCAACTAAGCCGCGGGTTTCATCACGATGTTTTCCTTCACCGTAAGAGTAATTTCAATTAGCGCACATAAATCTTTCTTAAGAAAAATACATTGGTGCACGGCCGGCCGGGATTCGAACCCACGACCTTCAGAATGAAAGTCGAGGTATCTACCACTAAGCCAACACCGCTCTCAGGGATTAGTGGCTAATAATATTTTGCTGAAAACAGATCACGGTATCCGTGGCTACAACTTTGTATGATCAGTTTTCAGTTGAGTCTATGACCAGAATCCGTGAAGATATACCCATAACATAGATTATAATTAGCTGCAGTATCGAGCATTAAACCTACATGTTTACAGAATCACACACATAGAAATGCGTTTTTAGTTTCGCAGAATTTGAATTTTCCAAAATCCTTTCCGGATACCTTCGTCATAACAGTTATATGTATGCCAAATACCCAAAATTTTCCATTGATTTTAGCTGTGCAATAATAGTTCAGGCAGGCAGTCAATCAGTTAGATAAGGATTTTGAATTTTATTATATTTATAGCTTTTGATTTTTTTTGCTATCGTAAGGACGTTTAAGATTAAAATTGCTGAACAAAGGCAATCCTGAAAGCTTAGCACTTCGTAAATTTAAATTCGAAATATCTAGATGCAATCAATATCGAATGGCACGGTTCCAAATGCCATATTTCAGGCTCTGTTATCGGCAACAGTTATATCTGGGATAACTTTACCTGCTTCCTAGATATCGACTAATGACGACACCTGGTTTCAGCTGTGTAAGTTGCTGTGGAAATATTACTAACACAATTACTAACTTAAATATTCCTTTCTCTTCTGCAAATTGGCATATGTTCGCATATGTATGTAAAGCGTTGCTGTGCATGAGACATATATTAGATGGTGTAGACTTACCCAGGCACAACTACACAGAAAAAAGCTAGAGAATATCTTTTCATTTATGGTAAACTAGTTGCGCCCCGCGGTTTCACCCGCGTAAGTCCCGATCCCGTGGGCATATTGGGATAAAAAGTATCCTATGTCCGTCTCCTGGCTCTAAGCTACCTCCTTACCAATTTTCACTCAAATCTGTTCTGCCATTCTTGAATTATAAGTGGTGTAACTAACACGACTTTCTTTTATATATATATAGATATTCTTAAAAATATTGAGAAGTAGGTATTCGACAAAGAAATTTGATTTTAAATTGACGACCAATGCGTCACGCTTTGTGTGCCGGAGGACGGACGTCGGGATTGAGGCAGACCCCGTAAACGATGGCGTGACGATCTCGATGCATTTGACAAAGGTTGGCTAAACCTGGCCCAGGACCGAAATGCTTGGAAAGATGTTAGGTAGGCCTTTGTCCAGCAATGGAACAATATAGGCTATAACAAAAAAAAAACGTGTGGCACTCGGAGACTGCCGCGGAAAAGCTATTGCATCGTGCAAGCTTCGTACCATATACATAAGCGAACGCTCGGCCGAGCTACATGGTAGGCAGAGTGGGGGCCGTTAGGTTTTATTTTCGTTACGGAATTTCTTGATTCGGTCGCCACGCCGAGCTCAAAGCCCGCGATAAAAGCTATGCAATAGCTTAACAAATAATGAATATGGTCATTTTAAGATTTTGTACTCAAACCAAGAAATTATTCTTTACCGTCGTATGGAGATGATTATTTCGTGCTTCAAATAAACCTTTTTTTTCTATAGTATAGTTTTCCAATATAGCTAAAATAACAATTAAAACTAATACTTACAACAATGTTCTAACAGTTGAACTTGACCAATATTAATTCAGTAATAAATTACCGACACCGGTCGGCAGTGATATATCGGTTCACTGTATCCCGGTACACTGGATCTAGTGATTTGTGGTCTATTGTGTATGTACTCGTAGGTGGGTACTTGTTGTTTGTATGTTTGTTCGTTTAGTTTCGGCTGCCTCACTTCACCGCGGCTGGTCTCTATATATATGTGAATTTCGTGTTTTGTTTTGAAAATACCTATTAGTCGGAGATCCCTTTAAGGACGAAATTAAATAGGTCAACAAATATATTGTAAATGTGTTGCCTAAAAAATTTCAGTTCAGAATATGATTAATTACCTATTTGTTTTTTTGTTTTTTAAACCTTTCACTGGCTTGTTTAAGAGACAAATTCCATACCAATAGAAAGTATGAAGCCTATAAAATATGCAAACGTTTGGTTAACTTTTTTTTCCATCACAACTCGTGGGTAGGTAGGTAAATCGATATTAGTCATTTACACTGGTCTGGTTAATAAATTAAAGTTAAGTTAAAATCAAGATTATGTATTTTAAAAAGTCTAAACGAAAAAAAAATTATCATTATGGACAATTTTTTTCTAACCAACCCATTGGCAATATATCTATTGGCCTATTTAATTTGATATAATATATTTTTCATCCATTAAACAGAGAGATGAATGTCGTCCTTAAAAGGATCTCCGACTATATTGAATAACTGTGTGTTTAACAGATGTTAGGTAATATCAGTATTGTTGAAATTAAGCAATAACAACAGACATGTGCGGGCACCAGGCGATCAATCTTCTATCTATCTTTCTACATATTATAAAAAAAAAACCTCCGCCGAAAACAGAAAACCACAAAATTGAGCTATTTCTTTTGATTTGCATACTGTGTTTTCCAAGAATTGATCTCTTCCAGCAACACTATCGATTGATATAAAATATAGAATGATATTTTTTTGCAAAATCAACAGGTTCGATTCCTGGCTAGGGTAGATAGATAGATAGAATTCTTTATTGCACACACAAGTTACAGAAAAGTACAATTCATTTAAATTAAGTAAGTATATTAAATTAAATAGCGGCACAAAAGAAGGGTAATGAATTTTAAAAAATCGAATGATGCACGTTTCGTTTTTGTCAAACTCGGGCATGTAACTCTTTTCAGTGTTTTTAGCTATCTCTTATCATCTATATCTATATCTATATCTATATATCTATATCTATATATATATATAAAAATGTATTGCTGTTCGTTAGTCTCACTAAAACTCGAGAAAGGCTGAACGGATTTATCTTATCTTAGTCTTGAAATGTTCGTGGAGGTCTAGGGAAGGTTTAAAAGGCGAGAAAAAATCGAATAATTTCCGGGAAACCCCTAAAAACAGCCCTTTTCTATTCCCCATACAAACGTTTTCTAGAGTCAATTCCTACGGGATCGAGCCTTACGCGGGTGAAACCGCGGGGCGCAGCTAGTTTAGAATATATTCTTGAAGGAAAAAAACCATCCTGTACATTGTAACACTTGCCTAAGGCAGAAGGCATACGAACTACATTCGAAGATTTAGCTAAACCTAACAATGTGCAGCGCCCCGGGGGCTAAGCCGTGGCGAAGTTTTACTACCGATTTCCTATTATGCCGGCAGGTTTTCAGCTTGCGAACGTTTGACATTCATCATTCGTATACATCTATGATTGGTGACTTTGCTGTAACGACAATGTTTGTGAAGATTTTAAGAATAAATCACTGCTGTACTAAAACGCTGTTTAATAGTTGATTATTCAAAAGTTGCATACAATACTTTATACAATGACTAAGAGAAAAGAAGAAAAAGGTGTCGCAGGACAGACAGACAGACAGTATTTTTTGCGTTAGGATTTTGTTTGTGCAATGCGATGGAGGTCGAATATACAAGCACCAAAAGAATGATTAAAAGATAGATAACTTTATTTGTACCACACAGAAAGAAACAGAACATGATAAACACAAAGTAAAGTAATAGCTAGAAAGTATAAGTTGCATAAATGGGCGGCCTTATCGCTGAAAGCGATTTCTTTCAGGCAACCTTTGGATGGCCTTTTTATTCACGGTTTTCAGTGAATAAAATAAACTTTTTAAAGTGGGAATGGTATAAAACTCATCTGTCCTCGGATATTCCAATATATTTTTTATTGATATCAATCATAAGTGCCTATTAGACCTTCCAAAAATAACATAATATTCCAGAACAATAATTTCCATAAAACATTAAAACATGATTCGTATCTGTTATCCGTTGGTTCATATAATTGTAATGACTGATGGATATCGCCATTAATCGTCATATCGCCATCTTTTTGTTTGAAATTATATTATTTTGACACTCGCTGCGCCTTGCGGTTTCACCCACATCTCAATATGTTTTTAATAAAATGTTTTTACGTTGGAAGAAATAGAACGGATCTATTCCGCTTAGCACGATTAGCTTAGCCGATTATACGTGATGACGGCTCTATTGATAGATATATTTTTGACTCAATGATAGTTACATTTTTGTGAGGATCTGATAAGAATCTGTAGTGTGATGAACAGAAATACACTTCGACTGTACAGCAAATTGCATAATTTTCAAGATGTATCTGTAGAATCGGCCCTTAAGGTAATGGGTTCAGGTTGATAGAGCATCTGGAACCACCTTCTCATCACAAAACTCCTCAATAAGTTACGATTACGGGTTACAATTTTAAGAATTTAGTTTTGACTGGAACTTTTACTTCAAAATGTCAATTTGTGCAATTGTTACGCGCACAAATCGCAGTGAAGCGAGTATTTTTCACAAAGAACTATTAAATAAATTCAAAGAACATTATTTTATGGGTCTTGGCACACTTTTAGTACCTACGCCATTTTGAAAACCATCTCGATTTGGCGTACCTACAGTGATAATATGAGTCTTAATTGATAGAATAATTAATTACAAACACGCAAGATTCCGTAAAAAAAAAATCGTAAGAGATATTTTACTCTGAAAAAAAAACCCTTTTAATTAATGAACTCACCCATGCTAAAAAAAATCAGTTTCGTAATATTACAAGGCTGTGTAATGAGATTTCTTTCAAATTGTTTACTTGTAGGAATGTCAAAATGTACAATGGTCTTTCAATTTTATAGTTATTTGACTGCTTGCGACACTCGTATTGGTACAAACTAGGCCCATCTCACCATATCTGTTACGCAGACCGACAAACTTTGCATTTTTATTATATAATATTAAGTAGGATTTTTGTATAGCCTTTTGTTCGGAATAAAAATATTTGCTCATTTTAGCTTCGGTACGTTCAAACATGGGTGTCTGTCGGACGATTCTGATTTTTACCCTCATTTTTTATGTGAAAGGGGATGATAAGGGTAACGTATTCCTATTTAAGTTTTGATTTTTTTGTTTTTCTTTTTTAAGTTGATTTATTGGGTAAAGAGAGTATGATTAAAAATTTAATAAAAACCCATGAGTTTCTCGTGCCTTCCTCTCATTGGTGGTGGGCGCGTTCCGAAGGCACACATCCTAACTCAGTTTTTAAGACGTTCTATGTGATCTATGTACAAATTATCGACCCAGTTGGCACAATGGTCACCATGCCGGACTGCCAAACACAAGGTTGCGGGTTCAATTACCGCCTCAGAGTCGTATTTATGCTTAGATATTTGTCCGTGGTCTGGTTGTTTCTATGTATTATATGTATATATATTTACGAAAGAAAAGTATATAAGTAGTATATCCGTTGTCTAGCACCCATAACACAAGTCCAGTTACTTAGCTTGGGGCTACATGGCGATGTGTAAGAATGTCCTGCAGTATTTATTTATTTATAAATTTTCACAGCTGATGTATTTATGATGCCGCTATAATAACAAATACTAAAAACAGAATATAATGGTACGGAACCCATCGTGCGTGATTCCGACTCGCACTTTTCCGGTTTTCAATAAAGTCATTAATATTCTGTTTTTAAACTATCAAAGGTCAAGAAAGCCCCTTCACGTCAGTGGTTAAGCATACCCTCATCAGCACGGCAAGGATGTGCATGGAACACGTCAACGCTACGGAGTCAGATATTGAAGACCTAAGACATGATCCACCTTTTCCTGAGAAAGCTGCCTGTATTATTGAATGTTTGTTGGAGAAAGTAAGTTAAATAGACCTAGGACTTTTGAACTGGCTCCAAAATTCATACATATCCATCGGCCAAAAGGTTGGCACTTACAGGAAAATTGCAAAATGGTCATTTTCAGTGTTCCGTAAAAAGGAATCCAAGATCACGTTCTTGTCCGTCTGTTAAATCTTATCTATATTTTCTACCTTTTTTATTTTAACTATCTTTTTTACCTTTTTTATTGACGTGACAACGTCTTATAAATTGGTTTGCCGGGTGACACTTCAAGAAACTGCGTTACGCTCCGCTCACGTTATGCGCTCACAATGAGAGCGAGTGAGAGGCACGCGTCCCTTCCACTCGGGCATGGTTAGCCCGCCTAAGAGCGAGAGAGACAGACATAAAAAGTGAAAGGCACGCGTCCCTTCCACTCGAGCACAGATAAATGTTTTAAATTGTTACTATTATTTCATCCTTCTTCCTACTATACGAATGAAT
Source organism: Idaea straminata (assembly GCA_951213275.1). NCBI lineage: Eukaryota > Metazoa > Arthropoda > Insecta > Lepidoptera > Geometridae > Idaea > Idaea straminata. The sequence continues at coordinate 10,768,131 of OX577865.1, forward strand.
ATTCACATTAATAGTACATTACGATATAAGTGTGGTAAATTGATCTTTGCATAGAGGCGGTTTATGACGCGCGAGCGGCAGCGAGCGTGTTATAGAAGCCAAGATGCAAATATCAATTCCACACGTATATCGTACGACGTTTTTTATCACAGTTGCGAATAAAAGAAAAGACTTGAAAAGAAAACAAAATAATAATTAACAAAATATTTGTGATAACTCTATGTTTACATTTTTTTAAGGCAATATTTTTTTGTTAATTATGCTCCGGAAAGGCCAGGCTAAAGACTTTTAACCTATACATCCTCGTGTGACATACATTATTTTTTAAAGTTTTTCCATTTGTTTTTGCGTCGGGGGTTAAGAACAAAATACAATGGTACGGAAAAACAATATATTTAAGTAAAGAAAAAACAAAAAATAAACAACTCAATTTTTAATCGTTTTCTAAGTCTCTTTGGTACCTACCTTTTCGGGATAAAGTCAAAGTCAAAGTCAAAAATCTTTATTCCTTTCAATGCTTAATACCTAGGTATAAGATCACATAGACACGTCTTAAAAACTAAGTTAGGATGTGTGCCTTCGGAACGCGCCCACCAATGAGAAGAAGGCACAAGAAACTCATGGGGGTTTTTTTTTTCATGTGATCACGCTCACAAAGGTCAATATTACAATTATTTGAAAGTATTATTTGAAATAGAGCAATTAAAGTCACGTCCAAGGGTTGTTATCATTAAGGTAAGACGAAGTATCATAGTACGCCTTACTGCACAATTTATGCTTTATAAAAGTTTTGAACCTGTTAATGGACATATCATATACATCTTTAGGTAATTTATTATAATAGAGCGCACATGTATTATTAAACGACCTGTTTATTTTCCGGAGCCTACTACCGGGCACGGTCAGTTCATCCTTATTTCTTAAGTTGAAATTATGAATATCGCTATTTTTACGAAAAATATCAGGATTTTTGTGAACGTATAGCAAGTTTTCGTAGATATATTGTGAATAGAGCGTTAATATATTGATCTCTTTAAATTTTTCCCTAAGTGATTCCCTGGGGCCCATCCTGTAGATAGCTCGGACAGCTCTCTTTTGCAAAATGAAAATAGCATCAATATCCGCAGCACACCCCCACAGTAGGATGCCGTACGACATGACACTGTGGAAGTAGCTGAAATAGACTAGGCGAGCAGTCTCAATATCCGTATATTCGCGAATTTTCTTAACGGCGTAAGCGGCAGAACTAAGTCTATTGGACAATGCTTCCACATGCGGGCCCCACTGAAGCTTAGGATCTAAAGTTATACCTAGAAAGACAGCCTTACTGACTAATTCAACTTCCTCATCATTAATTTTTACAACAGTTTTGACTTGTTTTACATTTGGAAGTGTGAACCGAATTAATTTAGTTTTGGATCCATTCAGTAATAAATTATTGGAATTGAACCAATCAACTATTCTAGAGAGAGCATTGTTCACATCGTCAACGTTCGACTGACGCCTTTTAACCTTGAACACCAAGGAGGTGTCATCTGCGAACAACACTATCCCATGGTTGTCCCTTACAAGGTAAGGTAAGTCATTTATATAAACTAAGAACAGGAAAGGTCCTAATATGGATCCTTGAGGAACCCCCATTGCTATCGCAGATCCGGGGGATCGTTTTCCGTTAACATCAACACTCTGGACTCTACCGCTCAGATAAGAAGAGATAAGATCCAGGGCGCTGTCCCTAATACCGTAGTGGTGTAGCTTCATGATCAATGTATTATGTTGAACGCAATCAAATGCCTTGGATAAGTCACAGAATATGCCATACGCATCATGCGACTCCTCCCAAGCATCAAATATGTTTTTAATTAACGCTATACCCGCATCAGTGGTCGAGCGCCCCTTACTAAAGCCGAACTGTTTATTATGTAAGATATTATTATCATGAAAATGTTTAAGTAGTTGCTTTAAAATAAGTTTTTCAAAAATTTTACTAAGCGTAGGTAGTACTGATATTGGTCTAAAATTGGAGGGGTCTGAGGTACTACCGGATTTAAACAGTGGAATTACTTTACTCAATTTCATTAAATCAGGAAACACACCACAATCTATACATCTATTAAATACAATGACAAGTTCCGGTATAAGCAGTTCGATAACTGATTTAACAATCGGAACGGAGATCCCCCATAGATCTTTAGTTTTTTTAAGATTTATTTGCTTAAGCACTACAATAATGTCATGATTTTTAACATATTGGAATTTAAATATTTTATTACAATTCGGTACATTGGTTTTTAATAAACCTTCTGCAATGGGGGTAGAAGAGTTTAAAGCCTTCGTCAAAGTAATAGCTACATTGCTGAAAAAATTCTCAAATTCATTAGCGGTATCTTGATCATTATTAGTTATATTTCCATTAATACTTAATTTAAACTTGGTGTTTTTGACTGCGACTCTCCCTGTTTCAGCATTAATTACTTTCCATGTAGCTTTAATTTTATCAACACTAGTTTTTATAACAGATTTAATGGAGAGTGATTTTGCCAATATACATACTCTTTTAAATATCTTTGAATAGTTTTTAACGTAAGCTCCAAACTCCTCTGATGTATTAACCTGTCTTTCCGCGTACAACTCATATAGTTTATGTCTACTTCGATGAATGCCAACCGATGCCCAGCCACTAAATTCGCGTTTGTCGGAGACCACTTTAGATCTGGACGTAAAAATAGATTGAAATTGGTTATTAAGAACCGAAAAAAAGTTATTATATAATACATTTGGATCCGTATCACAAGGCAGAAACGGTAAAACTTTAGCTAAATTCAATCTAAGTTCCTCCAGACGAGCAGCAGTCACCGGTACGTACTTTATTTTCCTTTTTGGTATTGGTTTTGTGACGATAGTAAAGCTGACAAACTGACCACTATGGTCCGATTCTAATTTGTTAATGATAGATTTGCTAATCGTGGTTATATTATCAGTTATATAAATATTATCAATACATGTTGCTGTAGTGTCAGTGGTTCTAGTAGGCTCCAGAAACACGTTAGACAAATTGTGTGATTTATACAAATTTAGAAGTTTCGTGGAAGAGGTACTTGCTTTCAGTAAATCTACATTAAAGTCACCACATACAAGCAATTGCTTTTTTGATTTTGTTAATTTTGTTAACATTTCATCCAAAATTTCAATAAAGTCTTTAAAATTATCAGAAACAGGTCGTCTATACACACATACTACTATTAATTGCTCCAGTTCTACACAGGATATTTCCGTTACACATTCCACAGACATAGACACGACATCTTTTCTTTCTTTATATTTTAATTTCTTGTTCAATATTATAAGAGACCCCCCCTTTGTCGTATTTACTCTACAGAATGCGCTGCCAACCCGGTGGTTGCTGAAATTGAACATGAGCTGGTGAGCCCGACGATGGTGTTCTGTTATGCATACTATGTCAATGTCCTCAGCGTTCATGTACAATTCCAGTGTTAGTATTTTGCCCTCTGTTAAATTATATATATTTTGATGCACAAGATTAATATTTTTTACATAATTTTTCTGTACTTTATTTATTTTGGGGCGTTTATTCCAGCAATCGTTATTATTTGACTCGTTTGATAATGAGATTAATAATTGGCTAATGTTGTTGTCTAAACTTATTTTCTTATTATTATTACTTTGTAAAGCGCTAGAGGATATCTCTATTGTCTCAAAACTACTGCAAGAGCGTCCCCCTTTTGTCTTAATAATTAATTTAAATTAATCGGATAAAGAGAACTATCCGCAGTCTGAATATTATTTATGTCATTAAACTGCGCAAAAGGCGCAGTGTATTTAGCCAAATTTTTGGCTGTAAAATTAAAAAAATAACATAGCGAAGATGCTATCTGTCTTTTGATGGAATCCGGAAGCTTGTGCTTTCCCTTCGTCAAATAATAATTATTACTAACAATAGGGTTAGAGTCAATAACATTGAACTTTTTATTATAACATGATATAGTGTTCAATGTTGAATTTAAATTATATCTAAGGTTATTTTCCGCAGCTGGCAAGTTTTTACAGTAGGGTAGTGTGAACATTACAATGTTGTCTGTGTTTAGGGAGCACAAAGTATCACAATATTTTATCAAGTCTTGTTTGTTAACACTTCCCCTATTTCCAATAAATATAACCAAACTATCGTTATTGTCAAATTTATAACTACTTATTCTTTTCATAATTTGAAGATAAGATGCAGAAGGCATGCAATAATTTATAAAGGACTGTCCCTTTGAGTAATAATTTTTTTTTTTTTTTTTTTTAATTTTTTTTTTTTTTTTTTTTTTTTTTTTTTAATTTTGCAGCACTAGTTAACAAATCTTAATAACTTAACTTACAGCATATAACAGCAGATAACTTTACAGCACTAGTTAACAAATCTAAAACGCACGCGTGCATAATATGTTGGATTATGAGCCTAAAAGCCGTTGAATAAGATCCACTTTATGAGCAACTGTGATAAAAATTATTTTACCACTCAAAGTCGTTGTCACGTAAAACTTTCGCCCGTATACCGACTTTACAGGCAACCAATTTTTTTAACTAAGTATCTTTTTTACATTTTTTATTTTAACTAACTTTTTTACCTTTTTTATGTAGTTCCTTGTGTGTTTTATTGATGTTTTTAATTTTAATTCTATTTTTTATCATATTTTTTTGGAAACAAAACAGTAAGATTATCTTGCTTGTTCATACATACAAGCTAAAATAGCGAAAAGATGCCTGAAAGAAATCGCTTCTAGCGATAAGGCCGGCCAACTTCTACCTCTAGTTTTACTGTGTAACTGATATTTTTTTGTTTGTGCGTTGTGCAAACAAAACATACTCTGAAAGGTTGGGGAAAATGCAATTGCACCTTCCAATATCTCCCAAATCGGCTTATTTATTAATTTGGTGGAAGATGCCACAAAGATTCACACTATTCCCATTTTAGAGGGATACCATTTGATATTTTGAGTGATACAATACCACCACCTATATATCTACACTAGCTGCGCTCCGCGGTTTCACTCGCGTCACTCCCGATCCCGTGGGAATATCAAAATAAAAAGTAGCCTAAGTATAGCCTTCCTCGATATATGGACTATCCAACACAAAAATATTTGTTCTAATCGAACCAGTAGTTCTCGAGATTAGCGCGTTCAAACAAACAAACAAACAAACTCTTCAGCTTTATAATATTTATATCTACATTTTTGACGCAATTTGAAACTCGATTTTGGCTTTGTTAAAAATTTACAAACAAAAAGATTTTGCAACTTTTCTGCAAGCTTGCTGTGGGCAATATGCAAAATGTGAAAAATAAGTCCTAAGGAAATACCTTGTATGGATTAAATATTTGCAACTTTTCAGTGGCATTAAATCTGTAAAATCTGTAAAGAATTCCTAGACTCTAGAAAGGATTTATATTTTCAGTTTATGCTTACATATATTTTTCGTTCACAGATAGGTGTTGTGAAAAACAAGAAATATTCGAAAATAGGATTTATGATGGCAGTGACTCCACTCGTTTTTACGCATAAGAAAAAACTGGAACACATGAAAACTGTATCTGAAAATTGTGACAACGAGGTAAAATAAATATAAATATTGGAGACTCTATACACAGCGTCATCTAGCTCCAACACAGAAAAGAAATGTAAATAAAAGGTTTAAGAAAAAAAAGAAATACCAATTTTAACCAAAACGATATATACTAATTTCTTAATATTAGTAAAAAACCTTAGAATGATAAACAAAAAGAAAATTTACTTAAAACAAAAAAGAATACTCGTATTTTGTAGCGTCTATAGGGAGAGAATTATTTCTTGCTTCATGAAACTTATTTTTTCTGCGAACCAACTAGGCTTGTGTTATCGTGACCACACAATGGATAGAATATCTAAATACTTTTTTTTGTAAATAGATACTTAATTTACAAAATAAACACATTATGTACATTTAAAATTTATATATGTTTTTAATGTTAGAGGAAAAATATTATACGCCTATTTTCATTTGGGATTTTTAAAAGCTTTTAACTTTGTTTTCAAAGGGGTAACATTAACATTAAAGCAGTAACATTAAAGTATAGAGACTGGCATAGTAGTTGCATCACTTTTTTGCGGCCTCCTTTAAAATCTGTTATAGTTATAAAAAATGCTTCGTAACAAAATCAAAATATCATTGTGTCAAGTTTACTTATAATCTAGGTATCTATACAATAATATAGTACCTAGGTAATAGAGCTTTGTTCGGTTTTTTTTCTTTTTGAGTAAATCGTTTTTTTTTGGAAATTTTATTTTCTTTACACTGGCAATATCGAAGTCGCATAAAATCCTAAAAGAAACTCCGTTGCCATAACAACGCTACATTACACAAAACCCTTGTTACCATAGCAACTTTTGTAAATAACAACATACGACTCAGTTTTATTGCCTGAAAACACGAATAAAACTCAGATAAAACTTTTCAGAACGAAACCTAGATTGATTTAGCGCCCCCAAAACCGCATACAGAATTGCATGAAAATCGCTGGAGCCGTTTCTGAGATCCTGATTATATATACAAGAATTGCTCGTTTAAATATATTAGATAAAAATGAATGCTTATTTTAATTGATCACGGCATCACGAGTGAGCAACTGGACCAATTTTGCTAATCATTTATTTGTCGTGTTTGTTTTTAGGAAGGTTCTTATAAAATAAAAAGATACGAAAATTGCGCAGAAAATTGATACGCGGATGAACCGCGGGGCAATATAGAAGGTTTTTTAGTTTATTTACCACAACAGGAAAATCTGACACTACGAAATTTTGTTATATGACATTTGTTGTTTATTTTGACTGCCTCTGTTGCTAGCGAACACCTTGCAAAGCAAAAGGTTGTGGGTTCAATTTCCGCCTCAAACAAGTACTTTAGGTAAAGACTCACTGATCTGTTTCTGTACGTTTAATAATGTATGCGTATGGACAAAAAAAAGTATATATCCGTTGTCTGGCCACCATAGCACAAGCCTAGTTGCTTAGCTTGAGGCTAGATGGTGTAATGTCCTAAAATATTTATTAATTATATTTTTTATATTATTTATGTTACTCCCAATGAATCAATGTATCCTCATACCAAGTTTCATCAAAATCGGTCTTGTAGTTTCGGAGCTTATTCATTACAAATATTAGTGCAGATATTTTGAAGTTGTAATTTAAACTTTTGCTTACAGATAAACCACCATGCCGTCGAGCTTTGTCAATTAGGAAATGAAGTAACTACCTGTATTTTCAAATACGCACCGGAACTACACTTAAAAACTAAATAATAACATGACGCAGAAGGTTGCCTGATGCATTCCCGCCTCAAAGAAGTATTTATGCTAAAGATATTTATTTCTGGCCTGGGTATCTGTAGATATGAATTTAAGTATATATAATTTACAAAAATAAATTAATAAATAAATATTGGAGGACATTCCACACATCGCCTTCTAGCCCCAAACTAAGTAACTAGACTTGTGATATGGGTGCTAGACAACGGATATACTACTTTTATTTTGTAAATTTATACTTATAGTACACAGAAATAACCAAACCACAGACAAATATCTAAGCATAAATACTTGTCTGAGGCGGGAATCGAACCCGCAACCCTGTGTTTGGCAGTCCGGCATGGTGACCATTGTGCCAACTGGGTCGACAAAAGTATATTATATTATGTATTGTATCCGTTATCTAACACTTATAACGCAAGCCTAGTTGCTTAGCTTGGGGTCAGATGGCGATGTGTAAAAAATGTTATACAATATTTATTATTAACTTGATTTGAAAAAGTTTAAGTGAACTTAGCAACCTAATTCATGTTTAATATTTTTAAAATATAATTAATTAAAAGGCTTTATTTTTTTATTCAGAGTTGTAATTACTTACCGTTCGTGTTCGTGCTATAAAAATTTTATTATCTTCAAGCGTGCTTGTAAGAGCTAGTTTCACAATCTAAGTATTTCACTACGAAGGAACTTGATATACGAAGCAGCCAAAGTATTTGACCACGGAACCGGTTCACTACATACAATTTTTACACCCAAATCCGTTTCTTGCTTTTCCCAATTTATACAATTTCACTCGCTTGCTGTAAAGATAAAAATACATAATATGTGAAAATTTCAACTGTCTAGCTATTACAGTTCATGAGATACAGCCTGGTGACCGACAAACAGATAGACAGTCTTAGTAATAGGGTCCCGTTTTTACTCTTTGGAAACGGAACCCTAGAAAAAGGTATGGCGACTAACGAAGGAAATATACTAAACGAGCGCCTACAATTATCTACACAGCGAGCACCCTGGCCTCGTGCTCTGGCCACTTTGTGTATCTTATGGATTAAATCATTTGACGGTTAAGGACTTTTCAAAAGTACTCTACAGATCGATTTCAAAGACGTTCACGTCAGAATCTAAATTTAGGAAATCATATTATTCAAGTAGGTATTCAAAGTTGGTGTCGTGTTTTCTCACTCCAAATGTGTTTATTTCCATCCGGCGTAATTTCCTGAGAGCGTGGGAGTTAGACACCACTGAAAACCTCTGCGTGTTGTTGCTTGCTAATAATAAACGGTATGTACCTAGTTTTATCTACAGATAGAACAACTAGAACTAAAATCGCCGTAATCGCTATTCTAACCCATTTAAGGTGGCGATGGGTATCGCCATTTTTTGGGTAAAAAATAGGGCAGCATTGAGATTATGTTAACTGAAAGATAAACAAGATCTTTCTTACCTTTTCTTGGTAGAGGTAGTAATACACTTCTGGCTCCTAACTGTTACTAACGCAAAGTAATGCTACGACTCAAAAATTCAAGGGTGATATGACAACTATTCTAGTTTGAAGGTTATGAATGTCGGTGAAGAAGGACTATATTTTTTTATAGTCTTACTCTAAATTACAAAACTGCCTAGGTACCTAGTTTTGCGGGCTTCGAAGATTGCGGGAATCGAACCCGAAATCTTCTATGTCATAGGCGAGTTTTCGCTCACCGTAGAGATCGCCACAAAGGATTCACCCGTGTAACTTCAGATCCCGTGGACATATCAGAATAAACAGTAGGCTAAAAAACTCGCAATAAATCAAAATAGGTCTAGTAGTTTCTAAGTCTATTCAATGCAAACAATCAAATCTTTCCTCTTTATAATATTAGTATAGACTATGAAATATTCAACTCGCTGGTTAAAACTTTTAGAGCAAAGCCAAAATGCAAGAGACGTTGCAGCCACATGACAGATTCGTAAAACAAAGTACGCCTAGGTAAAATAAATACTAAGATATTCACATGATCGGTTTATTTCCTCTTACATTACTTATTTTCGCTTGAAAAGAAATCTTTAGAAGCTATTGTTTGACACTAAAAGGAGTATAGCTTTTTACATAGATTAAAATTACAAAGGTAAGAGACGAAAACAAGACAAAAGGGTCAGTCTTATGTTTGGGAAATTGTATAACAAACAATATTTACAAAAGTTAGGAAGACACATATTCAAAAAGACGATTATTCTAGGACCACATTTGAGTCACAGAATCCATAAAAACACCTAAAGCGTCCAACATCTGGGGAAACTTGCATCATTGTAACGCCCTAGATAGGTGTAAATTTAACGTAGCTCAATAAGTTTAGATCCCATATCATCCAGATCAGGAGTTATTTCACCAAGTTCCCTAGCCCGATCCCCTTGAAGATCCTCTGGTGAACTCATCGCTCCACCAGAAACCCAAGTCTTTTTTTTCTGTTTCAATTGTCTTCTGTTTATTTTTCGGTCATCCTTGGTATCTGTTTCTCGAACGTCTTCTGTTTCTGTTTATATTGACTTTTGCTACTGTATTGATTGTCTTTTGTTTGTTTCTAGAGAAATGAATAAGTCCATCACGATTCTTTTGGTCGTTTGATTTAGTGAAGAGTTCACCCTTGAAGATCGGGCTAGAAGGTTGCGTGATATACGTAGATCAAATGTAGTTCTAGCTTAAAGGAATAACTAGTGAACAAAACAATACTAAACTCTCACAATGTATCTCAAAGTATCAACAATCACCTTACTTACATCCAACATTACATTTAATTTGATAACAACCTTACGTATTTATACTTCACAGATGTTACACATCGTCCATACAGCGCAATATTTACAATCATTTAAAATAAAACTTGAACTAGTATTATTTTAATAAAATTGGGGAATAGTCTAATTGACTCAAAGTTGCTGGGTACCAGGTCACCTCAAGGCAGAGGCATCTAGTACCAACGGCCTGGGCTAAAGAGAGAGAAACTCTGGTGGTGGCGGCGGAAGCGTTAAAACTGGAGTTTCGGAAACTTCAATGTTCTCTGAACTAGCACCTGGTAAAGACCAGGTCGAACTTCCTGTTGCGGTTACTCTGGGTCCCATATTATCGTATGCAGGTGCAGCACAACATGTTCTATTCCGCCTTGGTAATGTAGCTCCACCACTAAGTAAGTCTGGGTATTTACCAGGTTCCCCCCTCCCTGCTACTTGCACCGATATGAAGATGTTCCCGTAAGGAACTGGAACTGCAAATTCCGCAGGAGGAGGGGGGAAAGCCCCAGGCGTGCCCTCTATTGTTATATGCACAGGATCAAACGCACAACCTCTAGGTTGGTCGTCACTCGATCTCTCTGTTAACTCAAAGTCACATGGTGATGCCATGTTTCCGATAGAACGATCACAACTTACTACAACTGAAGCGTCTATTAATCGCTTTTCTTGGTCCGTGAAACTTCGACTAGGAGGTACCGTTCTTCTTCTTAAGTGCCAGCAAGCTACAGCTGCAATAAAGCCGAGTCCAGCCAGTATACCTAAGGCTCCGAAGACAACTCCGATTAGTTGTGGGATACCTGGAGCGGTTCTCGCTGTAGCCGTTTGTGATCTCGGTAGCACGAGACTAATGATTGCTCTTGCTTCACCTGCCACACTTTTCGCTACACATGTCCATTCACCAGCAGCACTCGACGTCACATTTAACAAAGTCACGTTCACCCATCTCACACTTCCAGGTACTCTGTCCTCGGAATCATCGTCGATTGTCGTCTCTGCTTCTTCCATATCACAATCAACAGTGCTATTGTGTACATCTAAACCGTCGAATAACCACGACACATTCGGTTTTGGAACTCCATGCACCCAACACCCGAAGGACGTGGCCACACCGACTTCTGCTCTGACCACTAGAGTACTCGAACGCACTTCTGGCGGACACGTCATACTCTCACTGAGAACGTTGCGCCACTTTGTACCGGCTTGCGTCGTCGGCTCAACACACAGCAAGTCCTCCGTACCCAACTTGCTTTCCAAAAACCAGTCCTTGAACTCACGTAGTCTACAATCACATCTCCACGGGTTTCCCGAAAGCGAAACAGTCTTCAAAGCGGGAAGGGAGAAAGTTATCAAGCGGAGGAATGTAAGCTGATTTCTACGCAAATCTATTGTCTCTAAAGACTTTAAATTTCGCAAAGCATTCGTGTGTATCGACCTTAATCTGCAGCCGTCTAATAATAGCATTCGTAAATGCGGAAGCGGCGGGAACTGGTCCGCAATTAGAGTCGTCAGTGGGTTGTTGCTGAGGACGACTAGTCGAAGTCTTTCGTTGCCTCTAAATATGTCTCTTGGCAAGTGCGAGAGGTCGTTGTCGCCTAAATCGACTTCTATTAAGATCCTTAATTCTAAAAACGCATCCGCATGTATCGAACGAAGACTGGTCGCTCTTAAATTGATTCTTTGTAGATTAAGTAGTCCAATATTGGAGAAGACTTCTTTCGGTAGATTCCTCAATGGATTGTCGTGGAGATCTAAGACCTGTATATCTGATGAGAGCGAGGGCGGGCGTCGAAGGTCACTGGAAGCGCAGGAGGCAGTCTTCTTACCGGAAGACCACTTGCAGCGGCAGGTCGCGATGTGGGCGCAGTCCAGCCAGTCGCTGGCGGTCCTCGCAGCGCACGTGGTCAGAATCACAATCCAGTACCATCTGGCCCACGCCACGCGCATACTCATCTCATTTCGGCTCTGTGTTTACCTCGGCTGTCAGCCTGTAACAACAGAGAATACGTTAATCAAACAAGATTAGACAAACAATGCGGCTTGGAATAAACCTCGATTATGGCTTCGGACCGTAAGCTCATAGTAGCTAGACTTTCGTAAAAAAAATTGGAAACAACGACGGACAAGAGAGTGATCTTATATGAGTTTCCTTTTTTTACCTTTTGAGGTACAAAACCCTAAAAACGAGGGCAAGTCTTTACAATAATTGACATAGATTTAAAGTAGCTGCATGACATTATTTTCTACATAATTAAATTTGTATAGTTGATCGAATTTCACTTAACCATTATTAATGTATGATAAGCTCGTGAAATTTTAACAATAATTTAACCAATAATGTCTGGTTCTGAAACTAAACAAGTTAAAAAATATTTTCAATATTAAAACAACATATAGTGCTACTTTAACGCAAGTCTAACTACTACAAGCTCACGGCGCATTTCTACTTCGACTCTTAAATCATAATGTTTAAAACAGGTGGTCAACGTTAATATAGTGGGTCAAGGATAAAAGTTTTATAATTATTTGACCGGAATACAATAGGTCGGTTGCTTAAGCAATAACTAGGCAGGTAGTTCCCTTCTTTACCTATGTTAAAATTAATAGTAACAAATATTCTTATTTCTTCTTCTTCCTAGCCTTACACCATTATTTAAGGTCGATTCTAATGGTAAAAAAACTAGGCCTCTGTATAGTTAACCACATGCAATTGCCGTTTTTTCCTTTACATTTGACGACCCAGTTGGCACAATGGTTACCACGCCGGACTGCCAAACACAGGGCTGCGGGTTCGATCCCGCCTCAGACAAGTATTTATGCTTAGATATTTGTCTGTGGTCTGGTTGTTTCTATGTATTATAAGTATATATTTACAAAAGAAAAGTATTTATGTAGTATATCTATTGTCTAGCACCCATAACACAAGTCTAGTAACTTGGGGCTAGAAGGCGATGTGTGGAATGTCCTGTAATATTTATTTATTTAGAGGTTATCTTAATACGTATAAGTCATTTTGTACCGTGTCCGTCTTTACAAACTGCGTTTTGTTTATTTAAATAATTGCGTTTGGTTTACTATTACATAAGTATTGTATAAAAATTTATACTATAAGATGAAACTTGTCTACCATTTTTATTTCTTTCAGGTGATTTTACGTTGGCTTATGTCAATTTCTTACAAAAAAAATCAAATTGAAGTCTGTCGATTAGCAATATCGATATTGGTCAGTAATTTTGACTAAGGGCTGGGTCGTCTTTGTCGATATTAAACTCATTTTTACACGATAATAAATATTATTACACTGGTCGCAATAGCGTTACGTTTTGACCTACAAATTTCTACGTCTAAATCCTTCCTACTAATACTATAAATGTGAAAGTTTGTGTGTGTGTATGTTTGTTACTCCTTCACGCAAAAACTACTGTACCATTTGCGATGAACCTCGGTATATAGATAGCTCGAAACCTGGATTAACATATAGGCTACTTTAATCCTGATATTCCCACGGTATCAGGACTTAAGCGGGTGAAACCGCGGAGCGCAGCTAGTAATAAACAAAGAAAGAATTAAATAAAAACTTTTCGGGTAATAATAAAAGCAAGCATCAACTTCTAATCTACTCTTCCAGCCCTAGCAGCTGTACGCTGGCTGACCCAATGTCAGCAATTTAGGCGTTAGATATCAGAAATGAAGAAAGTCAATTAAGTTTAGGTCAAAATCTAAAGAAGTGTGTTTTTTTTGACGTGACAACGTCTAATACACTGATGAAACACCTGCATTCTCAAAAAAGTGTCACGGTAATATTGTGTGACGTCATGCGTCCTGTTAACTTAGGAAACAGAGTATTTAATAATAATATCGCTCGTCTGGGCTGGTGTTATGGTGTAACGAGTGACGAATAGAAGACTTATATAAAGGAAAAAAAAGTAAAAAACATAAAGATTCAAATTTTCATAGTTTTCTTATGACGTTATAACGTAAAATTATCGTCCGCAAACCGACTTTACAGCCATTCATTTTTTTCGGTTTTTGAGAAGGTCAGATTTCGATTGCCAGATTCTCAGCAGCTTTAATGTTGATTTTTGATTATTGTTTGATTGGATTATAATTGGCCCGTATTCTGAGTTAGACAGACATTCAGTACAACAAGTGGTCAGATCTGAAGGCCAATTCTCGTAAAAAAACATGGTTCAAATTACATTGCAATATCATTTCGATTGTTATTATATTTATTATTATTTAAAAAAAAAATGTAAATAATCCTCCTGCCACATTGGCAACTGAGATTTACAACCAGTTGCCAAAGAACAACTAACATTCTTGCTACTCAACCAGTTGCCAAAGTCGATATTTTTTTTTCTTAACTGTTATCATTAAACCTTCCAGTTTCACAACCAGTTGCCAAAGAAGAACTAACATTCTTGCTACTCAACCAGTTGATAAGGTCAATATAAATTTATCTTTTCTCAACTGTCAATCAATCATAAAAACCTTCCAGTTCACAACCAGTTACCAAAGAAGTACTAACTTGCTTACTCAACCATAAAATTGCCAACCCAACCAAAGTCATATTTTTTTCTCAAAAAGCTGACTTTCAGGTTTTTTTGAGCTTCTTTGATGGTTAACTACTTTAAAGGTATTTTTCGGAATCGAAATGATATTGCAATCAATATAATTTTAACAAAATTAATAAACGAGAATTGGCCTCCTGATTTTTAAGCTCCAACGCAATAACGACGGGGTGTTATAAGTTTGACGTGTCTGTGTGTGTGTGTGTGTCTGTAGCATCGTAGCTCCCGAACGGATGAACCGATTTTGATTTTTTTTTTATTTAAGTTAAATTGTGCCATCGACACCACCAAGAAGAATATATAAACACCTACGTACCAATCAAATTAAATAACCTAACAACTCAATAGACAAAAGAAAACATTTCATTATTTAATGGTTCCTTTTAATGGTAGAGAACAATTGATATAAAATTGAGGTAGCGGACCCTTGATCCCTTTTGATCTATATTGGTATGGCCTTTCGGACATGTTATACGCAGTTTGTTCTTTTAACAAGCTGAAGGAATAAAGTATTTCGTTTCCCTTACAAAATAAGAAGTATTTATGACGTAGGTAATTAATTTCCGCATTTGGTTTTTGTAACTCATCTATATTACGTTCAAATCTATAAATCGTCATAGCCCTTATGATAGCAACTACGAAGACCTTTGAGTAACTAGAGTGAGTGTAGGTCTATACCTACACTCACTCTGTGGAGCTGTAGTGTTTGATATTCCTATGAATATCAAACACTACAGCTCGAATTTTTCAATTCGAACCAGTAGTTCCTGAGATTAGCGCGTTCAAACAAACAAACAAACTCTTCAGCTTTATAATATTATATAGTATAGATGCTACGACTATAGATGAATAGCATATAGTCTTCTTCAATAAATGGACTATCCAACACAAAAATATTTTTTCGATTCGATCTAGTACCTAGTTACTGAAATTAGCGCGTTCAAACAATTAAACTCTTTAGCTTAATAATTTTAGTTTCACCCACATAAGTCACGATTCCGTGGGAATATCAAAATAAAAAGTAGCCTATAGCCTACCTCGGTAAATGGACAATCCATCACGAAAATATTTTTTATTCGAACCAGTAGTTACTGAGATTAGCGCGTTCAAACAAACAAACTCTTTAGCTTTATAATATTAAGTATAGATTTGCACCATTACATACTTTTACTAAATAAAAAAATCTTTATTGTTTTATTTTTGATGCTACGACTATAGATGAATAGGACTAAAATTGTAGAAAAATTAATTTTCATCAAAAATGTTTTTAGAAATTTTCTGTAAGAGTAATAGTTTGCCCAGATGAACTGTAAAAAACTTCTTCTGATGTTATATCGGCCAAGAGACGAAGGTTGCCACCTTACGAACTTGGATTTAACTTTACACTAGCGCCAAAACCCCCCTTTTTGACTGCGTCCTCAAATGCACACAAAAACTAAAAGATGTAAGATTTTAATAGATTATAGATGGCTTTGCTCTTAGTTTCCCTTCAATAAATAGAATGCACGCACACATGGGAATCCCTACGTATGAAGCATGTAGGTATGTACACGTAGGTATGAATACATATGTTTACGTATCGCACGAATCTGCAATGCAGCAAAGGAAGTAAATCCTTGTTCACAATATCGACAGGCTGTTTGAAAAGGTATATGTACTTATGTAGGTATGCTTGATACCCGTACCTTTTTGATAGATCTTGAAAACGCTTAGAAATTGCAAGAAAAGAGAGTGTACTTCGGAATATCTAAAGCTCTTCACAATACCTAGAATAATTGTCGAATTAGAACTAGAATATCGACAGGTTTTTGAAAAGGTATACATACCTATCGATGTATAGGTATGCTTGATACCCGTACCTTTTTGATAAATCTTGAAAACGCTTAGAAATTGCAAGAAAAGAGAGTGTACTTCGGAATATCTAAAGCTCTTCACAATACCTAGAATAATTGTCGAATTAGAACTAGAATATCGACAGGTTTTTGAAAAGGTATACATACCTATCGATGTATAGGTATGCTTGATACCCGTACCTTTTTGAAAGATCTTGAAAATGCTTAGAAATTGCAAGAAAGGAGAATGTATTTTGGAACATCTGAAGCTCTTCACAATACCTGGAATTATTTGTTTGTTTGTTACCACTTCACGGTCAAATGAATAGACCAATATGGGTGAAAATCGGCATAGCGATAGTTTAAGGGATGGGAAAGGACATTGGATAATTTGTATCCCAAATATCTCGCGGTATCGGGACTTATGCGGGTGAATAGGTATCATAAATCTGAAATTTTCTTATTGGTTTTGTATATTTGACGACCCAGTTGGCACAATGGTCACCATGCCGGACTGCCAAACACAGGGTTGCGGGTTTGATTCCCGCCTCAGACAAATATTTATGCTTAGACATTTGTCTGTGGTCTGGTTGTTTCTATATATTAAAAGTATATATTTACAACATAAGAAGTATATTAGTAGTATATCCGTTGTCTAGCACCCATAACATAAGTCTAGTTACTTAGATGGGGCTAGATGGCGATTTGTGGAATGTCCTGCAATTTTATTTATATTTATTTATTTATTTGTTCCGTCTTCACAGTCAAAAACTGAACAAATTTGGCTGAAAATAGGTATATTGTTAGTATAAGGAATAGAAAAAAACATAGAATATTTTGATCCCGAAATTCCCGCGGGATCGGGCCGCGATCGAGCAGATCGCTACAGCCATTCTCAAGTTATGTCGTAACCAAGGGAAATAGGAATTTATTTTTATAAATACCTATAGAAGATTATTGTAGAGCTTACTATATAAAAATAAATAAAATAAAAATTTGGATTAGTAAATTTAATTTCACAGGTACAGTCGGCTGCATAATTGCAACCCTTCAGTAGAGTTCTAAAATTACTATTATTGGCATGTTTTCATTCTAATAATAATTGTTTGATAAATTGATGAGTTAGAAAACTTTAAACTTCATCTAAAGCAGGTGCCTAGAATCTTGCTTGTGTTGAAAACATTCTCCTAACAGTTTTGGAGCTCTACGGTGGATCTGCAATTATGCAGCCGACCGTACCTAGTATGTAAGTGCTTAGATGGGATTTTTATAAGTTTCTATAGTGATATATATTTTGTATTCATTTTGTTTTTATAAAAATCTAAATTTAAGAAAAATAAATGAATGAGTGAATAAAAATATTTTTCTATATATATAATTTAATAAAATATCCCAACTAACTCAATAAGGGGCACTATCTTTTATTTATTTCTAAGCTCAAATTACAATAGAGCTTTTCCTTTGAACTAATAAGAGCTATTTTGTTACTAAGTGGCTCTGAGAGGCAAAGAAGAAGATGGCAATTTAAATTATATGAACAAAGTTATTTGATAGAGGGAAATTAAAAAGATGGTAGTGTTATTACTTAAATGTGTTGATTAAAAACGGTTTAGTGGCGGAGCGACCCGATCTCCGAGCGACCCGTCTCTGAAGTTCACATTTCGATTACATTCGATTATATTATAACAACCCAGTTGGCACAGTAGTCACCATATCGGACTGCCGAACACGGGGTTGCGGGTTCGATTCCCGCCTTAGACAAGTTTATTCTTAAATATTTGTCTGTGGTCTAGTTGTTTCTATGTATTAGTATATATTTACAAAACAAATATATAAGTATTATATCCGTTGTCTAGCACCCATAATACAAGTCTAGTTACTTAGCTTGGGGCTAGATGGGGATGTGTGGAATGTCCTGCAATATTTATTATTAATATTATTTATTATATTTTCTATTGTATTCAACTTGTACCGTTAACAAAACATATTTAACAACATTATTGCCCGACTGCAAGGAAAGGAGCTATGTTTTTAGCGCCTATCTTTGTTGTATATGTTTGTATGTATTCTTTTTTTCGTTAGATTATTTTAAATGTCGGTTGTTGTAATTGATGATGAAAATTATGATGGTTAAAACATTTGATATCATAATAATAATTAATTTTGAACGGATATATTCACGTTTTTTATTTAACTTTTTATTTTTATTAAAACAAAAATAAATAACGCGATTATATCCGTTAAAATATAATTATAATTATAAGTTTAAGACGCGAAAATCTTAGAAAATACTATATTTTATATCGTTTAAATGTTTTTCACTCTGACTGTACTTTTTATAATATCGGGTAGAGTTGGGATTTTTTGTTAGGTAATTTTAAATCAGGCAGAGATAGGATCGGGTATAGTGGGGATGGAAACAAAAAGCCTCGTTTTGCTAAAACTCTTGTCTTCAGATCTTAAATTGCTCTAGGCTCAAATTTATGGGTCATGTATATGGAATTTTGCAAGTGGTCCTATTCTACCCCACAGTTTTATTTCAGTTAATCAGTAACTTCAGACAATTACAGACGTCGAATCGAGAACCTCTTCATTTTTTAGTCGGTGTAAACAAAAAAAAATTGTACAAAAAAACTTTCATTTTTATTTTGATTACGTTTTTACGTAACCTTACGCAGCTAATAGTCATCAAACTCCACATTGTCTGAAATAGAAACTCTACTAAAATCTACTAAAAATATACGACTCTATGCTCGTAAATTCACATTTTATTTCTGTGCCAATAAAACGAAGGGCTTCGAACAAATCAGTTCACTAATGAACTAAGGTAAAACACTTACAATGTTACGCCACTTGCACAGTCCAAATTTAAAATATGAAACCCTTATAAATAATAATTAAGCAAAAAACGCAAATATGCCTACATCTGCTCAAATTTGCTAACACGAGGTTTAAAAAACAATTACACACGGACAGACAGACAGACAGGAAGATAGAGGTCCTCTTGTTGGAAGGTTGTTAGGGTTCCTCTTTTTAACTTTTAAGGTACGGAACCCTAAAATGACAAAGTCAAAACAAATCGATAAAAATGTTGCCAAGAAACATTATGTGAACAAATACAATGGTAATTTTTAATTCATTTAATAACAAAGGAATAAAATAAAACAAATAATAAAAAATAAAAAAATAAATAAACTAGGACCATGCTTGCATTTAATAAAAATTCCAAAAAGTCGAAATGGAATCAAAATGGTCTTAGGAAGTGTAACCAAAAAAGTTAGACTGCCTTACATCTATATATATAAAAGAAAGTCATGTTAGTTACACCATTTATAACTCGGGAACGGCTAAACCGATTTGGCTGAAAATTGGTGGGAAGGTAGCTTACAATCATAAGACGGACATAGGATATTTTTTTCGATGTTCCCACGGGATCGGGACTTACGCGGGTGAAACCGCGGGGCGCAGCTAGTCGTTAGATAAATATTGCACAACATTAAACACATCGCCATCTAGCCCCAAGCTAAGTAACTAGACTTGTGTTATGGGTGCTAGACAATGGATATACCACTCATATAATTTTCATTCGTAAATATATACTTATAATAATTAGAAACCAGACCACAGACAAATATCTAATCATAAATACTTGCTTGAGGCGGGAATCGAACCCGCAACCCTGTGTTTGGCAGTCCGGCATGGTGATCATTGTGCCAACTGGGTTGTCAAATGGCGATGGCGAATCAGCCCTTTTAATTTTTAAACAAATTATCTGATATAGACAAACCCTGGGATATCGGTAGGAATTTAATTGTCAAACACTGAATATTAAAACAATCATCAATTTAAAAGCACAAACACTTCATAAAAATTAAACAGATTTACCCACTTATAAAACACACTTTTCCGACGTGACCTCTTGTACAAAACAGGCCCGGATAGGCCCCCGGATGGACGGACAAGACAAACATCCCCACTCGGTCATTAATCCTTCTAATCTTGACAGAAAACCTCAAGAGGCCGCACAGACGGACAGCCCTTGCCATATTTATCAAAACTGTATGAACAGATTTCTCGGATAATAATGCGAAGTTATGAAGAAATAGAGATAAGGTAGATTGTTATGGCGTTTTGAGTATTACAGTGGCCTTTGTTGAATATTAATAAAAATAATGTTCGTAATGTTAAAAAAAAAACCATCGGAAACTAGAAAAAAGTTTTTTGAAGTAGTTATTTGACGTCTTACTTCAGACAATTACAGTCGTCGAATTGAGAACCTTCGAGGGACTAAATGAGTGACTTTCACACCTTGGGTAACAATGTACTATTTTTGTTAATTTTTCACAAATAAAACATAATACACAACAATATGATAAGCTAAAACTAAGTCCAATTTCTATTCGCACAAAACTAAAGAAAACTTGTAAAAAAACGATTGAAGATTGTGGCGTCATTTTGTTTTACTTGACCTTTGTGAGCGTGATCACTTAAAAAAAACCCCATGAGTTTCTTGTGCCTTCTTCTCATTGGTGGGCGCGTTCCGAAGGCACACATCCTAACTTAGTTTTTAAGACGATTTCAAGTGGTCTATGTACAATTGTATTAAGCATTCAAAGAAATAAAAAAAATTGATTTGATTTACTGTAAAATTTCTTCTATATCTATTCCTATAATTATAAATAAAATTCTCTTGTTGCGGTGTATAAGTTACGTTACCATTGTTCATCAAAACGGCTGAACCGATTTTTTTTCTCTATATTTTTTAATTTAAACAACGTTTGCCGGGACATCTAGTATTTTCTATAGGTACTAAAATTAAAAAGAGGAAATATTTTTTTGTTTTTTGTTTGTAACGAAATAGGCTCCAAAACTACTTGACCGATTTTGATGAAACTTAGTATGAGAATACATTAATTCATTGGAAATAACATAGGTCACTTTTTTCCCGATATTCCCACGAGATCGGGAGTTACGCGGGTAAAACTGTGGAGTACTGAAAGTTGCTATTGTGGTTGCTATTATTTTGAGATATTGTGTTGATAAGAAGTGCCCTTAAATTTCAACTTTAGTAATGGCCTCTCTGCTGACTAATAAAAACGCCGTGAATTTACCAAACCTACGTTCATTTTAGCTAGAGATAAAGTAAAATAAAACCACAATAAACTAGTTTACGTTCAAAAAGAGATATTTGATGAAAAATTTAATTTCAAACGAATAGGAATTCATACAGAATATACCAGAATTCCGCAAACGAGAACAATGAATGCACTACACGCTACATTTAGTGCAAGAAAGATTTAGCGTAGAACTTCCTGAAGTTACACTCATTGGATTTTCAACTTTACTTTTCCAGCAATAAGTCACAGATTTTACTGTATTTTATTGGTATCGTACATGAGTGGAAATGGAGTGTTTGCGCTTGATTTGAACCTGGATCAGGAGTTTTGAACAATTATTTGCTGAAGTGTATTGAAAACGAGCATTTGGATTTTAGTTTTAATAGAAAAGCAAAAGAAATAAATAGGAATTGATAGGTTAGAGGCTTAGGCCCACAATGGTGGACGTCCACGGTCAGTTTTATTTGATTTGAAGCATTTTTTTCGTTTCACATTTTCGTAACGCGTAACATTTTTTTTTTACTATTTCCCTTTGCCAACCCGCGATAAGTAACTTCGTTTCAAAAAAGGAAAAAAGAAAGGTGATAGTCAAGCTGTGGGCAAATAGCCAGAGTTTTATAAACCAGCTGTATTTAACGAAGTTTTTATCGTCCAATAATAAAATTTTGTATTTATTTCATTATGACAAGAAAGCATCCGAAATGGCTGTTCAAGATTCTGTAAGCTTATACGGTATTTCTTTGTTTCCTATTTCATATTCAGATGGCAGAGTTTCATTCGGGAATTCAATTATTAAAAAAATGTTATAGGTAAAAATTTACGTATTTTGTATATTTAGGTACGATCGGAACCAGAAATGAAGACGATTTTTTATTAAGAATATTTTTATTCTTATAACTAGGTGCGCCCCAAGGTTCACCCGCGTAAGTTCCGATCCCGTGGGAATATCAAAATAAAAAGTAGCTTATATACCCTTCCTCGATAAATGGACTATCCAACACAAAAATATTTTTTTCATTCGAGTCAGTAGTTCCCGAGATTAGCGCGTTCAAAGAACAAACTCTTCAGCTTTATAATATTAGTTTAGACTAGCGACCCGCCCCGGCTTGGCACGGCTACATTATGCATGTATTATACATATAAACCTTCTTCATAAATCTAACTATACTATTAAAAAAACCCATTTCAATATCCGTTGCGTGGTTTTAAAGATTTACGCATGTACGGACAGGCAGCGGGAAGTGACTTTGTTTTATACTATGTAGTGATATTTACTTATCTAATAAATTCATGAGTTGAAATATTTTAAAGAGCTGAACTTTAGAATTTAGCTTGAGTTGAAAACATTCTAATATTAGCAGTTTTGGAGGTCTACGGTGGGTCTGCAATTCTGACTCCGACCTACAAATATCTACTTTTATACATTTTTTAACAGACTTTCCTCAGTAAGTATCTATTGATGCTATGTGGTACGTAACGTAACAATGTCTTCACTTAATAAAACCAGCCAAGAGTCGGACTCGCGTATGAAGCATTCCGTACTATTATAATCTGTTTTTACTATTTATTCTTATAGCGGCAACAGATATACATCATCAGCAGGGCTAGCATGGCCGGAGACATTTTGAAAGGACAAAATAGTCTTTCCCTCTGTCTGTTTTGTCCCCCTGAGCATGGGCGTAAGGGTGGATATACTATCCACGGTAGCCAAAACGGGGGAAACACTTATCTCCGTAATTATTGCCATTGTAAGAAAACCACAGAGTACATAAGAATGTCGTCGTAAATCAACAGGTATCAAGAAATCAACCTAATAAATTGTTTTTTTTTAATGTATCAGTGGTTGTCCTTCTTTTAAAATAGTTTTTACCCTTTAGGCACAGAACTCTAAAAAAGGCCAATTATTATCGGCAGAAAAATAACAAGCTTAAAGGTCCTTTTAAGAATATTACTTGTAAAAAGTTACATGCTCCTTAGTTAGCGGAGCATGTAACTTTTTACCCTTTATGTAATGGAAAAAAATATTTTTCTCAATTAATTTAAATTATTATCCGAAAATAGTCGGCCACCATACATTTTAATCTGTGACGCCACCTTTCCTTGCGGCTTGTGTGCGTTTTGTTTTTTTTCTAGGAAAATGAAAATCGTGACGTCACACGAATGTCAGTCATGGCCGGCCGCGTTTCGTTTCTTTTAGTCAGCAGACAAAATATTGAAAAATTATTTTGCGAAAATAAAATATTTATATTTGAATGCGAAAAAAATCTTTTAGGGTTATTTTTGACCTATTAGCTTCCATTATCAGCATATTTTATTTTAATCGTTATCACAGTCATGTAGCCAATTAAATAAATATTGCAGAACATTTCACACATCGCCATCTAGCCCCAAGTTAAGTAACTACACTTGTGGTATGGGTGCTAGACAACGGATATACTACTTATATACTTTTCTTTTGTAAATATATACATATAATATATAGAAACAACCAGACCAGAGACAAATATCTAAGCATAAATAATTGGAGGGAATCGAACCCGCAACCCTGTGTTTGACAGTCCGGTATGGTGACCATTGTGCCAACTGGGTCGTCTAATTACATAGTAAGAATCCATAACACTCTTAAGACACTCGGTATGCAGGACTCCAGCCCATTGAGTGTGAATGAGAAGGAAGAAAAAGGGAAAGTGTAAATATGTATAAATGTATGATTGTATGTATGTATATCACCTCCTTGACATTTATTCGACATATTTGCGTATTGGATATGACGTTTTTCCGGGACGATTGTTCTGCGATACAATATGGCGAATATTACATTTATGGGAGCTGATTTAAGTGCTCTGTATATTCATAGTAAATATTACAGGACATTTCACACATCGCCATCTAGCCCCAAGCTTAGTAACTAGACTTGTGTTTTGAGGCTGGACAACGGATACCTATATTATTATTATACTTTTCTTTCGGAAAGGAATTTTTTTATAAAGCCGTGGGTACTTTAGTATTTTTTTATTAAATTGATGAACACCGGCAGCACTCACAAAAAAGTGTCACGTCATTGCGTTCCCTAAACGCCCACGTTCCATAGCAACCAATGTTTCGTAAAATTATTATGTTGTTTAAAATAATATTGCTCATCTGGGCTTGTGTTATGGCGACGAGTGACTAATAGAAGACTTATTTAAAGGAAAAAAAAGGTAAAACTAAAAAAAAAAAATTTCATAGTTTTCTTATGACGTTATCACGTAAAATTATCGTCCGTAAACCGACTTTACAGACAACCATTGTTTTAATTATAATTCGTAAAATTATTATGTGTCTCAAATTATAATTTGTATAGACTATGCTACTTTAAATTATGCAGGCAAGCGAAACCAGTGGTAAAAGACAAAACTTTATTGTAAACATAGTAATTTGATATTGCATCGCACCTGCACTGATATGAAGATGTGCTAAGGCCAAGGTTACACAGGAATCAATATTGTATTAGAAGGTCATGTGACGTGATATGTACCGAGTTTAATTGGTATAAAAACTCCTGCTTTTACTCAATAAATATTTAGTAAACAGTTTACTTTCAGTGTGTTAATAAGCCTTCTACTATCTCTTCATCACACAAGACTCTGTTATCTCAGTTTGCTTATAGACGATGGAAAATGGAAGATTTTAATAAAAAAACGTAATAAATCCGGTAAAAAAGTACAAATATCGAAAACCTTTGTAAACAGATTTAAATGGAATAAGTATTTCATTTCAGAGTAGAATCAATGTTGTTTTTTTAATACTAGGAATCTAAGCTTTTTGAAACATTTTCAAAGAAAAAGATGATCTATTTGTATGTGCTAAAAGTAAATTGGAGTTCACAGATCAAAGCAATACTTTTCTTTACTTGTGTACAATTGGATTTCTGTTCTGCGAACCGTGTAAGTTGAGTTTACACCTTTCTCGATAAGGATTTCTTTCCGTCCGACTTTAAAAAGGAAGTATTAAAGTTTCGTACCTCAAAAGGAGAAAACTATATTATGTTTCGGAGAAGTGTTGGCATAGTGGAAGATAAAGGTCTTGGGTTCGAATCCCAGCCGACCGTGTAACAATGAATTTTTCTTAGGAAAAAATTATGTGCGCTATTAAGATGAAAATCCGCGCAACTATAGCACCCGACGACACCAGCTTAGTCGACCATGTCCAGAGGAAAGAACGCGGCAATACGACTAGTCGACTAAGACATAGGTCAAGCCAAGCTCATCACGATGTTTTTCTTCACCGTAAAAGCAACTTTAAGAGGAAAGGGTACCGACGCTCTCTCCAAACAAACGTAGTCGCCTGTTTCCTCCCTGGATAATGACACTAGCACAAATATTTTTGTTGCATAAAACCTATAACTTCCATGACCATGCCCCTATGTCTTGATTTTTTCATATTCTAATTATTATAGCAAAAACTAAGACATAGAGGCATGGTCATGGCAGTTATAAGTTTTATGCTACAAAAATATTTGCTCTAGTGTCATTATCTAGGGAGGAAACAGGCGACTACGTTTGTTTGGAGAGAGCGTCGGTACCCTTTCCTCTTAAAGTTGCTTTTACGGTGAAGAAAAACATCGTGATGAGCTTGGCTTGACCTATGTCTTAGTCGACTAGTCGTATTGCCGCGTTCTTTCCTCTGGACATGGTCGACTAAGCTGGTGTCGTCGGGTGCTATAGTTGCGCGGATTTCATCACGTAAGAGCAATTAGCCCACATATATTTTGAGATCTATTCCATTCATTTTTGACACGCTTTTATTAGTTTCATCTGTATATTTGTTTGTGTATAACCGACTTTTTTGGGCTCCATTTTGCCCTACTTTGAACTATCAGATTTAATTTTCCATTGGTGCACGCTCGGTTGGGATTCAAACCCACGGCCTTCGGTGTGGAAGTCGAGGTATCTACCACTAAAGTTCTTCCTTCACCTGACCTCACTAGACCGAATATGAAACACTTTTGCAGACATTCGTGACTTGAATTAATGTCGCTACACGTGGAATGTGTCTCTAGAGAGCTACACGGTTTGGCAGGTCGATAGTCTGGATCAGATTGACGCAATATCATAAACTATTGACTATTGGTTATTCGCATTCCTTTCTGATCGGACTCTCAAAGCAGGGTTAAGACTGATGCTGTTGACAGATAAAACATTTCATTGTTCTAGCTACTTTTAATAATATTTTTAGGAACTAGGAGAAGAAGATTATATGCCACTGCTGATTTTAGGAATCAGAAGCGGTATAAGAAAGCATGGGTAGTAGGTACCCTAAAAATAAATTAATATTGACTGGTCTCCTACCAGCGGGCCGATCGCTGTATTCTTATGCAGCGCGTCTTGACTGCGTTTGCATCATGACTATAGATTTCGTATTGCCGTAATTTCTTAAGACGCACACGTCACGCAAACCTAAATTTCGCATGCTCGCCGTATTGCCCTAATAGAACGTGAGCAACGCGTCTTTTGTATCTCACAAAAGCGGTATCGCACTAAATTTTGACGTGACATAAATGACAAATTAATTGTCACCTAGGAAGAATAGTCAAAAATTTCATACGGCAACATAGCTAAGTTTCACGCGTAATTGAAGTAGACGTGCAGTTAAAGTAACGGTTACGCGTTGCTTTATTTTACGGCAATACCGACGATTGTTTGTGCAAGTTGCATATTCGTCAACTGCACGTGCACTCGACTAATGCGTCATAATATTACGGTGATCGGGCCGCAGACCCAATGGGCACCTATATCTACAACTTTTATTTCGGGGGACGTATATTAGGAGACTAGTACCGACCCGATGAAATGCGTAGTTTAGTTGGCGCCAGACATATTGACAAGTTCTTTCCTCTAGACACGGTTGACTAAACTGAAAGGGTAGTCTAGGTGCTGGGTAAGCCTACTCCATCCTCACGCAAAAAGGACTTAACTAAAGAGGTTTGGTTGCGGAAAAATAGCCCGTATAAACAGATGTACAAGCACTTACTTGGAATAATATTTTAAATGCAGAAGTTTGTATCTGATTTACTATTAAACTAGTGGTCTTAAACTTACAGATTTTGCGGTATTTCTCACGATATTTAGATTTTTGAGTACCCGGAATTTTCCCCCGAATGTCTTACTGATTTTTTGAACCTTTAAATTTTTTTTCGTTTATTTATAATCACAATTTCGTTATTTATACGATTAGGTATCGTCTTTAGGTATCGCATTTAAATACTTGTCTGAGGTAAGTATCGCCTCAGACAAGTATTTATACTGAGATATGTGTCTGTAGTCTGGTTGCTTCTATTATTACTTATGTACTTTTCTTTTGTAAATATTTACAAAAGAAAAGTACATAAGTAGTATATCCGTTGTCTAGCAGCTATAACACAAGTCTATTTACTTAGCTTGGGGCTAGATGGCGATGTGTGGAATGTCCTGCAATAGTTTTTTTTTTTTTTGTGCCATAATAATCATGATAACCTACTCATTCAACAAAGCCGCATAATGCAAGTAGAACGCCTCAAAAATTACTCTTAAACAATTTGTCCCCACTTTATCCTTTCGTGTGTCGGCCATTTTTTTGCAAATTCCCGGTATCTGTTTGGCCATCCCGCGGGAACCCCGCGGGATGGCCCGGCACATCGAGGAGAGTGAGTAAAATAGCGATAACAGCGAAGTTATGAATGGGAGCTACATAAACCTTGGGTAATAAAGAATGAGTATGAATTACACTACCTAGGCATATAAATACATTAAGGCATATAAATGCAGTTTATCTTGTGATGTATTGTTAATTCTAATTGGAAAGTACTTTCTCCGAACTTTCTCCAATTTGTTGTACAACGATCGTGTAATTTAAAAATGGAAGAATTATTTCCGTAACAAAATGTTTTACCTACTTGTAATATCCCTAACCCACAAGAATAATACAAAACAACTTACCAACTTCATCACACTAAAAGCAATTAATCAACACTAAACCCCACTTGACTCGACACTTGACACCATGACACAACAAAAAACACAGCAAAAAAAAAATGTTATGTTTACATTTCAATTTCGTAAACAAAGTTGTTTAAATTGGTATACATTCGACACTTTAATTATAGTTTGGTTCAGTTACGAGTAGACAGACAGAGTTTTAGTTGTTACAAGTGCTTTGTTTACAAGTATTGAACAAAAACAAAACACTGCTAGTCGGTCGTCCATGTCTGTCGAACGACCTTTTTAAGGTCGAAACGTCAATTTCTAATTAGAATCTAATTGGAATATTTACGCAAAACTAATCAATTTTTCCCTAGTTAAATGATTACTATTTATCAAGATATGTATCTAAATGATGTTAATAACGAGATTATCTACCACTAATGTATTTTTTTGGAAAAAAAACTTGTAAATAACAACAAGAAAATACAACTGCCGGTTGACAACTGACATTTGCCCATAGACTCTCAATAAAAACGAAAAAATAACGTTCCCGGGTGTTTTATTGATAGTTTTAGAGACTTTAAACATCATCGTGAGTTTTCTCTTTCACATTGTATACGTTCGAACAGGCTAAATATAGTGTACACGCTTCACTTCGACGAAGAAATACGCGGTAAACGATCGACCTTTAGAAGGTGGCGCGACAGATGCGCCATGTTTAAAATCGACCTTTAAAAGGTCGTCCGACAGACGAGGGGTTATAAGTCAAAAAGTAATTCCGTCCTAGCTCATGCGGAGACTTAAGTGCTCTCGTTCATAATGGAGTAGGATACGACCATAATAACAACCGCTTGATGACGTCAAAATTTAGGATTATTCCTAACCTGACCCGAAAACGTAACCCAGTAGCAAGTTAGGTAAGGAACAGTAAATAAATCCCTTAAACTTTTTTAAAGGGTGTAATGAAATTGTGATTACAATGAGGTTAATTTTGAAAAACAAGGCATTCGTTCATTCGTTCATTCGTTCATTCGTTCATTCGTTCATTCGTTCATTCGGTCATTCGTTCATTCGTTCATTCGTTCATTCGGTCATTCGTTCATTCGTTCATTCGTTTATACATTCATTCGTTCATTTGTTCATTGGTTTATACATTCATTCGTTCATTCGTTCATTCGTTCATTCGTTCATTCGTTCATTCGTTCATTCGTTCATTCGTTCATTCGTTCATTCGTTCATTCGTTCATTCGTTCATTCGTTCATTCGTTCATTCGTTCATTCGTTCATTCGTTCATTCGTTCATTCGTTCATTCGTTCATTCGTTCATTTGTTAATTCGTTCATTCGTTCATTCGTTCAATTAAGTCATAATTAATTGGACCCTCAGCTTTAATTACTTGACAATGATGATGCAATTGCAGTGTCTAACTATTGGGAGGGAAAGGAATTCGACTGGTCGGGCGTTATTGACTCAAAAAGAAGAAGAACAGCTAGTTATTTTAATGTCTTTGGAATTAGCTCTCGTAGTCGTCTGTCACTCCATTGTGTCATGCAGTAAGTGCTCTCATTCCATCGTTTATTTGTTAACGGTGAGCACGCTCTAGAGAACTGGAAGTTTACAGCTACTGATATACTGAAATTCACATCATTTAACTGAAGAGTTGCTGTAAAAATTTACGCTTTGCATTTCAAAAGGATTCCTGATTCATTTGAATAGTTCTGTTTTGGCTTCGTTAGAGTAGAATCAGAAATTTGATTTGGATAAATACCGATTACTCGCTGGTGCTTGGTAAACTTCTTTTAAGGTATGGTTTTCATCACAGTTAAATAAACATGAATTAAAAAAAGTAATGAAAAATGATAATTGTACTAGGTACTAACCTGCACAGTTAACAGGAGGTAGCGAATGGAAGTCTCGTGGCGGTGCAAAAGATCAATATAACATTTTTTTTTATATACCAAATAAATTAATTTAAATTAAATTCATTTTTTTCGGACTACAAACAATCCATAGGTATATAATATATTAGAAATAATAATTGAAATTAAATTTAAAAAAATTAAAATATATAAAGTTATTAAAGTTAAAAATAATTAAATTGTATTACAAATAAGAAATTACTGTATATTAAATAGTGCTGGTCTATTCTCCTTTTATTACTACAAAAAAAAACTCAATTTAAATCAAATTTAAAGTACACTAAATATTCATTCGAATTTGAGAAAAATATCTTTATATACACTTCATAAAGAATCCAAGAAAGAATCTTAAAAAAACATTTTACACCCGAATATTTTTAGCGGAAATGGCTGTCGTTTTATTGCATGCTTTTTCTAGGTGACCGAGACACTTCAAAAAAGTGAGAAAAAAGGTGTTAGGTGCTAGACGAGAACAAAACGATACATAAAAGTGCTAAACCAGTAAAAAAAATATTAAATTTTATTCACTTTAAATAATGAAATCTAGCAGCCCCATATTTAATTATATTTTATGTCAGCTATATAAGAACACTTGGACTAATAAAAGAAATGGACTAATAATGGAAGTGCTACTAACATGGTACTAAGCTATCTCTTTAACACATTGAATGATTATTATAAAATATGTATGTTAGTCTATAAGGTATGTATCTATGGGCCTTTGTAGCTTGAAATAAATAAATATTTCAGGACATTCCACACATCGCCATCTAGCCCCAAGCTAAGTAACTAGACTTGTGTTATGGGTGCTAGCTAACGGATATACTACTTATATACTTTTTTTGTAAATATATACTTATAATACATAGAAACAACCAGACCACAGACAAATATCTAAGCATAGCAGTGATAAAAATTGATAATTTTAACACCAAATGTGCTAAATTGACATGACTGGCTTCAAAATCATCCTAATTGTCGTATATGAAACTATCAAACATAAAGCCTACTATCTTAAATTAAAATTCATACCACCCAAAACTACAACTTCATTTAACTGAATACATAATTCAGTACAAATGTTTACTTGATCGGTCCCAGAAACTAGTCCCCTATATTCTCTAAGGAACAGCCCAATATCTTGGCTTTCAGGCTTTACCATGCAATAACAATAGCAGACAATTAGTAGGGGCTAGGGTAAATTGTTTCAGAGTTTGAGGGAACGGAGAGGCGGTTTTTGAAATGGGGTCAAGATTCAAGAAGTACGTAAAAAGGATCTTTTTATGGTGAACAATTTTATAGGTTTCGAGTGTTTTATAGGCCGCATATTGGTATGAGTTTAAGTATCATTTCGAAGGTTGGTATATTCGATTTCAAAAGCAACTGTAAATTAGGTCAATTGCCTTTGGTATTAATAGGCATTTTCACAGAAAACGACCACCACCGAATTGGGCTGTCCTATAAGTTCAAGGCATTATATTTTTTTAACCAGTCTGTACATAGAATCTCTTAAAATAATAGTTAACTATGCATATAAATATTTATTTTATATGTAAAATGTATCATGTGCCATAGTCACAAATGACGTTTATGGTACGATATAAAAGAAGTGTTACTTGATAATAATATGTTGAAGTTAAGATATGTTGATAATAACGTGTAAAGGTTGCCTGGAAGAAATCGCTTTCAGCGATAAGGCCGCCCATTTGTGCAACTTATACTTTCTAGCTATTACTTTACTTTGTGTATATAGTGTTCTATTTCTTCCTGTGTTGTAGGTTATCTATCTATATGTTACACCGAATTGAGGCGATAGTAACGTTTATTTACGTATTTCTATTGCTTCTTTGTCGTTTAATTTAATTTCATTAACGCTTGCTTTAACATGGTCCTTGCATTTAAAGGTAACTTTCCTACCATATATCGTCTGAACACATTTCAACGGTAAAAATGCGAAAGACTTTAAAATACAGAAGAGATGTTTTTAATAAATGGGCAGGGATGGAGATGCCGTAACATCGAGATAGTTTAAAAAATAACTACCCAAAACGCGATCGCGACTCGTTTTATTAAAAACTAACAACGCTCCGTGTATCCCCTGCGTAGCTCCCGATCCCGAGAGAATATCGGGATATTAAGTAGCCTTTGTTATTTCCAATGAATCAATAGATCTTCATACCAAGTTTCATCAAAATCGGTCAAGTAGTTGGGGAGCCTATTCGTTACAAACAAAAAATATTTGAATTATATTAGTATAGAAGTTAGATGTAGATAATGAAAAAAGCGATTGTTACACGCAAGGAAAAGGATACGATTGTTTTAATTTCCGTATAATACCTTCCAAAGGTCTATGCCCGGATTTATTTCAATGTAAATTTAATAACTTCCGTAGTAATAGATACCTACTGTTATTTGCTCCATATATCTATTGGTTGTATTATTTGTATTTCTTTTTGTTGTCGGAGGATCCCTGCCACCCAAGATACAGGCTCTGCCTAGTTTGGGGACAGGAGCTCAATGTGTATTTGATCTTGTGCAACCTAAGTATTTATTTTTTGTAAATTATATGCATTGTAAAGTATTTTTAAGGTTTTGAATAAACTATTTATTTATTTTATTTTATTTATAGCTGTTTTTAAATTCGACTATATCTAGCAAGATAACGTATACCAGTAAATATACTTTCTCGTAAATATAAGCTAGTACGCCGGTGAGTAAATCATGTGAGAAATTCATGAAGGAAAATTGCGTTTACCACAAAGTTTTTGAAGGTTTCTTTAAAAAGGCGTATGTTTCAGCACCTAAGTAAACATAATTCACTGGCGCAGTCAGTAAGCGTTGAGTTTTGTTAGAAAAGGGGGGGAGGGGCGAGAGAGGGTGTGTTAAAATATAAAATGTGTTTTTCTTCGTTCTTCAATGCGTTATTCTAGCGACTTTAACCTTTAACTCATTACGTGTTAAAAATCACTAGCAACGCTCCGCGGTTTCGCCCTTGTAACTCCCGATCCCTTGAGAATATCGGGATGAAAACTCCATCTTAAAAAGTCCATCTTACTCCCAATAAATCAATGTATCCTCACACTAAGTTTCATCATAATCGGCCGAGAAGTTTTGGAGCCTTTTCGTTTTAACAAAAAAAAAATTTTTAACCCATTAGAAAGCAAAGAATGAAAGAGTCATGGAGCTTTAAGAATAAGCCCTATGTAAGTATAGAAAAAAAAATATATGTATTTATAATATTTGCCTTTGAGAGTATGATCACAAAAAAAATAAAGACCCCATGATTTTTTTGTGTCTCTCTCTGTGTTTTTTAAGACGATTTAATTTGATTCCATGCGAATCATTTCAACTGAATCTAGCAATTCTGACTTTAAAGTTAATTAAATCGAAAGATTACAGCATCGAATTGCACTTTCATCAAAATCTAGATAAAAAACAGTAAATCACAAAAAATATTACGTAATATTTCGGGAATACAAATCACACTTACTACCTATTTACGAAAAAAGGAACATCAAAAAATGTAAACTGAATTTTGTATACGCGCTCAAGGATTTATTAGATCTCACTGCAGTTCAGCATTTTTGTAGACATAAAACGTGGGACGGATCGAGGACTACTTCAGAGAGGGTGAAATTATTTGTTTAAATAATTATATGAATACTAATAAAGATTCAAAGCTGATGTGCTCAAAGTGTTACAAAAAAGAAAAATATAAAGTTTCACATAAAAAATTGTCCAAATTAAATTATATGCCAAAAACAATTCGAGGAAATGGTCCTTTTGTTAAAAAGTATTCTCTGTTAAAGCAGATAATAATATGTCATTTGCCTGTAATTTCCCGGTAAAAATATTGTATTGAAATAACATTTTCCGAATCCTATTGAATTTTATACCAATTATATTTAATGAAAAGGAATTTCAAATATCATAGAAAATATCCTACCCATTGTGTCATAAAATTCTTGGAATTTAAATTATAATACTTCACAGGAACTCGGGAGTTATGCAAATAATTTCCTAACAGACGAATTGTTTAGTCTTTAAACCATTAATGCAATTTCAAAGCTATTGAAGAAAACAATTAATTGCTTGAATAATTAATGATTGATGATTTTGCTCGATAATTTAAGGTTTTAATTTTCTTAATTGAATTTATTAGTGTAACGTCGGATAAAGTTTTTAATCTATAACTAGATACATCAGCTATGTTAATAATACGGATAGAATACCTAAATACTTTTCTTTCGTAAATACATATAAATATAAAAGTACCCGAACCAGAAACAAATATAGTAAGTACATTTGTTTAATCCAGCAACCTTCTACATCGCAGGAAAACGTTCCCCGCGGCACCACAGGTCGTCATATTTTCAACTATTACTACTAAAGTCATTTAAAACGGGATATATGAAGTCTTCATAGAGCGAATAGGTACCTTCTAGGCGAGCATGTCTAATACTTATAAAATACTCGTTTGCGTATTGTGTCAAACTAAAGAATGGATATTATATCTCTAAATTAGATAACAAGGTGGAGTTAGAAAATAAAATTAATAATAGAAATTAAAGGTTATTTTTCTAGCTTATCACATATTCTAGTAACAACGCAGTTTTAATAAGACTTTTTGCAACAATGTAAAGTTTATTTCACCCAAAGTCCCCAATCCTCAATCCATCCCTGCCTCCTAGTTTTGCATTTACGCGTGCACCACACATTGCGCAATACTTTCCTGTATATCGCATATTATCCAAAGTTGGCACACCGCCAATCTGCCGACTATTCCTGTGTTGTTGACCCCTTTACCAATCACTCTTTATTTTGGTAACAATAAGTTTATAACGTTCCTCCCATACAATAGAGAACTTGTTTTGTTACAAATATGAATGCTTGGCACATGGCACTACTTGGCGTAACTGCCAAACATGGCCGTGTTCGAATTTTAAAAGTTGTTATTTAATTTTTCAAGATTCGTTTAATTTTTTTTGTAAGGTTCGCGTCTTTGAAATTTATCAAAAGAGTGCGCCAAGAAGTAAAATCTATATCTTCGACCAAGTATTCACGTTGTCCCATACAAACTTTACCCCCCTTTTTTAACCCCAATGGGTTAGAATTTCTAAAAATCCTTTCTTATCGAATGACTATACAAAGAACACACCCTCTAAGTTTCAGGTCTCTACGATCAGCGGTTTAGGCTGTGCGTTGATCCGTCAGTCAGTCAGTCAGGACAAAACATTTTATTTGTATAGATATAATTCTACTGTACATGTGTATGTCACTGCAACTTCTTCTAAACGGCTGGACTGATTTGAATGATTTTTTTTGTATGTGTTTTGGTGGCGCCCTGGATGGTTTAAATTCTCAAAGCAGCCCGGTTTTTTTTAATGGCAAAAGAACGTTTGCCGGGACAGTTAATTATAAAGAGAAAAATAGCTTCATCAAGAATATTGGAAATTATTGTTCATACTTTTCGGTCATGAAGAAAATAGAGAAACGAATTGTTTTTCAGATTGATAATACAGCAAATATTTATCTAATGACCTGTTTTTAAAAGTTTCCCTATTTTTACAAAAAAAAAAATAGTTTTTAATTAAAGTGGCAGGTCGCCTTTATGACCCGCAGGTACCATACCAATTCTTTATGTTATTCCGTATTAAGAAATACGCATCCCAAAACACGTAAAACTTAATTTAAAAACTTTCTATCACCATCTCGTCGCAAAAAACACAAACAAAATTCATGAAATGAAAAAAAGGATATCATATTCACGTAAGGTAGTAGATTCGAGTCCCTGTTGGGTGTAATCAAATAAAGCAGTAATAGCATCCCTGAACCCTTGGGGGTCATAACTTGAAGGTACGAGGCGGTAAATTTTTACAAAATTTTCACCTACGCGTCTCCTTGCTATTCAATTTCGTATAGTGTTTAGGGCAAGTGTAGACTACAACACTATTCGATCGGCCGACCAATATAAATATTTTAATCATTCTCAGAAGACTCATCTGACGCTTATTTATGATTAGATTTTGTCTGTGGTCTTTGTCTGTGGTCATTTTCTGTGGTTTGGTTGTTTCTATATATTATAAGTATATATTTACAAAAGAAAAGTACCCTTTATAAGATGGAATATATACCTATATGGAACCTTTACGCCGGGTACGAGAAGGGGCGGGTTATTTGACTAACTGGTCACTTCATTTTTTTGTATTTAAAATGTTAAATGTGTATGTCTTTTTATTTTATTCATTCATTATTTAAGTATTTTTAATTTGATGTATTTAATTTGTATGGAATTAATTCCTATATAAGTACCTAGTATATTCGTTGATAGCACCCTTAACATAAGTTAGTTACTTAGCTTGGAGCTAGATGGCGATGTGTGGAATGTCCTGCAATATTTATTTATTTATTTCGAGTCTGTTGTCTGCATTGGCCCTTTGGTTTACATATTTTTTGGCAGAATGAAATAAGTTGGCGCGTAGATTTTATTTTGTTACACAAAACGTGTGAAAACGTCTTGAAAATTCCCGTAGGAGTTCTCAGTGGCAACTTATCAAATTCTTCATGTGATTTCCTGAGAATTTTCCAAAAGTTCTCTATTTGGTCTTGCTCATTTACGATGCATAGTAACCTCTGCAAAATTGCGTGTCTCTAGACTTGAGAGTCAAGTTGTCAATGGGTTGTATAGTCTCAGTTTAAGAATGTACAAAACTATACCTAAAGTCTAATTTTGGTACCTAACAACGACAAACTGACGTAAGCCTCTGAACGAATCTGGATAAAATAACTCATACGCATTCGCAGATAACTAAATTCATCACTTACGCGAACGAAAAGGTGGGTAAATCCTAGTCTTTTAGTTTAAAAAAAAACTAAATTTCAAATTTTGATAATCCTTTTCTGAACCGAGTTCTCAAAGAGAATTTTCTATGAACATTATACATTATTCTATTTCACAAAAAAAATTTCTTATTATTATTATTTATTATGAAATTAAATTTATTATAACGAAGAGGGGGTTAACAGCTAGTTCATCGTTTGCGTAGGTGTTGAATTTATCAAAAATATCATTTATTAGCGCATTTCGTCTAGTTTAGGTAAATACCTAAAGTTATTTTTAACCCCCAACGCAAAAAAGACGGAGTGTTATTTATAAGTTTGACGTGTCTGTGTCTGTCTGTGGCATCGTAGCTCCCGAACGGATGAACCGATTTTGATTCTGTATCTTTGAAAGGTGAATTAGTCGAGAGTGTTCTTAGCTATGTTTGATAAAAATCGATTCAGCCGTCTGAAAGTTATAGGGGGTAAAAGTCGGCCTTTTTTTGAATTCTAAATTTAAGTTTTTATATTAGTTTTGAAAAACGAAAATTTAAGTTTTCTTAACCGATTTCTCAAAAAGAATTTCCTTTGAACAATATTATGTTCCCTCATTTACCTAAACTTATTTTCTTCAATGTAAAGCTCCGGTCAAATAGCTACCACACAAACAATGACCCTGTTTGTTGTCTCACACAATATGGGGATCGAGATAACAGAGTAAACTTGGGTCATATCGTATGACAAACTTTATATAACATACTATGCTCACTTTATGACGCCATAAAAATGTCCACGAGGAAGATCGGAGCTTTTTTTATTATTGTTTAAGTTCTTGTCTGAAGCTTGTCTGTTAGTTTTTTTTTTTCGTTATACTTGGTCTTCGGCAATATCTATCTATACATATAAAATGCTTTATCTGGACTGACTGAATGACGGAACAACGCACAGCCTAAAGCACGTAGAGACCTGAAACTTGGAGGGTGTGTTCTTTGTATGACGTAGGCATCTGATAAGGATTTTTCGAAATTCTACCCCTTAGGGGGTGAAAAATGAGGGCAAATTTTATAGGGACAGATAGACAGAGGAAAGCGACTTTGTTTATACTATGTCGTGATTCGGAGCGGTAATGGCCTAGTGGTAGACACATCGACTTTCATTCCGTAGACTTTGAGTTTGAAACCATTGGATTTTTCTTATGAAACATTTAAGTAATGCTTTGGAGGGCAAACACCATAATAAAAGCCGCAGTATTAACGAGTTCTTTCTTTTGCATAATTCATATTATACATGTCCCAGGCATTACACTTCCAAATAGCATAGAAATCACCTAGAATGTAAAGGCCAACAATATTATTTTCGATCGTCTTTTGTATCCGTTTTGATCGCCTTTTGTTTCCATTTCGATAGTCTTTTTTCCGTTTCGATCGCCTTTTGTTAACCACTTAGTACTTAAATTAGTTTGACCAGAAAGTTTGATCAGCAGGAACGTACTATTATTTTTACCTATCCTGCTAAAAATTGTGCGTTTTTTATTTCTTCACGCAATTAATACTTAACCGATTGCGATGAGACTTGATACGGTAGGTAGCTGGAGTTGTTAAATAACACTTAGGCTATTTTTCCCTTTCATTCGGATATTTTCACGGGTTTTTACGTAGGTATGCGGGTGAAACCAAAGGCTGCTGCTAGTCGAAAATAAATTGAAATATTACAACTTACCCAGATAAATGAATGTGAAAATGATGTAAAATTTATAGCCCTTCCTACGTGGGCCCTAAAGTCCGGCATGCACCAATAACCTCATGATTTATACGAGCATTTATCAAAGGATTGAATATGAAGACGCCTCGGGATATATCTCCTCTAATAATATTATTGTATTAAAATGTTCAGTAATTTATTTAAAAGAGCCCCATGAACCCCATGGGTTTATCCACGATGATTTTAAAGGTCTTCGTTCACTATTATAATAATAAACTAGTTTATTCCCGCGACTTCGTCCGCGTAGAAGTCGAAAGAATGTTTATGCAAAGTTTAAAGTAGATTGGAGAAAGGAATCACGTTGTCCCATACAAACTTTGCCCCCCTTTTTCACCCCCTTAGGAGTAAAATTTCGGAAAATCCTTCCTTATCGGATGCCTACGTCACTAAAGAACACACCCTCTAAGTTTCAGGTCTTTACGATCAGCGGTTTAGGCTGTGCATTGATACGTCAGTCAGTCAGGACAAAGAATTTTATATGTATAGATATTTTATTTTAGGTGACAGCCTTTTAAATAAGTACTGACCTACATAAAATATATACCTTAACAAACATACATATAGATAATCTATACATATAATAAATCTGTAGACATCAAAAAATCTGTAATTGTAAGATATCCAGAAAAAAAATACACAGGTCGTCTTTAAATCGTTAGCTGAACACGATAGGGTGGTTTTTAGAATTTTTGTCTGTTTGTTTGTCTGTTTGTTTGTTTGAACCAGGTAATCTCATAAACTACAGAACAGATTTCGACAAGGTCCACACAAATATGTTCAGGAAATATCAGATTAACATTTAGGGTATGTTTCAATTTGAGTTTAATACAATAATTAAGATATTTGATAAAAAAAACATTTATTTTTTTTCTTTTATTATGGCTTCGCACGTGTGCATTTAGCCAGTGTCAAGTTATATTTTGCATCAAATTATGACCCGATTTTTCATAAATCTTGCCTAAAGTGATTCAATACAGTCAAAGTCGTCATAGTCCGTCAAGTCAGGGGCTATAGTAAAGCGGTGGCAAGTTTACCATAACCTTAATAGGAGATTTGGAGGCAACGAGAAAACTGCATGTTTGACACTGATTTTTACTTTCACTACACTTGTTCACTTTCACAGAACTAAATTGAATAACATTCCACCAGAATTATACAATTCAACTCGGGTTACATCTAAGTTTCATGAAAATAAAACTGCAGCACGACATGTTGTTAACTCGTTCCGGCCAAAACTCAAAAAAAAAAAAAAAAAAAAAAAAAAACGAAACATTTTTCCGTGGTAAAACGTAATCGAACGTCAGAAGGGAACAGTACCCTTACCACGGGTTTTTTACGTATTCGATTAAACATAATATATTGAGTATTTACTATGAAACTTCCTATTATACCATAAATCAACTTACTAGGTCCACCCGTCTCTGAGAATATCGGTAGTGACACACTGACAGACAAACGGACAAGAGAGTGATCGAAAAAGTGTTTCTATTTTTCGAATTCTTCAAAAAATCATGGTAGGGCTGCAGTACATACCTCCGCTCAAGATGACAGCTGATTTGAATTATGAGTTCAAGTAGCGGAAACCTTAAATAGTAAAAACAAAAAAAGAATTTTACAAATCGCTCCAAGAGTTTACGAGTAATCAGCGAGCATACATAAAAAAATAAATATATACGTGACGAATTGAGAACCTCCTCCTTTTTTGATGTCGGTTAAAAAATATACAGATAGTTATTTGTAAAAATCATTTTTTTCCCAAAATTACGTAGGCCTGCCAGCTACCTAATAAAAAAACTAATTTACAAAAATCTAAAGATAACTAGGAAGACAAAGTATTTTGAAAAATTTGTGCGAATAGAAATTGGACTTAGTTTTAGCTTATCATATTGTTGTGTATTATGTTTTATTTGTGAAAAATTAAAAAAATAGTACATTGTTACCCAAGGTGTGAAAGTCACTCATTGAGTCCCGAGACGGAGTTTGGCGCCCGAGCGTAGCGAGGGCGCTAATAGTTCGAGGGACTAAATGAGTGACTTTCACATCTTGGGTAAACAAAACAAACCCGAGGTAAACACTGTGCTTTTCATTACGAATAAACATAAAATTCTTCCTAATAACGAGAGTGAATGAGAGACTCCATACTACCTGATCCTCTTACAAGGTTGGGACCAAAGAGGTTATAGATTATGTAGATTTTTTTGTTTTTGCTGTTTTTTTCAATATGTTTTCAATACTCAAATACGTCGGTACTTACCGAAGTGATTTTTATTAATTAGTTTATCCAACACTGAGTAATGACGCGAAGTCCGTAGATTTAAATTACAGTTTTTGTAACACGGTTTGTCTAGAAAATGTTATTTACACAAAATACACAATCATAAATGAAAAACCAGATTAAACTAAACTCAAAAACATAATAAAATAACAAAAGATAATACTAATTAAAATCATTCAAAATGCAAGCATTTCCTGTCAGTATTTTTTTACTCAAGGAACAACACTGACCGCACGGTCGCATAAAGCCACATCTGCAACATCTTGACAGGGCGCCGGCAGAGGCGCCGCATGGTCATTCGTCGCTTTGACCATTTTCACCTTTACATTTATTTTATTAAATAAGATATCTTGAACTAAATATATCTACCTGAATTCGATTACTAAGAAAAAACCTATTATGTACTCTCTGTCAGTACTCTGACAGTATGGATGAGCCGTGCGAAGCCATAATTTGACATGACAGCTGTCAGTGAAAGCGATTTTCCCTAGGGCTGAAAGTTTTTCTTTCTACACGCTCTTCAGGCATCTTTAGACCTACTTTCGGAGTATGAGTAAGTAAAGTGGCTTCGCCAAATCAATTAAAAATATAGTTTAAAAACAATGTACCTACCTATTTTGTTTTATAACTTACACCGAATGATTGTATCTATGCCGAAAAATGCTAGGTATTCTATATAACCCAAAACCACATCGCAAACGAAGTCGCGGGCAACAGCTAGTATTATAATAAATTTAAGTTAAGTTTTAGGGTTTTCTATCTTCGGTCTCAGAAATCTGCCGCTAAGAACATGTCATTTAGCGTCGCTGGAATCCAGAGCACGTACGTCTTAAAATAGAGAAGCAGTTATATGTACACAATTCTAACGAAGGATTTTTAATACAAAAGCTGGTTAAACTCTAAGAAAATACTAGGTATATTTTTTATTTCATAAACTTTTAAACCTGATAGTACTTGATATTAAATTTTATCACCGGACCTTTCGAACTTAATATGTTTTTGTTTACGTTCGAAAGGCCTTTTTTTATCGATGGGAAAATGCATTATTGCATCCTCCCGCCGCGCCGCCCTGAGGGGGAGGGGGCGACGGAGGTATGTGGGGCTACCCTCGGCCTGAGGATGGTAGACGGCCAGAGGCTTACCCACTGAAAACCCATCGGTGTTCCGCCAACAGTCGAGGTCCGACGGAGACGTTCGAAACGCCTAAGGTCAATTCAAACAGTACCCGTTCTAGGTCTAGGTCCTAGACTTAGAACGGGTACTGTCTGAATACCCTAGACTCTAGGCGAACAACATTTTTGTTTACGACTTTGAAAAGTCGAAGTTTTTTTTTTGAAAAAATTAGATGGTAAGTATGTTTATTGGAAAATTAGATATTTGGCATTTGTTGTTTGTACCTATTATTGTTCTCTACTGGCCGCGCAACTAAGAAAAAAGAAAAATGGCAGACCATTTACCATGTCAAAATGTTACAAGCCCTTTGAACCCACAGTAACTACTATTTTAACGAAAAGAAACCTACAGACCTTCATTAAAAGCAAATAAATTATCAACCAAGTCCCTAAAAAGTTGCCACAATGGAACAACAACATAAAGTTAAAGAAAAATAACAAATAATCATGACACTTAGAGAACTGGTAGATATTGAAATCTTTATAATGCTTACTTATGGCATTTCAAAGTAATAGACTGCGAGTCCGTGACAAGTAGACTTACGATAAATATTGCCTCTTCATTTATTTCTCTGAATATTTCGGCGGGTTAGCTGGTAGAAAATGCATTATGGTTTCAAGTCCGTCTTTTTACTTTTTTAGGGCATTGAGTAAAAATACATAAGTAGACTTACACGTAATACGTCATAATCTTCTTCTCGTATTGTGGTTTGGCTAACTTGTTAAGTCAAAAGACCTCTACTATCATTTAAAGACTGCTGCCAGAAATATCAACGAAGACCAACGTGACGTGCTTTTAGAAGCACGAAATAGGTAGCTAAAGAGTTCACTATTTTGTGTAAGTGCCTACGCTTAAGAGAGACGAGTGAGTAGGTTTCAGTGAGATTTTTTTTCGTCAAAGTGTGCCGACAGTTTGTGTTTTAGAATTTTAAACTGTCTTCCAGATACTTATAATAAGATTCAACAGCTATTTCTATATACTTATAAAACACTACTTACTGCCACTTTTATGTTATTTCTTTTTCCTTTTCTAACCCCATATATTATCTCGAGCCCGGGAGTTGTAAAATAAATGAGCTTACTTATCACACCTACTAGATACATACCGGAATCCTTACCTTTGTATTATGACGTAAGTCCACCAATCACTGGCTTACGGTCCATAAAGATAGCAACAAAAACTCCTATTTATCGTTATTACGAGTTCGCGAACTTTTCGCACCAATTCCCTGCTTATTCATTTGTTTCTTTGTTATTATACGCTTTAAAGGTAAAAGTGAAGTTTTGTTGTCAGTTTTTCTTAAAGTAAATCATAATAAAAAAACTCGAGTTAGGAGAACTTTGTAATTTACTGTCTACATTGTGGTTTATTTAGGTGCAGTGGTAGGTAGTCTACGTACACGGTACGTTCTCTCTAATTCCATCATAGAACTGCCCTATATAACTACTGAGATTTTTTTCTCACTAGTTCTATTAAGTTCTACAACGAAACTCGTAAACCATTTTGTTTTTCGACGTCTCTTCGAAGACAATCGAAACAGAGACAAAACAAAAACCAAAGAACAATCTAAACAGAAACAAAACGACGATTGAAAAGGAAAAAAAGACGGTCACAACGGCAACAAAAGACAATCAAAACCGAAACAAAATGCCGATCGAAACGGAACAAAAAACTATCGATACGAAAACAAAAAGACGATCGAAACAGCAACAACAATGTAATCGAAAAGAAAATGTAAGACGATCGAAACAAAAACAAAAAATGGTCGAAACGGGAACATGAGACGGTCAAAAAATAACCAAAGACCATCGAAACGGAAACAAAAGAAAATCAAAATAAAAACAAAAGAAAATCGAAATGGACACAAAAGATGATCAAAACTAATACAAAACGCGATCAAAACAGAAACAAAAAGACGATCGAAATGGAAACACAAAGCTATCGAAACAGAAATAAAACGACGATCAAAAAAGAAACAAAAATACTTTCAAAACGGAAACAAAAGCCGATATTAAGGTTTTTAAACAAATGTTTTTACAAGGTTACATCCGCATAGACACCATTAAGGGCCAAGTGAACTTACAAATTACTCACCTTGTATGCTCTAGCTGTAATAACACTTCAAACCCTTGTCTGTGTTCATAAACCCTTAACGATCACAGACAACCGACTAAACGATCGGCAGATAGATCGGCGATTGTCACAATTGGTAGTAAAAAATCACAGGCGTATACAATGTGTTTGGATCAGGTTTGGAC
Organism: Idaea straminata; assembly: GCA_951213275.1. Lineage (NCBI taxonomy): Eukaryota > Metazoa > Arthropoda > Insecta > Lepidoptera > Geometridae > Idaea > Idaea straminata. Next base: position 10,812,911 of record OX577865.1, read on the forward strand.
GAATTGTTTCTAATAAGGCTACCTGCTAAAATAACCAAATAGTTCGTAAAAATAGGGAAAATTACTTAAAAAACAGGTCATTAAATGAATAAATAAAGCAACCCTGTGTTTGGCAGACCGGCATGGTGACCATTGTGCCAACTGGGTCGTCAAATATTTGCTTTATTGTCAATCTGAAGCATTTATTTGTTTATTTCCTTGGTAATTCGTCACTTTTCATGGTTTTAAAAAAAAACTTTTGAGTGGCGATTACTATTTGCAGTTACCTTACGAAAGATAGATAGACTTCCTTTTGAATTCGCCGTAGTTGGGTAAAAAAAGGTGAAATAATATACATGGAGGGCATTTTGATAATAGGAAGTTTTTCTACTAGGTCATTTTGATATGATGTCATTTCAATTATAGGACGTTTTGATGTGTAGGACTTTTTGCTTTTAGGTCGTTCCGATATGTAAGGGACCTTGACTCAGAATATGAACAAACGCTTAGAAGCATTTGAAATGTGGATATACAGAAGAATCTTGAAGATATCTTGGACAGATAGAGTTTCTAATGAAAGAGTTTTACAGTTGGTGAATAAGAAAGTAGAGGTTTTAAATACTATTTTTTTACAAAACAATTGTTTTAGATAATATTTTTTGGGTTATATGCTCCCGAAATGCCAGGCTAAAGACTGACATACAATATTTTTTTGGGTTTTTCCATTTGTTATTGCGTCGGGGCTTAAAAACAGAATACAATGCTGCGGAAAAACAATATATTTATGAAAAGAAAAAACAAAAAATAAACAGAACTCAATTTTTAATCGTTCTCTAAGACATTATCACGTAAAATTTTCGTTCGTAAACGACTTTAGAGATAACCATTTTTGCTAGCATAAAAACTTTTTGGTACCTAACTTTTTTATACATCAAAACAGTATAACCCAGATAAATTAAGAATGTTTCATCTACCTAACATGTAATTAGCAGTAAGATACCAATTTAACTTATCAGGATAACATATTACACACTAGTGGCGTCGAGGTAATGCATTACGCACGCGTGCGTAATACGTTGGATTATGAGCCTAAAAGCGGTTGAATAAGATCCACTTTATGAGCAACTGTGATGAAAGAAACGTAAGCTACAGTATTTTGGTCATATCATGCGCAATGATAAATACAAACTGATGCAAGGTAAAATCCAAGGGAAGCGACCACCCGAAAGGAGGCGCACTTCATTGCTTAAAAACCTCCGGACATGGTTTAAGCAAAGCACGAGATCCCTTTTCAGAGCAGCAGCATCAAAAGTAAAAATAGCGTTAATGATAGCCGACCTCCGGTAGGAGATGGCACCTCAAGAAGAAGAACTTTTAATTTTTTTCTATTAGCTCTTAATTTTTTTCTAATTTGACTGGCCGGAAGTTCAAACATTCCCATAATAAATATCGAGCAATTTCTTGTCTGTAGCGTTTGCCCTTACTCGAAAATAGTGAAGATAGCTATCCCATCTTTTCCTTAGAGAATTCAAGGATTACTACCCAATTCGAAATGGGCTCACCAACTGTTGTGTTAGTAATTTAAAGTAATGTTAAGCTATGCGTTTGAATAGAGGGTGAGTTACAAATAATACACGTAGCAATTTCAGTTTGTTTGTTTTCAGGGTTATAGTTTTTACTCTTGAGAATTTTCCTATTTTAATTTTGAAAACGTTGAATCAAAAGCCGATAGTCCACCGGTAACTAAGCTAAGTTAGTTTAGCTTAGCTGGCAGTTTTTCAGTTTTACTTAGCTTAACTATAGTTTGCGGTGGACGCACATATGTAAGAAAAAATGGCTCAACTATGCGAGCTAAGCTAAATTAACTCCCCATTGTTCCAAAACGAGGTTTAGGGATAATCTGAGATGTGGATATAAACCTTAGATTTAGATACAGATTTACTCGTGAACTATAGTCTAAACACTATCCCTATAATATAGGGATAGTGTTTAGACTATAGTTCTTTATCTATACTAATAGATAGAAAGCTGAAAAGTTTGTTTGTTTGTTTAAACGCGCTAATCTCAGGAACTACTGGTTCATATTGAAAAAATATTTTTTTTGTTGGATAGTCCATTTATCGAGGAAGGCTATATGCTACTTTTTATCCCGAAATTCCCACGGGATCAGGAGTTACGGGGGTGAAACTACGGAGCGCTGCTAGTATAATATAAAGGGATAGTGTTTAGATACTATTTCACGAGTAAATCTGTATCAAAATCTAAGGCTTAAATCAACATCTCGGACTATCCTTAAACCTCGTTTTGACTTAGTTTAGATGGCGGTGGACGAAAGGCCAAATGGTTGAAGTCAGTTCAAACTGACTTCAAAATAAGTAAGTTTAGAACATAAGTGGGAACAGATACATACCTATCATAAGTAGCATAAGTAGGTATTATATGGGTCAAAAACATAACCCTGCCTTTTGGTTTCGACGTAGTCGGCTAAAAAGGTGGAGATTCACAATTCGTAGCATTTTTTTTTAATTCGTCGCTCGTTTTTTATTTTAGCGATTACTGGAAGAGGGCTCGACCGATTGAGGTGTATTTTTTGTTGGAAAGGGAATACTTCAGGGTTGGATTCATAACTTGGAGATTATCTGGCAAGAATCTTCGGAGTGAACCAATTGCATCTCGAAAGCGATGCAAATTGTTAAAATAGTTTGTACACATAAAATCCTAATATTTAATATCAGCACTTCCGTACCTCAAAAGGTAAAAAAAGGAACCCTTATAAGATACCTTTTTATTTTTAGAATAATCAGTCGACTTACTTCGCTAATATTTAGGGATCAATTTCGGACTGATGTTTGAAAGAGGTAATCTTTGGAATCTTTATGGTACATTTCGCTAAAAAAAATCCATTTAGAGGGCTACATTATCGAGAAATGATATAGGCTATTATTTTTCCCGACATTCCCACTGGATAAGGACTTTCTTATACAAACCACAATCTATCATTACATAAACCTTGACAGTCAGACTCAAGATTCTTACTTAAATTTCCACAAATATAGAACTTGATAGAAAACTGGTCTTAGAAAGCTCAAAAGCTGCTGCGAGCTTGAAAAAGTCTCGAAACTTTTGACAAACGTTAAAGCTAGGTATGATGTAGTACTGTCAACAACAGAAAGTTTAATAACAAAAAAATAATAAATGAATGTTCGTTCTAACGCGGCGGAAGTTCGGCTGATAAAATTTTGTGTAACCAAAAAAAATATATCATTAAAAATCGGTCAACAACAAAAAGTAATTAAAATATTAATTAGGCACTGATTTTAGTTTATGTACAGTCGTTCTAATCATACAAATGTAGATTTTTGATTCGAGTAATATTTCGGAAAATGTTGCCTTATTGCCTGGTTTCAGTGTCCATTGGTGTAATTTCTTGGTTTTAGTAATTACTAAAAAAAACTTGACTTGCGACCAAACATCGCCAGTCGTTCAACAAATTTAAGATATTTTTAAATGACTTTTGTAAATTGTTTTTGAACGGCTACGAAATTATTTCACGAAAAAGTTAAATTTCGTTTATAATGAGTTATTTAAAAAAAAATACGGTTTAATTTATATGGATATTTTACGGCCTCATTGCATGCCCACTATGAGGCATGGCTGTAAAATTTTGCTTTAGCACTAGGCTAAGAACTTAAGACTAAATTTTAATACTACCATAATTAAGATGGAGTTCCAAAAAATAACGCCTCACTAAATAAAAGAAAAAAATAAAGTTTACATTCTGGCTCAATTTTATATATAAATAAACAATGGTCTGTAAAGTCGGTTTACGGACGATAATTTTACGTGATAACGTCTTAAGAACTCTTTTGAATCGTTGACATTACTATTTTGCATACTATAATACATTGTATGCAAAATAGTACGTTTTTATGGTTACTTTTGTCAATAACGCATGACGTCACACTTTTTAGAGAGTGCAGGTTTTTATCTCGTCTTAACGTTATCACGCCAAAAATTTTAAACTTCGCAAGAATTCTGTAATCAAGCCTCTTGAGTACTTTTGTTATTGTCTGTACTCGAACATTAACAAACTTTGAGTCTGCGGTAACTCAGTCACAGATTTCACTTGTGATGCCAACTGTCTCTTAATTGTGACGATTTTGTTGGAGAACTTTTAAGAATTACTTTTTTGTTAATTAGATTTACTTTTTTGTAATCTTGTTGAGTAAGTAATGAAGATTTTCTGCGTCCATTTGTTTATGACAGAAGTGGTTTGGAAAAGAAACAAATATAATAATATGTCTTTAGTGAAACGATAGTGAAAAAAGATTAGTTTTTTTAATTGTTGTTTTTGTATTTTTGTTTATATTGAATAGGTTTATTTCCATTTATTACTGAACCGAATTTGATAAAACTTACTTAGATTTACTTTTTTGTAATCTTGTTGAGTAAGTAATAAAGATTTTCTGCGTCCATTTGTTTATGATAGAAGTGGCTTTATAGAAACAAATATATAAATATTTTTTAGTAAAACTATAGTGAAAAATGATTTTTTTTTAAAGTCTTGTTTCTGTATTTTTGTTTATAGTGAATAGGTTTATTACTGAACCGAATTTGATAAAACTTGCTACAAACCCTATAGACTTCATACTAAAATAGTAGGTAGGTAGGAACTTCTAGGATCGGGTCAAAAAAGTAGATAGAATCCTATTAAAAAAATGCATTCATTGACTGTCAAAGTCAAAACTGCCGCTTTAAAAGTTGTAGGTTTCGAACTTTATCTGAGTTTTATTGTGAAATATTGGATTTATGTTTAGAAATTAATTAATTAACCAGGTATTTAATTTGGTACAATAAAGAGTTTATCTATATAAAATATCTATATATCGCATTATAAGCAGTGGCAGTTTGGCAGTATTAAAAGTTGCTGGCGCTGTATACCTAAATATCTATACTAATATCGTAAAGAGGAAAGATTTGATTGTTTATTTGTTTGCATTGGCTTCAAAACTACTGGATCGAAATTGAAGACTTGACGTGGTATCAGATAAAAATGTCCAATATTGTTAAGGGTAGGCTACGGGCGCTCACTCCATACAAAACGTAGTCGACTGATTCCTCCCTGGATAATGACATTAGCACAAATGTTTTTGTTGCATAAAACCTATAACTGCCATGACTATGTCTTGGTTTTATCATTTTCTAATTATCATAGAAATTAAAATTTTAAAAATAAACAAAACATAGGGCATGGTCATTAGTCATGGCAGTTATAAGTTTTATGCAACAAATATATTTGCTATAGTGTCATTATCCAGGGAGGAAACGGTCGACTACTTTTGTATGGAGAAAGAATTCCAAAAACACAGTATGGTAGAGCAAATACCTTTATAACTATTTCAACTAAACAAACAGAAATAACAGCAAATAGAACTAAATATTTACGATACATATCAAATAAAACGTGTTTCCGTATATATTCACGTCTATCAACTGTCAGTGATGTAATAAAATGTTTTAGTCAGGAACAAAACAACAAATATTTCGGACATATTGACCTTTTGGGTTTTCCTTTAATAATATAATTACTGTACAAATAATATATTGGTAGATTTCAAAGGTATTCGGTATTTCTCTATTAAATGTCTAAAGGGTAAAATCGAGACCATATTAATAATACTCCACTGTCTGTCTGTTCATACGTCTGTTTGTCGCCAAGCTGTATCTCATGAACCGTGGTAGCTTGACAGTTGAAATTTACATTTATTTAATATATCCTCTCAACTGGCAGACAAAATATCCTCTCAACTGGCAGACAAAAATACCTTCATACATTTTTAATATGGCGCCATCTGTCGCTGCCAGTTGATGGAATATCTGTTGCCGGTGTAACAACAAATAGAACTAACAACAGGAAAACAAATATGTTGAGCTCCACTAGAACATGATATTATACCATACAACACATTTTTTTAATATATGTGGGAATATCAATAAAATATATAACATAATATTGACTTTTGCATTATGATGCAAAGTCAAAAGTAAAGAAAAAAAAACTGAGAAAAATAATAATAATAATTTAAATCAGGCTCCCATAAAACATGGTACGGAACCCTTTCTACGAGAGTCCAACTCGCACTTGACCGGTTTATTAGATTATATGACAAAAACATACATTAATAAAAACCACAACAATATTAACAACCTTCTCCTTTTTTTGAGTTAGAAAAAGCAAAGTAACTTCAAACGTTCAGTTTTCCTTTTGATTAAACTTGAAAAGGTTAGTGCAATAGTTTCCACTTAACTTTTACCAAACAGCACCGATAGCCGACTAAAATAAAATAAATGCAGTATAAAAGGAAAATCTTGAAACGGTATAAAAGCTAACACAGACCATAAACTAAACGGCCAATCACTTGCCATTTGCAAAGTCAACAAAAAAGAGCAAATAAGAAGAATAAATTCGTTTGAACGAGTACAAGATAAAAAGAAAATAAAAACATATAACAACTACTTGGTGGTCTTTGTACATTATAATATAATAAAAACAAAAAAACCGGTCAAGTGCGAGTCGGACACGTACACGAAGGGTTCTGTACCATTATATTCTATTTTTAGTATTTGTTTTATATTTAAGCACCAGTAACCAGTAAATTCTTCCATGTCTTCAAAGGCAACTTGATTCAAATTATATGCAGCTTTTAAGATCTTATTGAGTTTTTAGGGTTCCGTACCCAAAGAGTAAAAAAGGGACCCTTTTACTAAGACTCCACAGTCCGTCTGTCTGTTTGTCTAAACTAAACAATTTTCGCAGATGATGTTGCAAATACTAAAAGCAGAATATGAAGCTATTGCATAACTTTTATCGCGGGCTTTGAGCGCGGCGACCGAATCAAGAAATTCCGAAACGAAAATAAAACCTAACACCCCCCACTCCGCCTACCATGTAGCTCGGCCAAGCGTTCGCTTAACGTGTATGTATATGGTACGACTCTACGAAGCTCGCACGATGCAATAGCTTTACCGCGGCAGTCCCCGAGTGCCGCACGTTTTTTAAATTAAAAGCTTTTATTTAACTTGCAGTGTATGTATATATGTTTGTTCGGGTGGAATCTTGCAACTTAATTTTGATCCACTTTCCAGTTACAAATTGAGCTAAAATTTTGCATACATGTGTAAATCAGGTGACAATGAAATATTATATTTTTGTCGGCCGACAATTTGTTTGCAGTGTGTGTTCGCCCCTAACAGATCGTTTGATCAAAAGTGTTCGGTCAGCCGTCACGTTTTTTTCTCGGGTTACCTTTGATAATATATTTTCACGGATTGTTAGAGCCCTCGTTAAACCTGATTTTATCCAAAAAAGGTTTAGGTATTTTATATAAAGTGTACAAATTAGGGGTCTGTACACGATCGTCTATATACAGGGTATTTGGTAATTATACTAGCAAGCCGTTGAGGGCTACTTCTGTGCACCTAAACAAACAACTCTTGTTCTACGACTTTTGGAAATTCGATATTTTTTTTGAAAATTTTGTAGTTAGGTTTACCAGAAAAACAACAAACTGTTCTTTACACGGAGAGGTCATTCACCCAAAAATTTTACTTATTTTTTAAGTTTTATCGACTGTTCTTAGTCCTAAATGACCTTTGTTTTAAAAATATGCTGTTTTGCGAATTTACATAACTTCTAAATTTACATTATTTTTTAGATTTTCCAAAAGTCGTAGAACCAAAGTTGTTTCTTTAGGTGCACAGAAGTAGACCTCAACGGCTTGCTAGTATAATTACCAATAACCCTGTATATTGAATTCAAAGTGTCGACTGATTGACTAATAATATATCAAAGCACAGCTCACAAAGAGGGGCAATAAAGAGTTTATCCATCTAATACTAGCAGCGCTCCGCGGTTGCACTCGCGTACCTCCCGATCGCGTAAAATATTAGAATAAAAAGTAGCCTATGTCACGTCCAATGAATCAATGTATCCTCATACCAAGTTTCATCAAAATCGTACCAGTAGTTATGGAGCCTATTCAATTCAAACAAACAATAAAATCTTTCTTCATTTTAATATTAGTTAGAATTGACTTCCTGGTCATCTATACCAGGAAGTCAATTCTCGTCAAAAACATTGTTCAAATTACATTGCAATATAATTTTGATTGCATTTTGATTACAAAACATCAACGATTACAAGTAACATAGATTACGAGTAAAATAACCTCAAAGTCAGCCTTTGGTATTTCTAGGAAAAGCTAAATAAATACCCTTTGGTATTCCAAGCCAAAAAACATCCTCAAAGTCAGCGCTTTGAGGGTATTTTTGGCTTTTGATATCCAAGAATACATAAAGCTGTCAAATGAAATAACTTTGAATGCTGAAAACCCCTTCAAATCGACAAATTTAATTCGTAAATGTAAATCTTAAAGTGTCAAAATGAGACTCTTGTGCTGCCAGCGGAGTTGGCTCGACTCCTGATAAGGAAGGAGGCACACCGGCAGCAAAATTGAAAAGTTGAGAAAATCTAGAAAATTGAAAAACATTGTAACTAGATTTTACGTTGTTAAGTGATTCATCATCGACGACCCAGTTGCCACAATGGTCACCATGCCGGACTGCCAAACACAGGGTTGCGGGTTCGATTCCCGCCTCCGACAAGTATTTATGCTTAGATATTTGTCTGGGGTCTGGTTGTTTCTATGTATTATAAGTATATATTTACAAAAGAAAAGTATATAAGTAGTATATCCGTTGTTTAGCACCCATAACACAAGTCAAGTTACTTACCTTGGGGCTAGATGGCGATGTGTGGAATGTCCTGCAATATTTATTTATTTATTTATCCTTCAGGTTTAGTATCTATAGAACTACGTCACGATATGACCAGGTAGCCAATACGACTTAATCGTAGTCTCGATTGGACTTGATCTCAATTGGACTAGCTCGTTATTTGACCAGATCTTAGTGTCATTTATCAGATTTACCACATATATATGACGTAAAATTGTATCAACCTTCATCCTTTAAACTACCGATATCCTGATTTTCATCCAAAAGGTTCCAGTAGTTTGACTCGGAAGACGGAAAAATACAAACAAACAAACTTTCGTAAATATAATATTATAAGTAAGGATTAGAATACTATAATATTACATTAAATCTGGATGATTTAAACAGCGCCAGCGCAACTATACAGTGGCCTAAATGCCTTGGACATATAAGACTAGGCTTGTCTTCCATGCCCTCTTAGTTAAGTCGATCGTGTCCAGAGGAAATAACTCGTCAATACATCTGAAGCTAACTACGCCGCAGGTTTCATCACGATGATTTCCTTCACCGTAAGAGGAGCAGGAGAAGCAGGTGCATATTTTAAAGTTTTAATTTTTTTAATAACTGTTCAGTAATTGTGAATCCTGCTTGATATCACTAAAGCTTTCGAAGTGTTAGTTATTTCGCGTATAACCAAAAAATATAAAATTAAAACTTAAATATATGCACCTGCTACCGTCAGTCCTTTGCTGACTGCTGACTACATTTTGCATAAAAAAAATTCTTAAGAAAAATCTATTAGTTAGGTTTTTGTATGGCGTTATTTATCTTTATTATTCTCAGAGCCATGATAAATCATAAATATGACGTAAAGTGAACAAATATCTCATCGCGTCTGGCTACTACTGCCTCTATGTGCCTTTGTATAAAAGCCAAAAGCCAAAGACTAACTTGGCAAGTTTCCACGAAACCTACAGGCCACCCAATCTGCACCGTTTTACAACCTTCAGTGCCATTTTAAACTTAATTAGAACACGGGCCGTACTATTTGTCTTGGAATTTTCTACGATTTTCTGCTATTTCTTTTGAGATTTCTACTTTATTTCTGCTAATGTGTGTTTCGGAATTAAGTTAGGGTTGTTAAGATTTCTTCGAGACGGGTTTTGCGGCGTGTATTTTGATGTAAGAGTTTAACTGAACGGTCTGTATTTTTAAGTTGGGAAATAAAGCTAGCTTCGCTAAGTTCATCGTTAAAGCTTTGTTATTTTTCTTTCTTTCTTAGTTCTGTGTACTTACTTAAGTTAAAAATTTAATGAATGTTAGACTTTCAGTTTCTTGGCTAGAATCGAGATGCGAAAAAGGTTATTGACATAAAACTTAGTATCTACTTACTATACTTCGCCTTGCGTCGTGTCTATTCTCTACCGTTTACTTTATCTGTGATGTTTTCATACAGATTAAGTTTGACAAAGATCTACTACGATCTTCAAGGTTAAATAGTATATTACAATCTACAGTTTATTCCAAAATCAGAGAGAATTTGTGCCGAAAATACATTTTTATACGTACCTATCTGTGGACTTGCTATCAGTACCATGAAACAAAACGATATGAAAGTAAGCGATAAGTCTTGACTGACTGACAGATTTATTATATCAAATATATGGAAAATGATAATTATGGTTTCATTTCGACGTAACTTATTAGTAGGTACACTAAGTTATAGATAATGGCCTAATTTATCTCTAGTATTGAAAAAGACCATACTTAAGGTGAAAGGGTACCGGCGCTCTCTCCATACAAACGTAGTTCGACTGATTCCTCCCTGGATAATGCCACTAGCACAAATATTTTTATGCCATAAAACCTATAATTGCCATAACTATGTTTTGGTTTAAGAAGTTAGGCGAGGTCATACTACATACAAACCTACGCGTCGATTTTTTTTATCTATTATGGCTTCACACGGCTTGTGCGTATAGCCAGAATTATACAATTCAACTCGGTTTACAACTAAATTTCATGTAAATAAAACTGCAGCACGACACGTTGTTGGCTTCTTCCCGCCAAAAGACACGCGTTGATTTGAGACCGTCTTCCTTTTTTTTTCGTCGGTTAAAAATGGGTCAGCATACTGACTACAGCAATGCGACAAATTGATTCTCAATGTAAAAAGATGTATTTAAATTATTGTCGACTCGTATGAGAGTATGGAAGTAACAGTGCATGAAGTTTTGGCACGATGAAATAGTTCATATGAAAAATATAAATAGTGAAATAGTACTTAATCACCGCGAATCTTAAGAGCAAATGGGTACCGGGGCCTCTCTCCATATAAACGTCGTCGACTGTTTTCTCCCTGGATCATTATCCAAAAAGATTGTTACTAAAAACTGTTGAGTGTTTTCTATCTTGAGTTACTATATTGTAATTATCTTACGGATCCCTAATTTTTTGAAAATAAATTATAGCCTATGTCCATTCCTAATAATTTACTTTTCTATTGGTGAAAGAATTTTTGAAATCGGTTCAGTATTTTCGGAGATTACACCTTACATACATACATGTTACCAACGTTACCTCTTTATAATATTAGTAAAGATAGTGTCATTACACTATAGCAAATATTTTTGTTGCATAAAACTTATAACTGCCATGACCTTTGTTTAGTTTTTTGGTTTTGTTTTTAAAATCTTAATTTCTATGTTAATTATAAAATGAAAAAAAAAAATAAAAAATTGGGGCATAGTTGTGTCAGTTATAGGTTTTATGGCACAAAAATATTTGTGCTAGTTTCATTATCCAGGGAGGAAACAGTCGACTACCTTTGTATGGAGAGAGCGCCCGGTATTCTTTATAAGCAGATGGAATTCAGCGCTTAAAAACCACGTTCGTAGCCTACTTCTATGGTTATTGGTAATTATATTAGCAAGCAGTTGATTGAGGGCCACATCTGTGCAGCTAAACAAACAACTTTTATTTCACGACTTTGAATTCTTGTTACCGAATTTTGGAGCTAAAAAGGATAAATTCAACAGATACAAAAATATTTCATTAATACGGTTTCATTTAAATGAGCACACGTCTTACACGTTTTAAAAACTAAGTTAGGAAGTGTGATTAGTGCACCCTCCAATGAGAAGTTTTGAGAAGAAAACAAGAAACATAAAGTTTTTTTAGGATTCCGTAAGTAAAAAAGGAATCTTTATAAGATAACTCTCTTATCTGTCCGTGTGTCACCACAATTTTTTTTCTATGATCATGTTCACAAGATCAAGGTGATGAAAAACTTCCTTCCTTTTTGAAGTAGGTTAAAACACTGAGTTACAATAGTTTGCTTCACAAGTTTATAGATTTTTTTATCCATTATACCGTCGTAGACGAATGATTTACGAATAGACAAACATTGTCCATATTTTTTTTAGCATTACTGTAACACCATCTGTTACAATAAAATTCTAATGATCAATGGCTTAATGGGATATTCAATTATTATCCATATTTTAATATCAATAATTAATAGATATCCAATTATTAATGTAGGATGAGTTGCGAATGGAACGACCTGCGACTAATCCTCCTACCAACTTTCGCTCACTTTTGCACTCTCGGTTCGTTTTCTTTTTTTCTTAGATCTGTCATCTCCAGTGGAACACCAGTAACTCAGTGAGTAAAACGCAAAACTTAATAATGTCACCGAAAATCGTGGAACCTCCCCTAATTTACATTTCCATTTTCAAGTATAATTGTTGTCTTTGGGTAAATGAGAAAATTTTACGTTTCCTACAAGGCTCCGTGGAAAGTCATTAATGAGCGTCAAAGGAGATTCCGACGAATGGAGAACCTTTTTAGGGTTCCGCAGTTTAAGATATTAAAACAAAACTCGAACTGGTTAGTACTAATTGAATCGGTTTATATTTTACTAGCGACCCGCTCCGGCTTCACTCTGCTATATTATGCATGTTATACATTTAAACGTTCCTCTTGAATCACTCTATCTATTAAAAAAACCACATCAAAATCCGTTGCGTAGTTTTAAAGATCTAAGAATACATAGGGACAGACAGCGGAAAGTGACTTTGCCTTATAATAGGTAATTTATCTACCTAAACCTATAATAAAAGACGAGAGAGCAAAAAGTCTGTACTTGGAAAAAACTAATAAACGCGTGTTAGTGAGTCTAAAGACTAAGAAAAGCAGTAGAACAACAATGTGTACTTTTTAATTTATTATAAATTATTAATCTTCACTACATAGTATAAAACAAAGTCGCTTTCTCTGTCCCTATGTCCCTTTCGTCCCTTTGTATGCTTAAATTTTTGAAACTACGCAACGGATTTTGATGCGGTTTTTTTTAATAGATAGAGTGTTTCAAAAGAAAGCTTTATATGTATAATACATGCATAATATAGCCGTGCGAAGCCGGAGCGGGTCGCTAGTCTATCTATAATATAAAAATGAATCGCAAAATGTGTTGGTAAGCGCATAACTCAACAACGCCTGGACCTATTTTGCCAATTATTTTTTTTTTGTCTTTGATATTGTCAAGAGAAGGTTTTTATTATAGAAAATATTAAGAAAGTGGCGCAGAAAATGATTACGCGGGTGAAACCGCGGGGCGTAGCTAGTTAATTATATAAATAACTGGCATTGGAGGAAGAGGCCGCCCGCCACTGACCTGGTGGTCAAACATAAACAAAGAGAGAGAGAGCCCAATTGCCAGAGCAGACAAGCTATAATAGGACTGAGTGTCCTGGCCCAACAAAGTGAGGAGACTCGACCCCATACAAAGGGATAAAGAATGGACAAAGAAGAAGAAGATATAAATAATTGGCATTTATTCCTGACAAAAATTGTCGTATTGATTGAAATATATTTCTAAACCCGCATAGCGCAGGGCGCTTGTTAACTAGGAATGTTTAGATTGTTCGCTTAAGAAAACGGAGAATCACTTTTAATCACGCTTAAAGTCTTTGCGGAACCCTCGGTACGCACATCCGACTCGCAGCTAACCGATTTTTTAAGATTTTTACTTGAAATAAACTTTTTAGGGTCTGAACTATGGAACTGTGTAGTAAAAAAACCTTTATTCAGACTTAATTTTTTTTTAAACTGAACGATGCTTAATTTTTTAAGCCCCTGTTGAAATTTACGGCTTCCATAAGGCCATAAAATAATACATTTAATATTTCTTTTTTTTTTCATTCCTCCGATTAACACACGGGAAAATAATAACTATGAAAACCCGCTACATCCTAACTTAACTTTTCAAACTCACACGATTTATATTCATAGTAATTATTTTCCCTGGTCATAATCGCGTATTTTTATTTTATTTCTCTTACGACTATGTTACAATAATCATGGTCGCGAGAAGACACAACGGGGACGTGGAAGTAAAAAAAATAAAAAATACGCTATTAAGACCCGTGAAAATAATTTCCGCTACATCCTGTAAATAAGACCATACAATTTACGTCACACTTGCCCTACATCTATGATCTAATTAAAGCCTCGATATCTCTGAACTACCTTAATGACGAACATGGAACATAATTAATTATTATCAATGGTCTCATATTTCTGAGGTTTCATTGAATGAGGGATTATGAATAACTTATTCAATTATGGCTCGATAGATGGCGTTGCTTAGAAGGTAAAAGATAAAAAAACCAGCCGAGTGCGAGTCGGGTTCCGAAGGGTTCCGAACCAATATATTCTGTTTTTAAGCCCCGACGCAATAGCTAAAACCCTAAAAAATATTGTATGTTAGACGAGGCCGTATAGGTTAAAAGTTGCCTGCCACTTAAAATCAATGTTTTCAAAGAAAGGAAATCCGAACATCTTTTTAAAGCGATGAGTGACGGTGAAATGTGTGTTGCCTACAACTAAAATTTGTCAATTCTAACTCCATTTAATACATGCCCCAGGCATTACTCAGAATAGATAAAGTCCTACGCTACCACGCCCTTATTAAGGTGAAAGGGTATCGGCGCTCTCTCCATACAAACGTAGTCGAATGTTTCCTCCCTGAATAATGACACTAGCACAAATATTTTTGTGCCATAAAACCTATAACTGCCATGACTATATTAAATAAATAAACAAATAGTTTATTCAAAACCTTAAAAATACTTTACAATAGGTACATATAATTTACTATGCCTATGTCTTGGTTTTATCATCTTCTAATTTTTGGAAATTATGATTTTAAACAAATAGGGGCATGGCAGTTATAAGTTTTATGCAACAAAAATATTTGCTTTAGTGTCATTATCCAGGGAGGAAACAGTCGACTACGTTTGTATAGAGAGAGTTTGGTACCCTTTCATCTTAATGTATTAGATAAGAACTTACTTAAGCCGATCTTACGAGACATCCGGCCAAACAAATCCGCGAATACAGAAATAAACAAGACTCAGGCTCAGCCGCTTTAATTAATTTAAATTCCTATTAATTGCGTCTAGTTTCACTATCCTTCAAGATAATCCTTATCCCATAGATTATAATATACAAATATACATCCTTTTGAGGCATATATTTAGTAGGTACTTCTGTACCCCTATATTACTAGTTCAGATAGTCTGTTAATAAACTATAACATAACATCGTTAAATAAACTTAAAAAACAAAACTTAGTATAAACTTAATAAACTTATAGTTATAGACCAGCTTTTGCCCGCGACATCGTCCGCGTAGAAATCGAAAACTTCAAGTAGATTGGACCAAGAAAACACACTGTCCCTTACAAAATTCGTCACCCCCCCCCCCCCTTTTCACCCCCCAAACGGTGAAATTTTGGAAAATTCTTTCTTATCGGAAGCTTACGTCATACAAAAATCCCAAAAAAAAAGTTCCAAGTTTCAGATCTCTACGATCAGCGGTTTAGGCTGTGCGTTGATCCGTCAGTCATTCAGTCATTCAGGACAAAGCATTTTATATGTAGGTATATAGATAAAGGAATACAATATGTTTCATAAAATAATATATTAACAACTTTTAATTAATTAAATGAACTACCTACTGACATTTAATAAAAATTAAAAGTCCCTAAGAAGTGTGCCCAAAAGGCTGACTTTGTTACGTCGTTGGATGGCGATGTTTATCCGCTGTCCGGGTTAACTCTTTGGTCACCAGAAGCTAAAGCTATAACTAATAATATTGAAATTTATTGACGTGATAACGTCTAGTAAATTGATGGAACACCTGTATTCACAAAAAAGTGTCACGGCAATATTGGGTCATGCGTCATGGTAACTTAGGAAACAGAGTATTTAATAATAATATCGCTCATCTGGGCTTGTGTTATTGTGTGTGTGTGACGAGTGACGAATAGAAGACGTATACAATGTGTTTCAGCGAAGTTGTTTTAATAAGAAAGGGGGTTGTTCTAGACGTCTAGGCGAACAACTTTTGTTTTACGACTTTTGTATATTCGAACTTTTTTTTCAATAATCCTGAGGAAATGTTTACTTGCAAATCAGCTGTTTCGTACAATAACTTCGAACGAAATGTTCGAATTTCCAAAAGTCATAGAACAAAAGTTGTTCGCTTAAACGTCTAGAACAACTCCCTGAAACAAATTGTATGAAAGAATAAAAAAAGAAAAAGGAAACACAAAAACAAACAAAAAAATCTTAATTTTGTCATCGTTTTGTTATGACGTTTTACTACCTACTACTACTTAGGTGATAAATGATGCTTGAAACAGAATCAAAATATCGAGATCCACAGAAAAACATGGTTGATACTCCTATTGAATAACTTTGGTAGTAAAACCGGCTAAGTGCGAGTTGGACTCGCGTACAAAGGGTTCCGTACTGTTTTTAGTATTTTTAGTTATAGCAGCAACATAAAACAATCATATGTAATTTCAACATCATCGCACCTCCGCTAAAATAGTGTCATAACTCAAAATCAAAATTATTTATTTTATATTTTCAGGAAACCTAGTACATCCACCATTTTATAAAGCTTGAAACATCGTTCAAATCTACTGAAATGTTCATATCGTTAATTCTGTTAGTTTTTAAATGAAGACTAGAAAACTGGAAAAACAGACTATTAGGTCCTTTAGACACATTTTTCTCGACAGTTATCTTTTTTGAGAAATGACACTATATGAGCGGAGGTGCGATATGTAATTTCAACCAGGCTTTATCTCATGAACCACGATAGCTAGCTACATGGTTTATGAGATAAAGCCTGGTTGAATAAAATTCTGGTGACAGACAGACAGACAGTGGAGTTAAGACCCTATTACTAAGATAAAGGGGTTATGTTTTTACCCTTTAGGTACGGATCCCTAAAAAGTAATAAGTGTAGTTTTAAAAATATTTGCCAAACAGTTCCGCTGTATCCCCCGAAATACTGGGACAAAAAACTTGCAACAGTTTGATCAACCGAACTATTGGGACAAATTTCAAATTAAAACTGCCCCGAACATTAATACGTCACTGTCAGTCTATTGTAGAAACATAAAGCTATTTTGAATACCCATTGCTTCATCAAAAATTGTGACACATTTTTAATTGATGAATTTTTTTTTAGTAGTCGTTAGCTATTAGCATTGAAAAAAATATACACAATTTGATTAGGCACTATGTTCATAATATGAAATCAGATGGCAGATGGTGTAAAGTAAACCTATAGGTTTTATGAAAAACTAGTTAAACTTTAGATGATGGAGTTTCAAAGTTTTTTGTTCAAAATTTCAAATTATCTACACAGTATTTTAGGTAGTTTTAGTTAATATAAACATAAGAAAATTTCTCTTTTCTTTATTACAATGCCATACTGTGTGACTCATTTTCAAACTTATGTGGATTTCATAAGATCCATAACAGAAGGCGTTAATACTTTTTATGTTCTACACTTCATTTTTTGTCTACGGTATGAAGAAAGCAATAACCACATACCTTCTTAAAACTGCCTATCCACAGGAGCGAAGCGAGATACCGGAAAGGACCGGAGTGGTTTCCACCAATAAAATTGCATAAAAACTCCGCGGCGAGGTAGGCTGCCTCTCCACAGAAGCGGAGGAATTTCCACCAAAATCCATGCTTGCAATTCTATTGGTGGAAGCCGCTCCGCTCCACTCCGCTCTGTTTCTGTGGATGCAGGAGCAGAGCGGAGCTGTGGGGCAGCCTAACTCTTAGAAAGAGAAGAACAATACAAACCTTTTTTGTTCAAAATTGCAAATTCCCCAAACAGATATCTGCGTTCGAATAGTTCAGGAATAAACAGGAATAAATTATGGCGCTATAAAAACGAATTTATTGTTAGCCAGCGTTATAACATCATGTTTACGTCGAACATTAGCGTAAACGCGACGTTATAAATTAACTTTTTTTTGGGACACGCTGTTTATTTGTTTTACGTTCTGTTTTTTTTTCGTTATGGCACTTTGTCGATTGGTTTTCGTTGATTGGGCTTAAGTGGTTTAGGCACGAGCAAGCAGCTTGATGAGGTTTTTAAAAACCTCAGTGACAAATATTGAGAAAATAAACAAATGAAATGTTTCATCACGATGTTTTCCTTTACCGTAAGAGCAATGTCAATTAGCGCACATAATTTTTTCTTAAGAAAAATACCTAGGTAGTTACTAAAGTTAGAATTTATTTTGTTTTTGTTATATGTAATCATTTTGCGTTTTGTTTTTATGGTGCAATATAGTGTTTTTCTATCTATCTTATTTCGTCAGCACTAGTTCACACATTTAATTTAAGAAGCGTGGGTTTACTACAGACGCGGCAAAGTGATCTAAAAATAAAGACTATAATCATCGACTCACCGTACGCTAGAATTCATTAGTTACCCACCGCAGATCGACTTCCCTTCTTAAATATTTAAACTAGCACCACCCTGTGGGTTTACCTGTATAAATCCCGATGGAAATATCGGAATAAATAGTAACTAGCCTAATTTACATACACACAATAAATATAGATTTTCAACTTTTTTACTTTTTCCATCCATTCTATTTATAGATTCCATACCCAAAGGGTAAAAACGGGACCCTATTACTATTACTAAGGCTTTACTGTGCGTCTGTCCGTCTGTCTGTCACCAGGCTGTATCTCATAAACCGTGATAGCTAGACAGTTGAAGTTGTCACAGAATGCATATGTATTTCTGTTGCCGCTTCAACACAATGGTACCTACGGAACCCTACGTGGATGAGTCCGACTCGCACTTGGAAGGTTTTTTTTTAATTTTGTAAAAAGCATTTTATTTATTTAATGGTTTTGACAAAACCGCTGGACAAAACATGGGCAAAATCATTCCATTTATTGTAGTACTAGCTGCGCCCCGCGGTTTCACCCGCGTAAGTCCCGTTCCCGTGGGAAAATCGGGATAAAAAGTAGCCTATATGTTAATCCAGGCCTCCAGCTATCTACATACCGAATTTCATTGCAATCGGTTCAGTAGTTTTAGCGTGAAGGAGTAACAAACATACACACACACACACACAAACTTTCCAATAATTTATAATATTAGTAGGATCCGATGCTTTATACAGGGTTATTGGTAATTATACTAGCAAGCCGTTGTTGTTTGTTTAGGTGAACAGTACTTCTATGCACCTAAACAATCAACAAACAACTTTTGTTCTACGACTTCTGGAAATTCGTACATTTTTTTTTGAAATATTGCGGTTAGGTTTACTTGAAAATCAGCTGTTCCTCACATGGAGAGGTCATTAACCTTAAAAGTTTACTTATTTTTTAAGTTTTATCTACATTTCTTAGTCTGAATGAACTTTGTTTTAAAAAATCAGCTGTTTTTTTCGAATTTACATAACCTCAAATTTTTCATTTTTTTTTCGAATTTCCAAAAGTCGTAGAACAAAAGTTGTTTGTTACGGTGCACAGAAGTAACCCTCAACGGCTTGTTAATATAATTACCAATAACCCTATATGAATACTATTCATTAATTAAATCAAATAAATAGCAAATTTTATTTGACATTGTAAACTTAATTATGGACATCTCAGTTTTAGAAACTTCAATCAAATATTCCCTAATGTGAATAAAACTTTGTTAAATTAGTTTGTAAATATTAATCATAGTTTAATTTAGGCCTAAAAGCCTAATTAGGATTTTAGGAGATTGGAAATTATGTTGCTAAATTAGCGGTCAGTACCGCTTTTAATGACTTTTAAGCGAAGAAATTCATAAATAACAGAGTATTTCTCTTTCCAAAGAATATGAATATTAAATAATATATAAAATTATCTAATATAAAATTCAAAGTCCCGTCTAATTTATATATCAACGCACAGCTCAAACAGAGACTGATCCAGCTAAAATTACAGACAGTTATAACCTTTAACGTCACGGGCGGGGTCTAAACAGACCCACGCGTCCCAGATTCAAGGATAAAAAAGTACTATTGTCTGTAAGTCCTGCAAGAAAACTATCTGCAAACCTCATTCAGTAGCAATTACTTATTGTTTACCATGCCTGCCCAAAGAATAATTTTGAACGTTGGTTTAGGGTGGTACGTTTCAAGCATTGTCTTTTTTTTTCTATAATGTTTATTGTTATTTTTTCTTATAATTACTTTTTTTTTAATTTTTATTTTATTAGAAAAAAATAGTAAGTTAGTCAGAAGTTGACTTTTTTGTTAAATTTTAGTACATTAAACATGTGCCTTAAAAATTCTATGTACGAGATTGTTAATTTGATAAAAATGTTCCTTACTGTCTAAAGACTGATTGTTTTGTGATTAATAAATACTTTTCATAAATATTAAAATGTATTTTCTTATAATCTAAAACGGCTTTTAAAAATTATTCAAAAATTCTGAATATATAAGTAAATTTATACTGGGGATACTTCTGGACCCCACGCGTGACGGAATGTTATCCTAAATAACGCGTGTACTTAAAGGATAATGTCGAATTTTACAATATTCAACCCCTACTCAAACAAAGTCGCGGGCAAAAGCTAGTTTACAATAAAGGTAACATTTAAATTTTCAACTAACCTGACCGAAGATCCCTTTGCTAATTAAATAATTAAATTAATTTTACACAAACCGAATTGAAAGTTTAAAATGAAGCAATGAAAACAGTAAGCTAATTGAATGGATTATTGGCTAAACATTTAAAATTCATTTACCAGATTTTTTATATTATTTTACTTAACTGTGGCGAAGTCAAAAGGAAGGGTTATGTTTTCGGCCCGTATCTTCCGTTCATCTATTATCGCATTATTTTCTTTGTTTTTCTAAAGAATAGGCTCCAAAAGTACTGGGCTGATTTTGATGAAACTTGGTATTGCTTAAACTTGATAACATACACTACTTTTTATCGACCTGCAGCTGGTGATATTTACACTAAAGTAAAAAATAGATGCTTAGTAAAGACCTGTGTTTGTTTGTGGTACAATTCAATAAAATCTGATAGTTTTTTTTTAAGTTTATTTATCCCTAATAAAACACTAATTTTATTTAATGAAGTCGTAACTTTAAAGTGTTTAGTAACTTGTAAATAAATAATCTTATCCTCTTGAAAAAACTAAATTAAAACGTCCCAAATTAAAAATCATCACTCAAATGACTTACTTTTTTACGATTCACAGAATCTGTGATAAAGTTTGACTTACTTAGTC
Organism: Idaea straminata; assembly: GCA_951213275.1. NCBI lineage: Eukaryota > Metazoa > Arthropoda > Insecta > Lepidoptera > Geometridae > Idaea > Idaea straminata. Next base: position 10,834,283 of record OX577865.1, read on the forward strand.
AATCAATTTTTTTTATTATCTACTCAAAATAAAGTGCTCTTCTATTTTGATTTATTTATCAAAAACAAAATAAACAAACACTTAGTAGGTACCAAATCAAACAAAAATTCACTCAAATGACTTATCTTTTTACGATTCACAGAATCTGTGATAAAGTTTGACTTATTATTGAAAATAAAGTGTTCTTAGAGATGTACCTACCTAGCCTTAAAACTTATCGATATTTAGTCGATATTGTGATTCTATTTACCAATAAAAAATAGAATTCTACCATTCAAACCTAATAATTCCACCTTATTTGATCGTAAATACTCGATATTCTGAAGAATCGTCAAGTATTTATGATGTTAAATTGACGTGAAATATAAATCAAATAAAGTAAAATATTTCTTTTACCTAAAATTGTGAACGTTTTGTAAAACGTTATTTTATTATCGGTAATATGGTTGATTTATTGCAATATTCAACTATTTACATCAATAAAAATATAATTTAATTCAGAGAATTGAAATAAAGGCGATGAAAATAATTTATATTGAATTTGGAATAAGGCATTTATAGTATAGAAAACAAGGAGTTTGTTTGGCAGATGTGTCAGAAGAATTTTACACTTTGTAGGTATCGATAAAAAATAAGTCTTTCTTAATAGCTACAGTTCAGCGTTTGACCACTTTCTCAGGTGATGGTAAGTGACGATACGGTCTAAGACGTAGCACGCGCGTCTAAACGATACCTAGGCACTCGTGACTTAAAGACTTGAGATGAATAAGCTTTCGAGAGCCGCGGGTGAAGGTAGGAATGAAACAGCGGAGCTTTTCCGATCCATCCTCTTTTTGTAAAACAAACGATAAGTATACAATAATAAATAAATATTATAGAACATTGTACACAGCGTCATCTAGCCCTAAGCTAAGCAACTAGACTCGTGTTATGGGTGCTAGATAATGGATAGAATACATAATGTACTTTTTTTAGGTATATACAAAACTTACAGACACCCCAGACCAGATCGAAATTCCCATACGATTATTTATCGATATTCCTTTACCAAGGTTTATCGATATGTTTCCTACTCTATCAATACAACACTAATCCACTTGTCCTTTGAAGATATTATCTAGTCTCAAATGTAAAAAGGTTTGTTACTTGTACTAAGTGCTTGATTCAGAATACTTTTTTGTTTGAAACCCTTATTCAGGAAAGTGTCGAATCGAATTATAAGGTTATCAATGGAACCATCCCTTTCGTGTCAAGTTTTGGGAAATTTTATCTCATCTGACATCATATTTTCTATACATATAAAATGCTTTATCCTGAATGACTGACTCACTGACGGATCAACGCACAGCCTAAACCACTGATCGTAGAGACGTGAAACTTGGAGGGTGTATATTCAGATCATCGGAGTAATGAACGGAATTGCTCCTTGAGCGTGCAACAGTTTTCAAGATCTACTAGTAGAATCGGCCTAGGCAAAGATTGATGGAGCATCTGGAACCACTTTCTGATCACGCAACTCACAATGAGTTACGATTACGTCATATATTTGAATTAGTTGTTGCCGGCGACTTCTTACGCGTGGTAGTTTGATTTTATAGTACCTGGGTGACCGTGCTTTGCTCGGTTATTTTAAGTTTTTTTTACCTCGTCCAATTCTAAATTTTATGAAAAAAATTTACCCGTTTCTGAGATACTGATTACTCATATATATACATCATTATACATTATCTATTGAAAAAACAGCATGTAAATCCGTTGCGTATTTTTAAATACGTAGCACTAAGCATGCATAGGGACAGACAGCGGGAAGAGACTGTGTTTTATACTTTGTAGTGATAATTTACTTCGTCTCTTTTGCCATTTAGTTTATTTATTTATGGATGTTTTTTTTAAGTGCATGGCCGACACTGGGCTCTCTGAAAATATTTTTTAGGGAAAACTGCGTCTTTAAGTATTACAATTGAGACGAGACTCGAACTCGAAATTTTTGAAGACGCATTTTTCCTTTTTTTTTTATTTATGAATTTCAATTCATGATGGGACTGCCAGGTAGGTGCAGTGCGTCTGGGATGTTCGCGGTTGCCGGAGTAGATTGTATTCATGCAATACTACGAAAAAGAGCAGCTCCTCTGCTTGGACTGGTACGTGGTAGCTCCAACAGCATCCTAAACGTAATAGTAAACATGTATGAACCCACGAGTAGTTTCACCAATAAGTATGTATATTTTATTGATTAGTCTATTCTTAATATATCTAATATATTTAAAGGAGCAATTATTGTATATATATTTATATATGTAAATATATTCAGGATCTCAAAAACAACTTAAACGATTTTCATGAAATTTAGTATGCGGGAGGTTTTCGGCTCAAGGAATCGATTTATCAAGGTTATCTTGGTTTCGAGAAAATCTTGGTTCCCAAGATATATACATTTGAGAAATACCTAAATAATACCTACCTTTCAAAACGAGCAAAGCTCGGTCAACCAGGTACTTCTATTTAAATTGATACTTACTTCCTATTAAATATCTACTAACATTTATGAATCAATGTTAGCTGATGAATGAGTGAATTGAATTGAATAAATACACAATAACATAAGCAAAGAGTAGGTACATTTAACTACAGACACAACCGAAGAGGCAACAAATCCTAGCTTATCCATGAAGCCTCTACAAATTTGCACCCATTATCAGCCAAATCCGCAGAAACCAAAATCCCTGTATTTAGATTATTCAAACAAATCTCCTATATTTATTTGTTTTATGGCAATAAATGTATAGAAAACTTTAATGTCCCGATCACAATGCCATGCCACGATTAAACATAATAATTCATAAAGGTATACATAACATAATAATACCTATGAAATTCTTTGTCCTAACTGACTGACGGATCAACGTCCTGCCTAAACCGTGGATCGTAGAGACCTGAAACTTAAAGGATGTGTTATTTAAGAAAGAATTTTTCGAAATTTTACCTCTTGGGGTGGTGAAAAAGGACCGCAAAATTCGTATGGAACAACGTGATTCCTTGGTCCAATCTACTTCAAATTTTGCATAAAGATTCAATCGACTTCTACGCGGACAAAGTCGCGGGCAAAAGCTAGTATAGGAATATAAAAATATATGTTAGTCTAGTCTAGTAAAATAATATTATAATTTAAGTTAAGTTTTAGAGTTTGGTATCCTCGGTCTCGCTTCCCTATAGCGTCGGTATACAATGCTGGTTGACCAGAAATCTGCTGAGAAGAACATGTGCTTTTGCGTCCCTGGAATCCAAAGCACTAAACTTATAATTAGTTTTCCTTTGGGATTCCAGTTTCACTAAATAATTCATACTTATAATATATACTTCATAAATTGTGCAGTAAGGCGCACTATGATACTACTTCGTACCTTAATGATAAGAAACCATGGACCGATAGGCAGGGCGGTGTTCGCAGCTTCTCTAGTCTTCCTGCGGTATTTTAGGTATTTTAATATTTACTCAATGTTTCGATCGAGTTAGACCGATCATGGTGGTCTAACTCGATCGAAACATTGAGTAAATATTAAAATACCTAGTAGTTGTAGCTCGATAGCGACCCGTGTATGTAGAAATAATATTTTTTATGGCGTAAGGAATTAGTTTAAGAAGTATTACAACGAAATTTTATGAAAATTGAAAACCATATTACTTATTGATTTTCTATTGGATTTCTTGCTATAGATGAAGCCGTTAAATGTTTATGAGAATATTTATTTGTAAAAATCGATTTTTTATTTTATTTTACAAAACAATACAATTATTCAGAACTTAATATTAATCAGGATTATTTATGTACTTAAGTAAATTATTGAATCATCCATCTTTGATGACAAAGTTATACATTATGGCTGTTATGTTAGTATTATAAAAATAGCAATACTATCAATATTACATACAATAATAACAATAATAATATACAAATATTAGCTAGTTACATCACCCGGTTCTCCTCGCATTATACAAATAGAATGACAAATAGAATAAGCCCATTTCAAGCCATTTCAAGTCAAGTTTCAATTCAAGTTCTCAAAATATCAATTATTGGATCATGCTTCATACATAACAGAAAATAGTGTAATCAAACAATTACTTATTTTACAATTTCTTTTAATTTATGTAAAGTCCGGGTGTCACTTAATCGAAATAACAGAGTTTTTTAACACACAATAAAGTAAACGTTGACTTATTTCTTAACGATCAGTTGACACTGCAAATTCGCGCCGCGCCGTTCCGTTTCTCCATTCATACTTGCTATTCTAAGTCGTACGTAACGTCATAGATAGTGACACATTCTTTCTTTGTCTTGTCAACCATTTTGTTACTAAAACATAAGCTAATACGCAATGTAAAACTTAATAATTAAATAATATTACACAGTTCCCTAAACCGTCTTTCATTATTCAATACACTGCACAATATTTTAAGTATTAGTAATTTTAAGAAATTAAAATATGGAATAGACAAGACACTAACTTCCAATAACACTTTGTATCCAATCCGAGTATGGACTGATGGGCGTAAATAATTGATGAGTAACTCTTAGCATAGCCTTATTTCTAATCCCAGCTATTGCGATTCCTACTATACGTCCCTCGTAAAATAAGGGACCTCCAGAATCCCCTGAATTTATGAACTGATATAAATTTTTACACTTGGCCGCTACGCATATAGCAGGAACAGGTATATTATCCTCAAATTCTGTGTCGCAAGGTATCACTCCTCCGTCTCCCACTTGCAGAGGGAGCGTCAAGTTTGCCTTGTCGAATGTTTGTAGTCCATATCCTGCATATTTGACTGGCAAACCGATCAGTGAGTTATATTCTATCATTGATAGCCGTGCTAGCTTATCAAAAGGTACAGCCTCTACCATAATTAGACCAATATCGTTTCTAATTCCGATAGGTCCTATATAGCTTGGATACACCATTAACTTGACTGCGTCTCTAGTTCGCGTTAGATCATCAGTATTTGACATGTCACCGTATCGTATCCACAACTTATCAAAGCCTTTTATGCAGTGAGAGCATGTTAGCACCCATATCGGTGTGATCATTGACCCGGTACACATATTTAAATTGAAAGACTTGCTTCCATTAATGAGTGGAACTATATTTACCATTTCTATTCTAACGACAAATATATATTCATCAGGAAGTGCGTCATGTCCCCCCACTACTCTCAGTGATGGAATACCATTATTGTCACAATTCGCTGTTGCTGTGAAAATGACAACCAATATCAATTCCAACATTATCAATAGGTACTCACTAAATGATTGGTATGAATTTCAACTTCTACAATGATTCTGTTTTGGAGTAACAGAACCACGTCCGTACGCAATATATACAAATAAAAAAATAAGCAATGAAATGTTAATATTTTAATATCCTATTTCTATACTATCCAATAATCATAAAATATTGTTATAAATCGTTTCGATAAAAGTTTTATATTTATTGAAAACTAACGCCATAAAATTATTTCCGTCTAATGAAAATTCGACTAAAACAATTCGTCTAAAACAATACGACAAAAAAATTCATCTAAAACATTTCGGCTAACAGATAATTAATTTAAAAAAAAGGTGACAGGGATTAGTCGCTCGGGGATCGGGTCGCTCCGGCACTAACCCTAATTTAATAGGTTATAGTATACATAACTAGCTTTTGCCCGCAACTTTGTACGCATAGATATCGTAAATGAACCAAGGAATCACGATAGAATTTCAGAAAATCCTTTTTTATCGGATGCCTACGTCACACAAAGAACACACTCTCCTAGTTTCAGTTTCTACGATTAGTGGTTTAGGCTGCAAATAATTTTATATGTTTAGATATAGGTATTTGTATACTACACGTATACGTACATATACATGTATGTGTGTTGGTAAGTATAGTTAATATATCATATATGATGTAATATAGTCATAATATGAACGTTGACCCTAATCTAAAGCAACGTTGAAGGCAACGTCTTCCTAATCAACTTATCTAACATCAAACAAACTTGTAGTTAGATTAGAACACACGTCGTTTTAAATTATAATAATTCCTTCAAAGAGCATATTTACTTCAAAGGCCGGAGTTCGCCAGGTAGAATTATCTTAAGGGCAGGTGCTAAAAAAGCTACCAAAATCGACCTTTGTTTTAAGCAACTGTAAGTAATCAAATACTCTTTTTTTGTTATTTGGATATAAATGGATATTGTAGTTTAATTACCATATTTTTGTTTATTGTGGATGAAAACATGATATGAACAACTTCGTTCGATAAAAAAATTTGTTAGAAAACAGAGAATTATTAGATCGTTTATCGGGGTTTATTCAAAAATAGTTAACGTTTGTTTCTAAAAATTAATCAAATGATAGGTTTTGACCTCTAGGAACTATATTTGTGGATAATAATGCAAAAATGTTTTGCATATCGATCAAATATAACAGTTAGCACGCAGCACGCTACGTCTTTGAGAGCGGGGGCTAAGGTAATGTGAATACCTACACACGGTACTGGAAGAGCGCCTTAACTACTAACCAAACCTGACAGACTTTTCTATTGGTCGATAGCTTGCCGATATAGTTGCAAGGAATCTTAAATTGTACCTTAGTAGGAACTGAAAATAGTGTGCGTTTTGGTTTAGACTGTAGGTAAGCCACTGTTTATTTAAAAAAAAAAAATAGTGAGCGGCCATTTCTCGTAAATAGCATTGTTCAATATCATTCCGATTACATTTAAAAATTCAAAAAATACCCTCAAAGTAGCCTCAAATACCGTCAAAGTCAGCTAATGAGCACTGTCGATCCAGTTGGCACAATTGTCACCACGCCGGACTGCCAAACACAGGGTCCGATTCCCGCCTCAGACAAGTATTTTTGCTTAGATATTTGTTTGTGGTCTGGTTTTTTTCTATGTTTTATAAGTATTTATTACAAAAGCAAAGTATATTAGTAGTATATCCGTTGTCTAGCACTTATAATACAAGTGTTACTAAACTTGGGGCTAGATGGCGATGTGAGTAATGTCCTGTAATATTTATTTCTTAACCTTTAAGTAGGGACACAGGGTCTCACAGACCCCTGGCACTTGACGTTGATGTAAAATAAAGTGTTTCCCCGCGCCCCCCGCGAGTCCGCGGCTCAGTAGCTTCGAGTTTAGTCACGAAACGCTCAACGAGGGAGGAGGTTGCGTCGTGCGGTGCCGAACACGTAAGTTGCACGTATTTTAGGTTTTGGGAGGGTCTGTGGGACCCTGTGTCCCCAGTTCTCTAAGAAACAATATTGTTTAACTATTTGTTTTTTGTTTTAGATTTTTGATCGAAATGGCCGACAATAGTGAACCGAGTACTTCTGGTATAAAACGACCGTTGGGAGAAGTGATTGGGAAACAAGTGTCAAATAAAATTTTACGTCTTGACAGTCCGTCTTTCGAAGATGAACTGAATTCGATTTTGTTGGCTTCGGATCACTCAGATAATGAAGAAGAGGTTGAAGATCTTCTTATGGATGAAGCTGAATTTCGTCACCGCCACCCAGAGAGTGATGAACAAAGTCAAGATGAACAAGATATTCCCGACGTGTCAGAGAATGTTATTAGCGAGCACAGCTCGAGCGAAAGTTCAGACGAAGATGTCCCTCTCTCAGAATTAGCAACACCTAACTATTACTATGGTAAAAACCGATACAAATGGGCGAAAACTCCACCGACAAGTAGGGTAAGAACACCTTATCACAACATTGTTCAGCGTACGTCTTCTTCTAGGTTGGATAGTTACGATGCTTATGATATTTGGAATAAATTATTTGATGAAGATATGAGGCAAAACATTCTGAAGTGGACCAATGTAAAAATATCTGAGTACAGAGGACGGTACAAACGTCAAAACAAGCCCGAACTAAAAGATCTGGATATGATTGAGCTGAATGCTTTTTTGGGTCTTTTGTTTTACTCAGCTGTTTTGAGATCCAATCACGAAAACACGTCTTTTATATTTGCGATGGATGGCACAGGCTGTGAGATATTTAGGTGCTGCATGTCGGAGACTAGATTTCTTATACTTCAACTGTGTCTGCGATTTGATAATCCGGCTGATCGCGCTGAACGACAAAGGACTGATAAAGTGGCAGCTATATCGCAGATTTTTGAAAAATTTGTTGCCAATTCTCAAAAATTTTACGAACCGAGCGAGAATATTACGGTGGATGAAATGCTTGTCAAGTTTCGTGGTCGTAGCCACTTGATTTCGTATATGCCAAAGAAACCTGGAAAGTACGGTATGATAATTCGTGCTTTATGTGATGCTAAGACTTTTTATTTTTACAATGGATATTTATACGCTGGGAAAGGCTCTGATGGTACTGGATTGACGGCCATTGAAAAGAAGTACCTCGTCCCAACACAATGTGTCCTTCGCCTGACGCAACCGATTCAAGGTAGCAATCGCAATGTTACCGCAGACAATTGGTTTTCTTCTGTGGAGCTTGTTGATGAACTTGCTAAGAGAAAACTGACTTACGTTGGAACTGTGAAAAAAAATAAGCGGGAGATACCAAACGAATTCTTGCCACACAAGAAACGACAAGTAAACTCCACTTTGTTTGGATTTACTGGCCAAAAAACATTATGCTCCTATGTACCAAAACCAAACAAAGCTGTGCTCTTGATTTCCTCTATGCATCATGATGATAAAATTGACAATGTTTCTAAAAAACCTGATATGATTCTATACTATAACTCTACAAAGGGAGGAGTTGATGAAACAGACAAGAAATGTTCTATTTACTCAAGTAGCCGCCGAACCCGAAGATGGCCTATGGTGATATTTTTTCGAATCCTTGACTTGAGTGGCGTCAACGCTCATATATTATACAATCAATATCAAAATAAGGAAATGGATCGAGGTATCTTTATAAAACAATTAGCGCGTACTCTCGTTGTACCGCATATGCAGAGACGATATACCTCGATCCAAAATTTAGCAAGAGAACTGAAAATGACCATGAAACGCGTTTTGGGTAACGACGTGCCCTCTGATGATGAACAAGCTCCAGAAGAAGACCAGAAGAAGAAGAGAAGATGTAGTATTTGTCCACCAAGGCTTCAAAGAAAAACTTCCTACAAATGTGTAGCATGCAAAAAACCAATATGTCTGCAATGCTCCAACCCACATGCTCCAACCCACTATGCAAAGAGTGTCAAGAATAATAGGGCAATTGACCCTTCGTCAGTTTTTTTTTGTTTGTAGTTAGGAATTAAAGTTTTTGTTATTTTTATAGAACATTTATTAGATTTTAAGAAAAATACATAATATTGTTGATTATCTGGAAGAAAAAATATTTTGTAGTACAAGAAGTGATCTCATCGAAAATTTAGACTGAAAAGTGCCTATACTTGTTTTTTCGTAATAATTAATATTTTTTTCTAATAAATTATTTAAAAACATTAAAAAGTCTATTATTTATAAACCAAACCTTCATTTAATTCTGTTTTAATAGTATTTATGTTGTAATTTCATACAATATTAACTCAAACGTTGCAGGGGTCTGTGGGACCCTATGTCCGTTTTAGTGTTACAAAAAAAAGATGTCCCTAGTTAAAGGTTAATGTTATTTGACTTGAGAATTTTATTTTTTGTACTCGAAATGATATTGCAATGTCGGAATGATATTGCAATGTCGGAATGATATGGAAAATCGGAATGATATTGCAATGTCGGAATGATATTGCAATGTCGGAATGATATTGCAATGTCGAAATGTTATTGCAATGTCGGAATGATATTGCAGTGTCGGAATAATATTGCAATGTCGAAATGTTATTGCAATGTCGGAATGATATTGCAATGTCGGAATGATATTGCAATGTCGGAATGATATTGCAATGTCGGAATGATATTGCAACGTCGGAATGATATTGCAATATAATTTCAACAATGCTATTCACGACAATCGGCCTTCAGTTCTTCTAATACACTCTGACCAACTGAACCGACCAACTAGTTGCGTCGAATGCAAAATATGTGGACACAAATAGATCTCATGCAAAAATTGCTTATGAACTTGCTTACGAATGAAGAAAAAATAGTGCTGCCTCGCAACTCATTAATTATTGATTTCCTATTTCGAAACCTGGTTTCGTGTTTGGAAAAACCTCTTGTTATGAAACTGGTTTCATACGAAGAGGATTTTATCTTCTTTGGTAACTGGTTACGAACCTCCGGTTTCGTATGCGGCCGAAAGGAGATATATTACACTTAATTTCAGATATACCTAAAGAATATCAGATTCTCAGGGACGGGTCGCTCGGGGATCGGGTTGTTCCGGCACTAACCCTAAGTTACCCGATCTAAACGTTAATGTTAACCTACTAATTCTAAACGCTAGTAAAAGTTACGAAGACTTTCAGGCGCCAACGAACTTGGCACAGAAAGTACTATAATAATTCAGCTCTGCCGTCGATGTTTTAAAACTTCACTGAGTAAGTACAATGGTATGATAGGTGCCTTGGTAAAGTTTACTTTATAAATTCGACTTTTTAGGGTTCCGTAAAAACTAGAACTGTCCGTCCGGCCGTTCTGTCTGTCACCAGACTGTATCTCATGAACCGGGATAGCTGAAAATAGCTATTTCTTTTGCCGCTTTAACTACAAATTTTAAAAACAGAAAAGAAAAAATTGTGAAGTTTCCATTAAATATTGTTCGGAACCCTTCGTGCGCAAGTCGAACACGCATTTGGCCGGCTTTTTGTTAAATAGTTTTATCGCATTTTATTAGGTATTTCATTAAATTGACTAAAGTCAAAGTCAAAGTCAAAATTATTTATTTCTTTTGGATACTTTGGATATTTAATACCTTAATACAAGATCACTTAGCGACGTCTTAAAGATCACTTAGCGACGTCTAAGCTGAGAGGGTGGTATAGGAGCTGGGCCTACTTCATCTATACATGTCCCAGGCACTACACCGCATCACCCAGAAGGCCAATTCTCATTAATAACATTGTTCAAATTACTGTTCCATTTCATTTCGATTGCAAAAAACACCTTCTTTCTAAGTCGTTCAAAATACCCTCATACTCCGCTTTTTGACAAAAAAACTGACTTTAAGGGTATATTTTTAATCAAAATGCAATCGAAGTGATATTTCAATGTAATTTGAAAAATGTTATTTACGAGAATTGGCCTTTTGAATAGCATGGATTTAATTTGCTGTCGCTGTATAAATCATCTATATCAGATGCAAAAAATAATAATAATAAATAAAAAAATTATAAGTTTTTATAGTGATGTATATATATTTTGTATTCAGTTTGTTTTTATAAAAATCTAAATTTAAGAAAAATAAATGAATGAGTGTATAAATAAACAAATATTGCAGGACATTCCATACATCGCCATCTAGCCCCAAGCTAAGTAACTACACTTATGTTATGGGTGCTAGACAACGGATATACTACTTATATACTTTTCTTTTGTAAATATATACTTATAATACATAGAAATAACCAGACCACAGACAAATATCTAAGCATAAATAGTTGTCTGAGGCGGGAATCGAACCTGCAACCCTGTGTTTGGCAGTCCGGCATGGTGACCATTGTGCCAACTGGGTCTACATAAACTGGGTCGCAAAGGCCAATATTATATGTTTAAAGTATTGCCAAATAGAATTAGTAATAAACGGTCAAGTGCGAGTCGGTCTCGCGCACGAAGGGTTCCGTACAATCTTATATTATTATTTTTTTTCTATCTATACTAAAATAATATAAAACTGAAGGGTTTGTTTGTTTGAACGCGCTTATCTCAGAAACTACTGGTTCGAATTGAAAAAATATTTTTGTGTTTGATAGTCCATTTATCGAGGAAGGCTAAAGGCTTCTTTTTATCCCGATATTTCCACGGGTGAATCCGCGGAGCGCTGCCAGTTTTTAATATTTGTAGTTAAAGCGGCAACAGAAATACATAATCTGTAAAACTTACAACTGTCCAGTTACCACGGTTCATAAGATACTGCCTGGAAACAATCAGACGCACAGACGGACGGACGCTGAAGTCTCAGCAATAGGGTCCCGTTTTCACTCATTGGGTACGGAACCCTAAAAATTAAATCAATTAGAATTTGTTACCCACATTCAGCCACAGAGACGTGCACAAAACTTGTTTTCTCAAATCTGTAGGCTTCGAAGCGTTATAAGTGAGCATTTATAACGACGCCCTCGAGCTTCGAGCTTTCAACAAGATCTGGACAACGATTGAACTGAAACCTTGCACTAACGACTGAAGCTTTGAAAGCTTTTCGACTTACTGAAAGATGTATGTATATACTGGCGAAAAGTTTATTGTTTTATGAAACTCAACAGCTTATACATAACCAGCTGCGCTCCGCGGTTTCACCCCATAAGTCCCGGTCCCATGGGAATATCAAAATAAAAAGTAGCTTATAGCCTTTCTTGATAAATGGACTATCCAACACAAAAGTATTTTTTCAATTCGAACCAGTAGTTCCTTAGATTAGCGCATTCAAACAAACAAACAAACTATTCAGCTTTATAATATTAGATTATATACATAAATAGTAGAACAAAAAGAAGCCAATTACAGAGTTCCACGCATATAAGCGTTATAAACGGTATAAAATAAAGCAATTAAGTGTTATTTCTGTGCATCCTAACTATCAACTTTTGATCTACGATTTTTGGATAGAATTTCCAAAATTTAAAACCACCTAACAAAAATTCCATCTCTATCCGATTTCATTCGTACATAAAGAAAAGTAAGAATAGGTACAGTTGACGGATGTAGTTAATCCAAACTATTTGTTAGAAAAGAACGTAAGTAAAAAAAGATTTAAGATTAGCTACCACCATGTCCGTAGCGAATTATAAAAATGTTTATTTAATTATAGACCGTGTTAATAGAATATCTGTGTATTTCATTACCTATTTTTTTGACAAGTTCAAAGAAAATATTTTTGGTTTTATTTGAACTGTAGGTATATTATGCGCCGCCTACGAAAACGTGTTTTTTTCTTTTTCCCATGTTAAAAAAGTATCTTTGCCATTTCATTGAAATGGTTTTTTTTTTGACAAGTTTGGTGAACATACAAACAATTAAAAGCATAAGCTCCTGTCCTAAGGCTTACATTAAATAAAAGCTTTGAAATAATTAAATGTTTTTATTTTTACAAAATGTAAATATCTGGAGGATGATTCAGCAAAAATATAATAAAGGTTTAGTTTTGGTATGACATTGACCAGAAATCTGCTGAGAAGAACATGTACTTTTGCGTCCCTGGAATCCAAAGCACTAAAAACTTATAATTAGTTTTCCTTTGGGATTCCAGTTTCACTAAATAATTCATACTTATAATATATACTTCATAAATTGTGCAGTAAGGCGCACTATGATACTACTTCGTACTTTAATGATAAGAAACCATGGACCGATAGGCAGGGCGGTGTTCGCAGCTTCTCTAGTCTTCCTGCGGTATTTTAGGTATTTTAATATTTACTCAATGTTTCGATCGAGTTAGACCGATCATGGTGGTCTAACTCGATCGAAACATTGAGTAAATATTAAAATACCTAGTAGTTGTAGCTCGATAGCGACCCGTGTATGTAGAAATAATATTTTTTATGGCGTAAGGAATTGGTTTAAGTAGTATTACAACGAAATTTTATGAAAATTGAAAACCATATTACTTATTGATGATTTTCTATTGGATTTCTTGCTATAGATGAAGCCGTTAAATGTTTATGAGAATATTTATTTGTAAAAATCGTTTTTTTATTTTATTTTACAAAACAATACAATTATTCAGAACTTAATATTAATCAGGATTATTTATGTACTTAAGTAAATTATTGAATCATCCATCTTTGATGACAAAGTTATACATTATGGCTGTTATGTTAGTATTATAAAAATAGCAATACTATCAATATTACATACAATAATAACAATAATAATACACAAATATTAGCTAGTTACATCACCCGGTTCTCCTCGCATTACACAACTAGAATGACAAATAGAATAAGCCCATTCCAAGCCATTTCAAGTCAAGTTTCAATTCAAGTTCTCAAAATATCAATTATTGGATCATGCTTCATACATAACAGAAAATAGTGTAATCAAACAATTACTTATTTTACAATTTCTTTTAATTTATGTAAAGTCCGGGTGTCACTTAATCGAAATAACAGAGTTTTTTAACACACAATAGAGTAAACGTTGACTTATTTCTTAACGATCAGTTGACACTGCATGTTCGCGCCGCGCCGTTCCGTTTCTCCATTCATACTTGCTATTCTAAGTCGTACGTAACGTCATAGATAGTGACACATTCTTTCTTTGTCTTGTCAACCATTTTGTTACTAAAACATAAGCTAATACGCAATGTAAAACTTAATAATTAAATAATATTACACAGTTCCCTAAACCGTCTTTCATTATTCAATACACTGCACAATATTTTAAGTATCAGTAATTTTAAAAAATTAAAATATGGAATAGACACTAACTTCCAATAACACTTTGTATCCAATCCGAGTATGGACTGATGGGCGTAAAGAATTGATGAGTAACCCTTAGCATAGCTTTATTTCTATTCGCAGCTGTTGCGATTCCTACTATACGTCCCTCGTAAAATAAGGGACCTCCAGAATCCCCTGAATTTATGTACTGATATAAATTTTTACACTTGGCCGCTACGCATATAGCAGGAACAGGTATATCCTCTAATTCTGTGTCGCAAGGTATCACTCCTCCGTCTCCCACTTGCAGAGGGAGCGTCAAGTTTGCCTTGTCGAATGTTTGTAGTCCATATCCTGCATATTTGACTGGCAAACCGATCAGTGAGTTATATTCTATCATTGATAGCCGTGCTAGGTACATATATGTAAATTGAAAGACTTGCTTCCATTAATGAGTGGAACAATCTCTATCATTTCTATTCTAACGATAAATATATATTCATCAGGAAGTGCGTCATGTCCCCCCACTACTCTCAGTGATGGAATACCATTATTGTCACAATTCGCTACTGCTGTGAAAATGACAACCAATATCAATTCCAACATTATCAATAGGTGCTCACTAAATGATTGGTATGAATTTCAACTTCTACTATGATTCTGTTTTATAGAGTAACAGAACCACGTCCGTACGCAATACATACAAATAAAAAGATAGGCAATGAAATATTAATATTTTACTATCCTGTTTCTATACTATCCAATAATCATAAAATAGTGTTATAATCGTTTTAATAAAAGTTTTATATTTATTGGAAACTGACGCCATAAAATTATTTCCGTCTAATGAAAATTCGATTAAAACAATGCGTCTAAAAACAATACGACTAAAAATTTCATCTAAAAACAATTCGGCTATCAGATTATTTTTAAAAAAAAAAGGTGACAGGGACGGGTCGCTCCGGTACTAACCCTAAATTAATAGGTTATATATATAAAACTAGCTTTTAAAAGCTTTTATATAACTTGCAGTGTATGTATGTATGTATGTTCGGGTGGAATCTTGAAACTTAATTTAGATTCACTTCCCTGTTACCAATTGAGCTGAAATTTTGCATACATGTGTAAATCGGGTGACAAAATAAAACAATTATTTACAACTTAACATTCATCAGGATTATTAATGTACTTAAGTAAATTATTGAATCATCCATCTTTGATGACAAAGTTGTACAATATGGCTGTTAGTAATATAATTATAACAATACTATTAATTAGCTAGTTACATCACCCGGTTCCCCTCGCATTTGTCCCGATCCCGTGACAAATAGAATAAGCCCATATGACATTCCAGCTCTCAAAATATCAATCACTGGATCATGCTACATACCAGAAAATAGTGTAATCAAACAATGACTTATTTTACAATTTATTTTAATATATGGGTGTCACTTAATCGAAATTCCAGAGTTTTTTAACACACAATAAAGTAAAAGTTGACTTATTTTTTAGCGATCAGTTGACACTGCACAATATTTTAAGTTAAAGAAGCTAAGTTGAAACTTAAAATTTTGCACAAGGTGAGCTGTCGTAGGTGTAAACTAAAATATGGCATAGACACTAACTTCCAATAACACTTTGTATCCAATCCGAGTATGGACTGATGGGCGTAAAGATTTGATGAGTAACTCTTAGCATAGCCTTATTTTTATTCACAGCTGTTGCGATTCCTACTATACGTCCCTCGTAAAATAAGGGACCTCCAGAATCCCCTAAATTTATGTACTGATATAAATTTTTACACTTGGCCGCTACGCATATAGCAGGAACAGGTATATTATCCTCAAATTCTGTGTCGCAAGGTATCACTCCTCCGTCTCCCACTTGCAGAGGGAGCGTCAAGTTTGCCTTGTCGAATGTTTGTAGTCCATATCCTGCATATTTGACTGGCAAACCGATCAGTGAGTTATATTCTATCATTGATAGCCGTGCTAGCTTATCAAAAGGTACAGCCTCTACCATAATTAGACCAATATCGTTTCTAATTCCGATAGGTCCTATATAGCTTGGATACACCATTAACTTGACTGCGTCTCTAGTTCGCGTTAGATCATCAGTATTTGACATGTCACCGTATCGTATCCACAACTTATCAAAGCCTTTTATGCAGTGAGAGCATGTTAGCACCCATATCGGTGTGATCATTGACCCGGTACACATATTTAAATTGAAAGACTTGCTTCCATTAATGAGTGGAACTATATTTACCATTTCTATTCTAACGACGAATATATATTCATCAGGAAGTGCGTCATGTCCCCCTACTACTCTCATTGATGGAATACCATTATTGTCACAATTCGCTGTTGCTGTGAAAATGACAACCAATATCAATTCCAACATTATCAATAGGTACTCACTAAATGATTGGTATGAATTTCAACTTCTACAATGATTCTGTTTTGGAGTAACAGAACCACATCCGTACGCAATATATACAAATAAAAAAATAAGCAATGAAACGTTAATATTTTAATATCCTATTTCTATACTATCCAATAATCATAAAATATTGTTATAAATCGTTTCAATAAAAGTTTTATATTTATTGAAAACTAACGCCATAAAATTATTTCCGTCTAATGAAAATTCGACTAAAACAATTCGTCTAAAACAATACGACTAAAAAATTCATCTAAAACATTTCGGCTAACATATAATTAATTTAAAAAAAAGGTGACAGGGATTAGTCGCTCGGGGATCGGGTCGCTCCGGCACTAACCCTAATTTAATAGGTTATAGTATACATAACTAGCTTTTGCCCGCGACTTTGTACGCATAGATATCGTAAATGAACCAAGGAATCACGATAGAATTTCAGAAAATTCTTTTTTATCGGATGCCTACGTCACACAAAGAACACACTCTCCTAGTTTCAGTTTCTACGATCAGTGGTTTAGGCTGCAAATAATTTTATATGTTTAGATATAGTATTTGTATACTACACGTATACGTACATATACATGTATGTGTGTTGGTAAGTATAGTTAATATATCATATATGATGTAATATAGTCATAATATGAACGTTGACCCTAATCTAAAGCAACGTTGAAGGCAACGTCTTCCAAATCAACTTATCTAACATCAAACAAACTTGTAGTTAGATTAGAACACACGTCGTTTTGAATTATAATAATTCCTTCAAAGAGCATATTTACTTCAAAGGCCGGAGTTCGCCAGGTAGAATTATCTTAAGGGCAGGTGCTAATAAAGCTACCAAAATCGACCTTTGTTTTAAGCAACTCTAAGTAATCAAATACTCTTTTTTTGTTATTTGGATATAAATGGATATTGTAGTTTAATTACCATATTTTTGTTTATTGTGGATGAAAACATGATATGAACAACTTCGTTCGATAAAAAAATTTGTTAGAAAACAGAGAATTATTAGATCGTTTATCGGGGTTTATTCAAAAATAGTTAACGTTTGTTTCTAAAAATTAATCAAATGATAGGTTTTGACCTCTAGGAACTATATTTGTGGATAATAATGCAAAAATGTTTTGCATATCGATCAAATATAACAGTTAGCACGCAGCACGCTACGTCTTTGAGAGCGGGGGCTAAGGTAATGTGAATACCTACACACGGTACTGGAAGAGCGCCTTAACTACTAACCAAACCTGACAGACTTTTCTATTAGTCGATAGCTTGCCGATATAGTTGCAAGGAATCTTAAATTGTACCTTAGTAGGAACTGAAAATAGTGTGCGTTTTGGTTTAGACTGTAGGTAAGCCACTGTTTATTTAAAAAAAAAAAATAGTGAGCGGCCATTTCTCGTAAATAGCATTGTTCAATATCATTCCGATTACATTTAAAAATTCAAAAAATACCCTCAAAGTAGCCTCAAATACCGTCAAAGTCAGCTAATGAGCACTGTCGATCCAGTTGGCACAATTGTCACCACGCTGGACTGCCAAACACAGGGTCCGATTCCCGCCTCAGACAAGTACTTTTGCTTAGAAATTTGTCTGTGGTCTGGTTTTTTTCTATGTTTTATAAGTAGTTATTACAAAAGAAAAGTATATTAGTAGTATATCCGTTGTCTAGCACTTATAATACAAGTGTTACTAAACTTGGGGCTAGATGGCGATGTGTGTAATGTCCTGTAATATTTATTTATTAATGTTTTTTGACTTGAGAATTTTATTTTTTGTACTCGAAATGATATTGCAATGTCGGAATGATATTGCAATGTCGGAATGATATTGCAATATCGGAATGATATTGCAATGTCGGAATGATATTGCAATGTCGGAATGATATTGCAATGTCGAAATGTTATTGCAATGTCGGAATAATATTGCAATGTCGAAATGTTATTGCAATGTCGGAATGATATTGCAATGTCGGAATGATATTGCAATGTCGGAATGATATTGCAATGTCGGAATGATATTGCAATGTCGGAATGATATTGCAGTGTCGGAATGATATTGCAACGTCGGAATGATATTGCAATATAATTTCAACAATGTTATTCACGACAATCGGCCTTCAGTTCTTCTAATACAATCTGACCAACTGAACCGACCAACTAGTTGCGTCGAATGCAAAATGTGTGGACACAAATAGATCTCATGCAAAAATTGCTTATGAACTTGCTTACGAATGAAGAAAAAATAGTGCTGTCTCGCAACTCATTAATTATTGATTTCCTATTTCGAAACCTGGTTTCGTGTATGGAAAAACCTCTTGTTATGAAACTGGTTTCATACGAAGAGGATTTTATCTTCTTTGGTAACTGGTTACGAACCTCCGGTTTCGTATGCGGCCGAAAGGAGATATATTACACTTAATTTCAGATATACCTAAAGAATATCAGATTCTCAGGGACGGGTCGCTCGGGGATCGGGTTGTTCCGGCACTAACCCTAAGTTACCCGATCTAAACGTTAATGTTAACCTACTAATTCTAAACGCTAGTAAAAGTTACGAAGACTTTCAGGCGCCAACGAACTTGGCACAGAAAGTACTATAATAATTCAGCTCTGCCGTCGATGTTTTAAAACTTCACTGAGTAAGTACAATGATAGGTGCCTTGGTAAAGTTTACTTTATAAATTCGACTTTTTAGGGTTCCGTAAAAACTAGAACTGTCCGTCCGGCCGTTCTGTCTGTCACCAGACTGTATCTCATGAACCGGGATAGCTGAAAATAGCTATTTCTTTTGCCGCTTTAACTACAAATTTTAAAAACAGAAAAGAAAAAATTGTGAAGTTTCCATTAAATATTGTTCGGAACCCTTCGTGCGCAAGTCGAACACGCATTTGGCCGGCTTTTTGTTAAATAGTTTTATCGCATTTTATTAGGTATTTCATTAAATTGACTAAAGTCAAAGTCAAAGTCAAAATTATTTATTTCTTTTGGATACTTTTGGATATTTAATACCTTAATACAAGATCACTTAGCGACGTCTTAAAGATCACTTAGCAACGTCTTAACGATCACTTAGCGACGTCTTAAAGATCACTTAGCGACGTATAAGCTGAGAGGGTGGTATAGGAGCTGGGCCTACTTCATCTATACATGTCCCAGGCACTACACCACATCACCCAGAAGGCCAATTCTCATTAATAACATTGTTCAAATTACTGTTCCATATCATTTCGATTGCAAAAAACACCTTCTTTCTAAGTCGTTCAAAATACCCTCATACTCCGCTTTTTGACAAAAAAACTGACTTTAAGGGTATATTTTTAATCAAAATGCAATCGAAGTGATATTTCAATGTAATTTGAAAAATGTTATTTACGAGAATTGGCCTTTTGAATAGCATGGATTTAATTTGCTGTCGCTGTATAAATCATCTAAATCAGATGCAAAAAATAATAATAATAAATAAAAAAATTATAAGTTTTTATAGTGATGTATATATATTTTGTATTCAGTTTGTTTTTATAAAAATCTAAATTTAAGAAATATAAATGAATGAGTGTATAAATAAACAAATATTGCAGGACATTCCATACATCGCCATCTAGCCCCAAGCTAAGTAACTACACTTATGTTATGGGTGCTAGACAACGGATATACTACTTATATACTTTTCTTTTGTAAATATATACTTATAATACATAGAAATAACCAGACCACAGACAAATATCTAAGCATAAATAGTTGTCTGAGGCGGGAATCGAACCTGCAACCCTGTGTTTGGCAGTCCGGCATGGTGACCATTGTGCCAACTGGGTCTACATAAACTGGGTCGCAATAGAATTAGTAAAAAACGGTCAAGTGCGAGTCGGTCTCGCGCACGAAGGGTTCCGTACAATCTTATATTAATTTTTTTTTTCTATCTATACTAAAATAATATAAAACTGAAGGGTTTGTTTGTTTGAACGCGCTTATCTCAGGAACTACTGGTTCGAATTGAAAAAATATTTTTGTGTTTGATAGTCCATTTATCGAGGAAGGCTGGCTTCTTTTTATCCCGATATTTCCACGGGTAATCCGCGGAGCGCTGCTAGTTTTTAATATTTGTAGTTAAAGCGGCAACAGAAATACATAATCTGTGAAACTTACAACTGTCCAGTTACCACGGTTCATAAGATACTGCCTGGAAACAATCAGACGCACAGACGGACGGACGCTGAAGTCTCAGCAATAGGGTCCCGTTTTCACTCATTGGGTACGGAACCCTAAAAATTAAATCAATTAGAATTTGTTACCCACATTCAGCCACAGAGACGTGCACAAAACTTGTTTTCTCAAATCTGTAGGCTTCGAAGCGTTATAAGTGAGCATTTATAACGACGCCCTCGAGCTTCGAGCTTTCAATAAGATCTGGACAACGATTGAACTGAAACCTTGCACTAACGACTGAAGCTTTGAAAGCTTTTCGACTTACTGAAAGATGTATGTATATACTGGCGAAAAGTTTATTGTTTTATGAAACTCAACAGCTTATACATAACCAGCTGCGCTCCGCGGTTTCACCCCATAAGTCCCGGTCCCATGGGAATATCAAAATAAAAAGTAGCTTATAGCCTTTCTTGATAAATGGACTATCCAACACAAAAGTATTTTTTCAATTCGAACCAGTAGTTCCTTAGATTAGCGCATTCAAACAAACAAACAAACTATTCAGCTTTATAATATTAGATTATATAAATAGTACAACAAAAAGAAGCCAATTACAGAGTTCCACGCATATAAGCATTATAAAGGGTATAAAATAAAGCAATTAAGTGTTATTTCTGTGCATCCTAACTATCAACTTTTGATCTACGATTTTTGGATAGAATTTCCAAAATTTAAAACCACCTAACAAAAATTCCATCTCTATCCGATTTCATTCGTACATAAAGAAAAGTAAGAATAGGTACAGTTGACGGATGTAGTTAATCCAAACTATTTGTTAGAAAAGAACGTAAGTAAAAAAAGATTTAAGATTAGGTACCACCATGTCCGTAGCGAATTATAAAAATGTTTATTTAATTATAGACCGTGTTAATAGAATATCTGTGTATTTCATTACCTATTTTTTTGACAAGTTCAAAGAAAATATTTTTGATTTTATTTGAACTGTAGGTATATTATGCGCCGCCTACGAAAACGTGTTTTTTTCTTTTTCTCATGTTAAATAAAGTATCTTTGCCATTTCATTGAAATGGTTTTTTTTTTGACAAGTTTGGTGAACATACAAACAATTAAAAGCATAAGCTCCTGTCCTAAGGCTTAAATTAAATAAAAGCTTTGAAATAATTAAATGTTTTTATTTTTACAAAATGTAAATATCTGGAGGATGATTCAGCAAAAATATAATAAAGGTTTAGTTTTGGTATGACATATTTTAAGATGTTATATTTATTTCTTGATGATGAGACCGCTATTTTTAAATTTTAAGCATGTTCCGTTTTATTTTTTGAGCATAAATAATGTTCACTTATTGTGCATAAAATATTAGGTGTGAAATACGAATTAATTTTACCTAAAACAAGGAAATGGTTTGATTTTGATTTCTGTACAAAATTTATAGGAATTTAAAATTATGGTATCTTAGAACGTGCTTCTCGTAGCTATACAGCAGTTCTAGATCTGTCCTTACTGACCCTTTCAAATTAACCACTCTCTATACTGTATCATTTGTCTATCATCACATCGGCCACAGGAAGTCCACTACTGACAATAAGCCTCAGCTAAACACGTTCAGAGCGACCGATCGCATGCTCTCCGCTTCCAACAACTATTTTGTCTATGCCATAACTAAACCACAAATTCAATCAGTCAAAATAGACGACTGAATACGCCGCGCAATCAGCGTATTAAAATTTGATTTTTGCGCCACGCGACGCGAGTGACAGGGCATGTCGATGCCGCCGCCTGCGCCGCATAAAACTGTTACTTCCTGTTTATTCTCGTAGTTCCTATAAAAATATTTTACAACTATATAAATGTTTTTCTTCCATTGATATGCATTAGCATTAATCATACTAAAATGCTAAAATGTCAATAAATCTAAAACGGGCCGCACTTGAACGAATTTCATAATCTCGAATCATGAAATTCAATATCAGCTAATTTATTAGATACTTAAAGCTTCCAGTCGTCGTAATAAAAATGTTATTTTACTTCTATGTGATTTTATTTTGAAAGTTAATACTCGCTTATTGAAGGTACATATTTTTTGTGACGAAAAACGCTCATTAGCTCGAAGGAACTACGCAACACATCGTATACATTATGAAATGTTTGAAACATCGTGATGAAACTCGTGGCTTTGTCGTCTTCAGATATTGACGAGCCTACTACATCCAATAAAATCACGCCCGTTAATAAGAGCAACCTGACACCTTAATTAAAAACTAAACATTTCGTAATTTTTTTTTAGTAAAAATAGGACATGATGAAATAGAACATAGGGGCATAGTCATGGCAGTTATAGTTTTTATGCAACAAAGATATTTGTGCTAGTGTCATTCAGGGAGGAAACAGTCGACTACGTTTGTATGGAGAGAGCGCCAGGTACCTTTCCTCTTAAGGCCTTTTGGAAAAACAAATTTAATAGCAAAGTATGATGTGGAAACCAAACCGACTCACTTAGTTGTCTCCAAACTTATTGACAAGCCTACACCATCTAGTACATGTCCCAGGCCCTAAAAAGCGCACCTAATGTCATGGATTATTGTTACTTATGTTGTAAAAATCATATAAATGAGATGTAAAGACCATTATGTCCCATCACGGGCTATGGAACCTCGGACCTTGGAAAAGTCCTAAGTCAACACGTAGAGGCCTTTTGCAGTAAGTTTTTAATAGCAAAGTATGATGTGGAGACCAAACCGGCGATTATCCTTGTCTACACTATATAAAATAAATAATAAATAAAATAAATAAATAAATACTGCAGGACATTCCACACATCGCCATCTAGCCCCAAACTAAGAAACTAGACTTGTATTATGGGTGCTAGACAACGGATATACTACTTAAATACTTTTCTTTTGTAAATATATACTTATAATACATAGAAACAACCAGACCACAGAGAAATATCTAAGCATAAATACTTGTCTGAGGCGGGAATCGAACCCGCAACCCTGTGTTTGGCAGTCCGGCATGGTGACCATTGTACCAACTGGGTCGTCAAAATAGCCAAGGATAACTTCCGGTTTGGATAGAACTTTTGATAAACTTCAGGAGAAAACTATTTGGGCTGTTATGATTGGTGGTAGTGGACTAAATACAAGAGAAGTATGGGTACTATCAAAGACCAATATTATTATTAAAGTGTTTGCCAAATATTTTGTTAAAATAATCGAGTTTTCTATCTTAGAGATCTTAATTTTCGTAGCTAAATATTTAGTTTTTTTGAGTTCCCGGAATATCAAATTTTGATATTCAAGATTCATAGCTCTTGTAGAGTTCTTGACTAGTCTTAATCTACAAGAGCTAGACTAGTTTTTGTACAATATAAAATGTATATTTGTATTTAAAACTACCTACGTACCAGAGGTAGATAAGTCTTGTGAAATAAACTTGACCACACAAAAGTAAGGCAATCGAATCAAAATCCCTCGGATGTTTTCGTATATTGATAGATAGATAAACACTTTATTTATACAACACACAAAACATTGAACATAATAAAAAGGACAAGAAAGCTCATTAACTACGAAATTGTACAAACAGGGAAATTGTAAAAACAAAACACAACCTTATCGCTTAAAGCGATTTCTTCCAGGCAACCTATTATTATTTATTGCAAGAAGACACGTCAAATTATGGTTTCACAATAAAGGAATGCGAAGTTCGGAGATAACCACACCATAACTGTTACATCTCACTGCCTACGCCCCGAGGCTTTAAACGCGTTGGATTTTTTTTAAATTTTCTTATATACAAACCTTGTCTTAACAATAACGAACAAAAAGAAATAATTAGCCAATTTATTGCAGTCGTTTGGAAGATACGCGCGGTTGTAGGTACAGTTTACGTCAAAAGTACACTATCAGTGTACTACAATAATACTATAAACAAGTATTTCACTTACGACCTTCTTTAGATAGACGTTGCACACACACACTCACTCACATACTCAGTGTGATTATTATTTTTAACATGTTAGCTATGTCTTTAGCTGGTCGAGTGGTATAAGCCGCCACCCGTTATACCAACCGACGTTGGGTCGACCCACAAGTTACGTCGTTATAATGTTCAAATAGTGCTGCACAGGATCGTAAACATTACGGTGGCGGAGACTTTTGACCGTTGATTGTATCAGCAACTCATTTTTTGGTGATAGATATTGATACAATTCATAAAACCAAAACAATTATTTATTGTTTCAATTCAATCATTCAGTAAAAGTATGCAAAGAATCCCGAAGCTCTGTTTTGCAATTGTAATGAATGTCATCGCTTCAAATCTTTTAAAAGGCAAATACTGAAAGGTGACAATGAATAAAATTATTCATAGCCAAATTGAATCGTTTAATAAATCGATTTATGGATATTGAATCTACATAATGCGTAAAGATACCCGTAATATTAAAAAATGTGCTTTTTTAGATAGATATATAGATAGATATATAGATAGATATATAGATAGATAAACACTTAATTACAATAAAAAATAAAATACAAACAAAAAATAATAAGTAGGTATCTATATATATAAAAGAAAGTCGTGTTAGTTACACCACTTATAACTCAAGAACGGCAGAACAGATTTGGGTGAAAATTGGTAGGGAGGTAGCTTAGAGCCAGGAGACGGACATAAGATACTTTTTATCCCAATATGCCCACGGGATCGGGACTTACGCGGGTGAAACCGCGGGGCGCAGCTAGTATCTCGATAAAATTCCCGAGACGCGTTGTTAGTTACTGATTTGTACATTTTTTTTGTGTATATTCGTCAGGTCTGAAAATCGAACAACATCTATTTTTTTGTTTTTTTAAATGGCAAAACAAATTTGCCGGGACAGCCAGTACTTTATAAAACACTAAAACAGAAATATTTAATATAGAATAAGTTCCAAAAATGGCACAAATTATCGCCTATGGGTTGTTCCAAAACCATACCCGACTACGGTTAATCAAAAAAGGAAGGTTATGTTTTTATATCATACATAATGGTATGTTCAATGTTCATCGATTCTCGCATATCTTCTAAACTACTTAATGAGGTATTATAACCATCTTGATCGACCACCTGGTAATGTGACGTTATAAAAATTCAATATCGTACCCCCTATAGAACCTAAAGTCATAAATAAATAATTTCAAAGGTTGTGTTAGGCATTAAATGTAATGACTTGATTAGATCATTTCAAAAATATTAAGTTACTAACCAGCCAAAGTAATTGGGCAAAAAACAGATAAGTTTGAAACCAAAATTTTAATTTTTTATATATATTTTATAATGTAGGACATTCTACACATCGCCATCTAGCACCAAGTTAAGTAACTAGACTTGTGTTATGGGTGCTAGACAACGGATATACTACTTAAATATACTTTTCTTTTGTAAATATATACTTGTTATACATAGAAGCAACCAGACAGACAAATACCTATCTAACCATAGATGTTTGTCTGAGGCGGGAATCAAACCCGCAACCCTGTGTTTGGCAGTCCGGCATGGCGACCATTGTGCCAACTGGGTCGTATTTTTCTAATATACGATAAGCTTTTGTACGCAAGAAACTTATGAGTTTACGCATAACGCAGTTTAACATTGTAGCTATGAAAAAAGGTCTGAATTCAACACTGGATGGTCACCCAAGTTATCTTCCGATAGAAAGATATTATGTAAGCCTTAGCCCTCTATTAATAATTTGCAAGAATGGATTAGGATTTTTAGACCTAAAATTACATTTAAGCCATATTTTCTATTGTATTTCCATATTAGGGTCATATTCGATCCGGTCCGGAATGATAATTCAAGGCGAACTTTGTTCTCCTTACACTTTGTTATCTTAACGAACCGAACCTATTTTTTAGTGAAACTACCTATCTGTCAAATACCCTGAAAAAGAAACCATAAATGAATAAAGGGTTCCATGGTGTATGGGAGCCCCAATAAAAATATTTTTTCTGTTTAAGTTTGTTGTTATAGTGGCAACATTATACATCATTGAAAATTTCAACTGTCCAGCTATTACGGTTCATGAGATACAGAATGGTGACAGATAGTCGGACAGACAATGGAGTCTTAGTAATAGGTTTCCGTTTTTACCCTTTGTGTACGAAACCCTAAAAATCTGTAGATATGAGCAAATTTAGATTTTTGCAAAATTAACCTTATTTTTTTAAAAACTTGCAGTGTGTGTAAATATGTTTGTTCGGGTGAAATCTTGCAACTTAATTTCACTATCGTGTTTGAAACTTATAAATATTTTAAAGGAATAGAATCAGTTACATGCGTCTGTTTTTCCTGACGTGGTCAATTTGGGGGTCTTCGAGTCCCAAGCACTTGGGACTTGAAGACCCCCAAAAACTTAAGAAAAAACTTTAAGAGAAACCTTAAGAAACCCCCTAAGAAAAATCCTTAAGAAAGGTTATTCTCTATTTTATATCCCGAAATTCTGACAGTTTATGGGTGAAACATCGAGACTCAATAGTAAGTAATATATAACATGGAAAAACAAAATAGAGAAGCTATAAAACCTCCTAAATACAATGCGATACAGGAACTTATATATATTGATGGTAGTTCCTTTGACATTCTAGGGGTAAAAATAGCAGGCACCTCTTTTATGTCCATCGTAAATCTGGAGTAAGTGAAATTCGTCAACTCGCAGAATGGGGTAAGAAGAAATAAGATTCTTTTAGGGTTGCCAGATAAAATGTCATTTAAAACGAAATATTTAACAATAGTCTATTAAAAATATTAAAAAAGTAGTGTCAATGCTAGGTTAAAATAATATTTGAAATGTTTCAGAAATTGGTAGAAAATGGGAAATTAAACGACCTTTGCATCTTGAGTAAACATAGGATCCAATCCCCATTGTGGAACAAATAAGGTACTTACTTGCGGATAATAAGGGTAATCATCCACCATAACTAAAAATTAAATATTTCGTAAAAGTAGAGAAAACTACTTGAAAACAGGTCAAAAATATTGGTTTTACTGTCAGTCAGAAAAGCAGTTCTCTATTATTTTCTTGTTTTTCTGTCACTAATATCAAGGTTTCAAAAAACCTTTTATTATACGCCTAATATAACCTTATTTATATAATTTATAAATATTTGTTTTAGTTCTGTGTGTTTTTGTATGTATATAAGTCAGTAGGTATGTATTTACGAAATAATATTCCAATAATTCTATTACGCATATTACAAGCCTATTTTAAATTTATTCAGTGTTGCATTAAAGTATGCAATACTGCATAATTTATTCAAATTGTGCCACTTTCTTTTTAACTAAAGCTTTTTTTTTTTTGCTTTAAAATTACTTTTTTACTTTATTTGGATCTGCCAACCCTATTTTATTTTGCTTTAGATTAATAGTTTCAAGTGAAACGTTCTTAAAATTATGGGGTTAAAACACACCCCGTTGAGGTTTTTTATTTTATGTGTCTTAGAGATAAAATATTTTTTTCCTTTTTTTTGCCTATGCACGATTTGCAGATAAACCCAGTGTCTACAAGATTTATTTTGTATCTAGTTTAGTTATATTTTTACGTCTATCGTTCATATTTTTTTTACGATTGTCTTTAACGAAACCTCACCGTGGAGATTTTTGGGTACAACGCATCAAATAAAATATCACCGAAATTAATATATTCACTCACAGTTTTACCTAAAACACAAGAGCGACAGCTATATTTTCCTTGACGACAAAAACTCCTATAATGAACTCCCAAGAAAAAACAATAACTTAACTGTCGCCTATAGTATTGTGTGTAATATTTTTTGCAAACAAGAGAAAAATAATGTTTAAAATTTAAATCAAATTTGAAATTAGAACAAGACTTAACCAACCTACCTAATATTAAGGAATCAACGATTCCAAATTCAAATATTCAATGCAATTCGTTTAATTTACCCCTAAATTCAATTACGCGAAAAACAATAATCCAAGTGTCACCCTCCGAATTACCATTTAACGAAAACATCGGAAAAACAATATTCGAAAAAATAGCAAAAAATTCAAAAATAGGTCAAGAACTCACCATGTAAGGAATCAACGATTCCGAATTCAAAATTCAATGCAATCCTTTTTTATTTCTTCCTTTTTTATACACATGTCACTGTCACTTTTGAACTTGGGATTCGCGTTCGATATTTGAACGGGACGTGCGCTCGTGCCGGGCGCTGGGTCGCGTTTAGTTAGAGTTTGCGTAATGGTGTTCCCCCCGCTAGTCGGTGCCATAATTCGAGATCGCATAAAAATATTTACATGTTGCCCCTTTTGCGCAATGCATGATTTTTTTCTTGGAAAAATTGACAAGCTTTTTAATTTGGTTTCAATTTGTTGACATAAAAGTAGGTAAGGTTTTTGTTTGAACCTCCAAAGTAAGTACATACTTAGGGAAAATTCCAAGGTATATGTTTTTGACAAACATAATCAACATTACAGGAACCATTAGAGAAGTTTAATCTTTAGGACACATTTTTCCCATACATTTATTAAATTGAAATCATACGGTGATTTATAAAATGCTATTTTCATCAACCTGAATCGGAAACGATGACTTTACGATTAAACCCATACTGGGTATGGTTCAAAAATAACTTTTATCATCTTTTTTAGGGTTCCGTCCCAAAAGGATAAAAACGGGACCCACTTTTTAAGACTCCCCTGTTCATCTGTCTGTCACCAGGCTGTATGTTATGAACCGTGATAGCTCGACAGTTGTGTTATGAAAGAATTATCTTGAGACCTGTTTTAAGTAGTTTTCTCTTTTTTTTTTCAGAAATATTTAGTTTTTAACTAACATAGCAGGAGGTCCTTATTACCCGCAGATACCTTTCAAACAAAATAGTAAAACCTTGTATTTGCAATTTTTGTATTTTACTTTCTACCTCAAGAAACTTCCCTGGCTTAAATCGAATAAAAGTTTATCAAAACTATGAAACTGAAAATTATCCCTATGTATACCTACTTATATAAAATTCTCGTGTCGCGGTGTTAGTTGCCAAACCTTAACGACTAAACCGATTTGTATGAAATTTTTTGTGTATATTCGTTAGGTCTGAGAATCGAACAACATCAATTTTCTTCAAAAGTGCTTAAGAAGAAAGGGTACCAGGGGCTCTCTCCATAAAAACGTAGTCGACTGTTTTCTCACTGGATAATGACAAATATTTTTATTGCATAAAACTTATAACTGCCATGACCATGATTTGTTTTTTAAATCTTAATTTCTATGATAATTAGAAAATGAAAAAAACCAAAACATAGGGGCATAGTCATGGCAGTTATAGGTTTTATGGCATAAAAATATTTGTGCTAGTGTCATTATCCAGGAAAGAAACAGTAGACTACGTTTGTATGGAGAGAGTGCCGGTACCCTTTCACCTTAAGACTAGCATCACCCATAGACTAAAAGAAGCAAGTCTATAAATAAATTGTCATCCAAAAAAAGCTATAAAATATCAATTTCAGGAATGGATTCTCAGAATTTAATTCGAATTAATTAAAAAATAATGTCACGTTAAGGAATCTTAGACGGACATGGCCAGAATTATAATCCGTCTCTGCTTTTTGAGATTTATAAGTCCTGTTGAACAGGGACGGAATCAGGATTGAGACAAAAATATTTTTTTTATCCTAGACAAAGGTAATATATTTACTTTCGAACCGTTTGAAAACACCAAAAATAATAAATAAATATTTCCAAGCTAAGTAACTAAACTTATGCTATGGGTGCTAGACAACGGATATACCTACTACTTACATAATTATTTCCCTTTTGTAAATATATACTCCCCTTAACGGTTTGAACTGTCCCCCTATCGCTGACAGAGGAACAGATCAAACCGTTAAGTGGTGAATAAAGTTCGATCTGTCCCCTTGTTGCTTGCAAGGGGATAAATTACTGTCCCTTTAATAAGACAAAGCATGATGACAGATCGGAATAATTCCTTATAATACATAGTAACAACCAGACCGCAGACAAATATCTAAGTATAAATACTTTTCTGAGGCGGGAATCGAAATCGCAACCCTGTGTTTGGCAGTCCGGTATGGTGACCATTGTACCAACTGGGTCGTCAAAAAGGTCTATTATTATAGACCGAAAAGGTCTATTTCATAATATATATTTGCATTCAAAGATAGATAGATAGATAGATAAACACTTTATTGCACCATAAAAACAGAACGCAAAATGATTACATACAACAAAAACAAAAATAAATTCTAACTTATAACTACTTATATGCTAAAAGAAAATTGATATTTAGTACCTTACGATATGGCACAATGGGCGGCCTTATCGCTAAAAGCGATCTCTTCCAGGCAACCTTTGGATGGACAAGAATTAAGGAAGGGGATGGGTGGGTTGTTTATAACGCGACAGAAATATAAGGAGGATAATAATAAATGGTAGGTACAAAAGATGTTAGGAATACAAGTTCACATATGGGTCCTGCCGGGCATTGCAATTGCGTGCGGTGACAGTTATATGCTCAATTAGGTAAAGAGTGGTGGTAGTGTTAGTTATAAGTTTGTCGCTCGCTTATTGCGTTTTTCATTAGGTTCGGACTTACTTGGGTCTTAGTAATTATTTCACCAGGTCTTAATCGCGTATTTTATAAAATAAAAAATAAATAAGACCCAAGTAATAAACTTTTCAAACTCACACGATTTGTATTCATAGTAATTATTTGCCCGGGTCTTAATCGCGTATTTTATAAAATAAAAAATAAATAAGACCCAAGTAATAAACTTTTCAAACTCACACGATTTGTATTCATAGTAATTATTTGCCCGGGTCTATATCGCGTATTTTATAAAATAAAAAATAAATAAGACCCAAGTAATAAACTTTTCAAACTCACACGATTTGTATTCATAGCAATTATTTTCCCAGGTCTTAATCGCGTATTTTTTATTTATAAAATTAATAGCGTATTTTTTATTTTTTAAAATACGCGATTAACACCCGTTGAAATAATTACTACAAATCGTGTGAGTTTGAAAGTTTATTGCTTTGGTCTTATTTGAATTTCAGTCTGTTGCTTAAAACAAAAGACTCACAAGTTGTAGATACACGTCAGAATAGAATACTCAGTCAAATGATTCCATTACTTTGCAGTTTCCCAAGCAATTGGAATCTACAGCTTATACGTAGATACTTACCTGTTCACTCGCGACTCGAAGACCCCCAAATAGTACACGTCAGGAAAGACAGACTCAAAACTGCCCCCAATCGCCGTAACTTATGACGCATTAGTCGAGTGCACGTCCAGTTGTCGCATATGTCACGTGCACGCAAACAATAATCGGTATTGCCGTAAAATGAAGCTACGCGTAACCGTTACTCTACTTCACATAAGCGCATCCTACGCGTGATACAAGCTATTGCTGTACAAAATTTTTGACTTATCTTCTTAGGTGGCAATTAGTTTGTCATTTATGTCATGTAAAAATTTAGCGCGATACGGCGAGCGCGCGACGTTTAGTTTTGCGGGACGTGTGTGTTTTAATATATTACGACAATACGAAATCTATAGCTATAACGCAAACGCAGTCAAGACGCGCTGCATAAGAATACGGCGATTGGCCCGCTGATTCCATTCCCTTGCCGTTTCTTAAAGGCGCTACATACCGATTTATCGCATGCCAAATTAGGCTATTGAGCCTAGCAGGCAAATAGGAAATGCTCATTCAATACGTCCCCACATAGAAACGACAAAAGACGTACTGGAGTAGGATTGCTATTTTATATGCATTGATATATACTGGTCATCGACAGGGCTTCTGATTTTTTGTCGCATTTTGCTTTGTCCCTTAATCCGGCCCATATCCGAAATTTTATTCAATATTTTTTAGATCTACTACAGTCTTCCGAGCTTTGTCGAGATTAACTCTGGAGGAAATAAAAAATTTTGAATGAACATTATTAGAAAAATGATTTTCCATTCAGTGAATTACATTTTTTGTTACAAATGTCATTCGGTAGTAACTTCTTTTTCCTTATTTTATAATTTTTCATGCAAAAAGGAATAGACGTATGTAGGTGTAATTAATTATTGGTATTTCCTATTCTCATTTCCTATTCATTCGATCCTATTCTATTCTATTTTTATCCGATGGGTACATTATGGCATCAAAATTGCAATGGGACCGTTATTTTGATAGATTTAGGTACAGAAGACCCACCGTAGAGTTCTAAAATCACTATTAGTGGAAAGTTTACATTTTTATAATATTTGTCTTATAAAAATAATGAGTTTATAGACTTTAAACTTTAACTCAAGGAGGACCTTAGAATTTTACTTAAGTTGAAAACATTTTAATTTTATATGCATTCAGGAAATAATATTATATACATTCAGGAAATAATCTGATTGTCTGCTGATTGTACATTCATTATAAATTGACACGTATTTATAACGTCACTCTTCTGACAGATTTATAAGACATTAACACATCAAAAGATTTTACTCTAAGCACACGAGTTTAGCAAATAATTATTCTCAGAAGATCTATGGATCCAAAATGGATTTAGTTAGATTTTATTTTTCTCATTGGATCCAGATTTCAAATTGTGGATCTACTGAGATTTTTCTTTCTTAGTCGATCTCTAACCAGATCCGTCATGGATCCACTAAAATTTTTCTTTCTTAGACGAAGAAGTTAAGAATATATTTTGGAAAATTCAACTCATACGCAGTCGGAGTCGCGGTCAAAAGCTTGTTACAGTAACGAAACGATTTCTACAAACGATTTCGCAAATATAACCGAGTATTTCACCGTTCAGCCAGAACACTATTATACCGACCGCTGAAACTGGAACACAATCGAGTTGAATACGACTGGGGTAACCCCATGAGTTTATTATGCCTTCTTCTCATTTCTGGGCGCGTTTTGAAGGCACACATCCTAATTTAGAATTTAAAGACTTTTCAATGTTTTTTTTTTCTTTTAAGTTATTTTATGCAAATTGAATGATACCAAATTATTAAAGAATTTTGACTTAAAAATAATCACAAATTATTTCTTTGTTAAAATCTGTTTAGTTATCATATTAATAAAAGAGTCAATAAAGCATAAATTATAAATAAAATTAAGAAAGAAACTTACATGTAATACCTTCTATATTTAAGCTTCTTTCTTTAAAGCTCTTATAATGGTAAGTAAGCTCACGCCTACAAAATTTTTAGATGTTTTTTCATTTAAATTTGGATAGAATTAGAAATACCAAGGTATTATTTGTGTCTTTAAATTATGACAAACGTTTATGATAAAAACTTACCTACCACTTCGCTTGTGAGTTCTTTTCCTATATACAATAACACTTAGTCACCTTTTTGGTTATCGAAAAACCTGTGTTTACCTTAATTGCGGGTTCGATTCCCGCCTCATGCAATGTCTGTAGTCTGGTTGTTTCTATGTATTATATGTATATATTTACAAAAGAAAAGTATATAAGTAATATATTCATTGTCTAGCACCCATAACACAAGTCTATATTTAATTAGCTTGGGGCTAGATGACGATGTGTAGAATGTCCTGCAATATTTATTTATTTAATTACTTTTTTTTAATATTTCTGAGTTAGTGTAAAACTTGAGGGTCCTTTTTACAAATCATAAGTCAGCGTTTGACCACTATCACACCTGCCTGATTCTAGCTAACGATGCAGTCTAAGGTGTAACACGCTTTCCTAGATATATATCTATTCACTCGCGACTTGAAATTTTATTGATGTTTCAGTTTATTATGTCGCAAGCTCCATTGTGTCTAGAGAATAGCACACAGGTCATCGACATTGCATTTCGCTGATGCAACTCTAAGTGACGATCGCTTGTTTAGTGTGTCTAGACGTTTTTCGTTCACTCAAGACCGAATTAGACTTTAACAATAGATTCTTAAAGAAACCAGAAAATTACTTGAAGCGACTACTTGATTTCTAGCAAGTTAGCTTTGCTTAAAAGAGATAAAAAACTTATAGATAGGTAAAACTACGATGAAATGAAATATAAGAAAAAGTGGAACAAAATCGTGTAAAAAATGGTTGTTTGTAAAGTCGGTTTACGGACGATAATTTTACGTGATAACGTCTTAAGGAAACATTGAGGAAAATACATTGCTATTTGCTGGTTACTTTGTCAATAACGTGACCGACGTTGCTATGGTTACCTTGTCAATAACGTGACACTTTTTTGTGAGTGCAGTACGGTGTTCATCGATTTATAAGACGTTATCACGTCAAAAAAGGTAACAAACACTACAAAATTATGAATAAATATTTAGATTGTAACAAACACCTGGTATAATCATTTCATTTCAAATAATTATAATTTGATTTGCATATTTGGAATGCAAAACAAATATCGTAGACATAATATAAACAAGGAACTACTATTTTAACTCGTAAGTAATTAAAATGCGAAAGCATTACCATAAAAATAACAATTTCGAAATTCCAACAGAAAGAATTACTTTTAAACAACTTTTAAATTCCCTTCCTAG
This sequence comes from Idaea straminata, assembly GCA_951213275.1. Classification (NCBI taxonomy): domain Eukaryota; kingdom Metazoa; phylum Arthropoda; class Insecta; order Lepidoptera; family Geometridae; genus Idaea; species Idaea straminata. The sequence continues at coordinate 10,869,936 of OX577865.1, forward strand.
TTTTTGTTTTTATTTCGTTTTGTACAACAAAAAGATTAACTTGTTTAACATTTTCGATTATAGCGGTGGACAGTCGGCCGCATTCAAATACAAAGCAGGTAACTAGCTACTTCCCCACATACTGTGCTGTTACTACCGGCGTGTAACAACGCAGCTTATTGACGACAGTCAACCGCTCGTTGTCAAACATAGGATAAAATATCATCATCATCATATCAGCCAGGATGTCCACTGCTGTACATAGGCCTCCCCCAAAGACTTCCAGAGCGATCGGTCGCATGCTTTAAAGAATATACACGCAGCAAATTGTGAACCTCATCCTGTTTGGAAGTCTGTTAAAACTGTCAAAACTAGACCCACTTTCTCTATGAGAATGTGACAGGACTTTCAGTCTGTGACAATCTTAACTGATGTATTATCTAACTTAAAGGATGTTTCATGTAAAATTTGTTTTGTATCTAGCCTCATTTCACTTGAAAAACAGAATATTATGGTACGGAACCCTTCGTGCGTGAGTCCGACTCGCACTTGACCGTTTTTTATATACATATATTTGTAGTGAGCGTAAGTGGATTGAACTCCGTTAAAGGCATCAGTAAATCGACGGTTACCTGCTTTCTACATGAAAGCGGCCTTATGCTCAGGCTATTAAAACTTCTGTCAAATCATTTAAACTAAGTTAAAAATAAAACTACTGTAGTAACAAATAATTAAAAATACCTAACGTTATTTTTCAGAACGCATTTCAGTTTTTCAGGAATTGTGTTACGAAATGGTTTGGCAATTTAGAAGCTATTGTCGTTCGATATTTTTAACTTCGAAATGTTAGATATTTTTATTTATACGCATACTAGCTGTATCTAACTGATTTACTTGCGTGTTGTTTAATGTTTTATTTGCAGCACTTTGCGGTTTCACCCGCGTAAGTCCCGATCCCGTGGGAATATCGGGATAAAAAGTAGCATATGTTACTGTCTATGAATCAATGTATTCTCATACTAAGTTTCGTTAAAATAGGTCCAGTCGTTTCGGAGCCTACTCGTTACCAACAAAAACAAACAAAAAAAACTCTCCTTCTTAAAATATTACTACGTCGAGCTTAAAGCTTTTAACAAAACCTGGACAACGATTGAACTGAAACCTTGCACTAACGACTGAAGCTTTGAAAGCTTTTCGACTTACTAAAAGATGTATCTACTGGCGAAAAGTTATTTATTGTTTTAAGTAAGAATATCAAAATAAAAAGTAGCCTTCTTTGATAAATGGACTATCCAACTCAAAAATATTTTTTCAATTCGAACCAGTAGTTCCTGAGATTAGCGCGTTTAAATAAACAAACAAACTCTTCAGCTTTAAAATATTAGTATAGACTAGCTGCGCTCCGCGGTTTCACCCGCGTAAGTCCCGATGCCGTGGGAATATCATATGATAAGTAGGCCTATAGCCTTCCTCGGTAAATGAACTATCCAACACAAAAAGATTTTTTCTATTAAAACCAGTAGTTCCTGAGATTAGCGCGTTCAAACAAACAAACAAACTCTTCAGCTTTATAATATTAGTATAGATTAATTAATAGTATAGTATAAGAACATGAGTAAATTATTTACTCTTGTGGTATAAGTATAGTACAGATGTATAGTTATTTTTGGCATTGAGATTTTTATGACCACAGGAAAAAGTTCAATAATATAGATATTCCCGACGAATGAGAACCTCCTTCTTTTTTAGAAGTTAAGGAAAAATATCTGTCTCACAAGACTAAAATGGTCAATTATCGGACAATAGGCATTTGACAATTTGCTGAAGAGGAAAGGGTACCGGGGGCTCTCTCCATACTAACGTAGTCGACTGTTTTCTCCCTGAATAATGGCACTAGAACAAATATTTTTGTTGCATAAAACTTATAACTGCCATGACTATGCCCCATATGTTTTGGTTTTGTTCATTTTCTAATTATCATTTTAATTAATAAGAAATTGAGATTTAAAAACAAAATAAAAATATTTGTGCTTGTGTTATCCAGGGAGGAAACATTCGACTACGTTTGTATGGAGAGAGCGCCGGTACCCTTTTCTCTTAATCCATAGCCTTAATAGGCTAACTTTATTTTTTAATACCTAATAATCGAATTAATTAAAAACAAACGGTTGAACAAATACAAGCTTTTTCACAATAGAAATAGCCTAAAGGTAGGAGTACAATTCAAAACTTTGCACGTTTCTGGACAAACGCCAATTTGAATCCGATGTTTACGTAATACAGTTTATTTTCGTTTGCATCCGCAATTTTCATCTAATCCAAGATAATCTATTGTCAAAGGATTTTACGAATGAATTGTTTGTTTTTGAAGTAGTTTCGGGTCCGTTTTAAATCGTGAAACGGCGTTATTTCCGTTATACGTCATAACGAGGTTTTAACGTAATTAACTGATGTATAACGGTCGTTATTTTGAAAATAAATCTTAGGGGGTGTTTACACAAAGTATCCGTATTTATCGGACCGGTTTTAACGGTTTCGTCTTTACTAGAAGGTATTGTTGTACACCCCCAGATTAAAAAAAAACTCTAAATTAAATAATAAATATTACAGGACATTCCACACCTTGCCATTTAGAACCAAGCTAAGTAACTAAGCTTGTGCTATGGGTGCTAGACAACGGATATACTAGCTACTTGTATACTTTTTCTTTTGTAAATATATACTTATAATACATAGAAACAACCAGACCACATGCAAATATCTAAGCATAAATACTTGTCTGAGGCGGGAATCGAACCCGCAAGCCTGTGTTTGGCAATCCGGCATGGTGACCATTGTGCCAAATGGGTCGTCAAATACAACAGAACAACCATATTTATTCTTTTTTGTAGTAGGTAGACCCTAATTTTGTCTTTTACTATGCATCTTATGTTTGTAAAACATAAAATATTTGTAACATGTTGCAATAAATATTTGTCTTAAAAAACACATCTTCGTCTAAATTAAGTCAACCGACCTAAATTCAAAGATTTGGAGCTCAAAATCAAAATTCCACAATTCACCACATCATTTGAAAACATTTCAACCGTTTAAAATCTAAAAATATTCGCGTCTTAATTAGAGATAGAGAAAGATCAAAGACATTTTGGGCCGAAGCTGTAGAAGAATTCCTAAAATATTTTATACTATTTTAGTAGTACGCTGGCGCCCAAACGCCGTATCAACTTCGTAAATAATAGGCATTCCCAGAGCAAAAGTGAGTTTTAACTTTTATTTTATTTGCCTAGCTAGAGTAATATTTTCCTGCTAATATACTAAGCCACTGGCTTATTAGTTAGCGCACTGCAATCATATTGCTGAGGTCGTAGCTTCAATCAAATTATATCGAAACAAATACTTCTGATAAGCATTGTAACAAGCAGGTATAAAAGTAATTATTTCATTTAAATTCTCTGAAAGATTTTCAATCTACGCAAAATATCGCGAACAGATTGGAGTGGTAGAGTTTTTGCCCTGCAATTTTATACCAAGAAGTTTATTAATTAGTATTTTAATATATGCACGTTATTCAATTTATGATCACTTCTGAATTCAAGATTGAATAACTCCGCCCCGCTCAATGGGAAAAATAGTTTCATCGTCTGTGGCAGGGTCGGCGTCGGAGTTTAGCGGGGAGGATGACACTGATCTAGTTACATGTACCCCGTTATTGCGGTTAGCGGGTAGGATGGCACAGATTAAAGGTCGCTGCATACGTGACGGGATTCTTCCCGTGCCTGACGAAACGTGATTATTATGAAACGCTGTCAAAGATTGTCATGTTCCGTCCGGCACGGGAAAGATCACGTTACGTATGTTTAAAGTCTACGAACACTTTATGAACAATACTCGTCACATCCCCGTCCCGTCCGAGGTTTATTCCGTTATGTATGCAGCGACCTTAAGTTTCATGTATCGCTCATGAACCGCATAAATGTTGAAATCCCTCTATAACTACGGCTTGCGTCTGGATAATATTAAGCTTAGAAGCTAAACGATTAGTTTGATTCATTTTTATGGAAGCAATGGTTTATCTGTTATTCTTCGCTTTGAAAAATATACAACTTTTATTACTAACTTTAATCTTAGGTGTTGAATTTCAGTAATAAGTTAATGTATTTTTATGAGTTTGAACGGAACATTTTAAAATAATTATCAAATTTTAAATATTTTAAGTGGTCGACAATTTTACTCATTAAAATTTTGTTTGAAATATATATTATTATAATTAAGAGTGGTAAAATAAATTTTATTTATATGAATACAGGGTTGATTTTTAATGATTATAAGGATTATATTTTTAAATAAATTTTGTAGTACATTTTACACAGCGCCATCTAGCCCCAAGCTAAGCAATTAGACTCGTTTTATGGGTGCTACTTATCGGATATAAATACATACAATTTTTTTTTTCAATATATCTATCACTAATATTATAAAAATAAAAGATCTTTTTGTTTTTTGTTTGCAACGAATAGCCTTCAAAACTACTGGACCGATTTCGATAAAACTCCGTATGAGGATACATTGATTCATTGAGAGTAACTCAAATAATAAATTATACAGGATATCCCACACCTCGCCATCTAGCCCCAAGCTAAGCAACTAGACTTGTGTTATGGGTGCTAGACAACGGATATAATACTTAAATCCTTTTTTTTGTAATATACTTATAATACATAGAAACAACCAGACCCCAGACAAATATCTAAGCATAAATAATTGTCTGAGGCGGGAATCGCACCCGCAACCCTGTTTTTGGCAGTCCGGCATGGTGACCATTGTGCCAACTGGGTCGTAAGGTACTTTTTTATCCCGATATTCCCAAGCAATTACTCATCTTACGTATATATTTTTTGTTGTGACAGGTCAACCATAATTTACCTGATTTAAATGAAAATTAAACAAAAAATAATTTTCCATATATCCAACGTGAAATATTTTGTGTCGAATTGGCACTCTGTCGAGTCCTCACCTCCCCTATTTCACCTCAGATAGCACATGTTTCGTCAAAAACTGAAACTCAGCAATTTTTCACCCAACGTTTCATATCTAGTAGGCCATGGCATAAATCAAAACTAGAAACATATTGGACTTGAAATGAAATATTACTTTTTGAGTAAAAAAAAATCGAAACCACATTTTTACCTTTACTGCGGTTTTTCTTTATCTCAATTATTTTTCTTTGATAAAGAGAGGAATATTATTTTCCTTTCATTTCATTTATTTATTTAATTTTCCTTAATTTAACGTGGAAACTGTGGTTATAATTTACATTTGAAACAGACTTTTACTCGCGAATCCGTTGGCATAGGAGATGAATTTTCCAAAAAAAAAAATCTTAACAGATGTAGCCCGATCTAATTGATTTGCGCTGTGCGTTGATTTATCAGTCAGTCACGACTTTGAACATTTTGAGAAGTTGACGATAAGTTGTCATTCTGAGAAGTTTTCATTTTGCGACCTGTTAAGAGATGAGACGTATTCACAATCAACCCTGTGAGACAGCATAGTGCGCGCGAACGCATAGAGCCGCAAATAATAAACTAGAGTGAAGAGAGCATCACATAGTGATCCGGACATTTAGTATGGAAGATTGGCATAGTTTTTTTTAAAACTAATTTAGGACGTGTCTCTTTGGATGGCAACCACTAATAAGAAGACAAGGAACACATTTGCCTTTACTTTGACTAAGCCTTAATGTTGGTAACTGATACTGCACATGATTATCTGGAATGATTGTGCAATAATGTCTTCCTATAATGATCGATCATGTCAAGGGGAAAATAAGTAGATAAGTACAACAGTGAATAAGCCGACAGAGTTCACTTGATACTTCACTTACCCTCGTATTTAGAAACAGCTGCTCTATATTATAATAGTACATTACGATATAAGTGTGGTAAATTGATCTTTGCATAATGGCGGTTTATGACGCGCGAGCGGCAGCGAGTGTGTTAAGAAGCCAAGATGCAAAGATCAATTCCACACGTACATCGTACGACGTTTTTTTATCACAGTTGCGAATAAAAGAAAAGACTTGAAAAGAAAACAAAATAATAATTAACAAAATATTTGTGATAAATCTATGTTTACATTTTTTTAGTGCAATATTTTTTTGTTATTTATGCTCCGGAAAGGCCAGGCTAAAGGCTTTTAGCCTATACAGCCTCGTCTGACATACAATATTTTTTAGGGTTTTTTCTATTTGTTTTTGCGTCGGTGGTTAAGAACAAAATACAGTGGTACGAAAAAACAATATATTTAAGTAAAGAAAAAATAACAATACTCAATTTTTAATCGTTTTCTAAGTAACTATCACGTAAAATTTTCGTTCGTAAACAGACTTAAAAGACTTTAAAAGCCGTTGAATAAGATCCACTTTATGAGCAACTGTGATAAAAAAATATACAGTATAACTATTTGGACAAAAAATATTCATTATTTTTAGTGTTAAAATGATCACGGGAAACTCGAATACAATTATATCCACATTTTTTCTGAACTGTCCCCTTTTTGCTAATAAGGGGACGGATCGAACTTTTTTCACCGATTGTCCCTTTAAGGGGACAAATCAGGGTAATAAATCGTCATCTATACACACAAAATGCTTTGTCCTGAACGACTGACCGACGGAACAATGCACAGCCTAAACCGCTGATCGTAGAGACCTGAAACTTGGAAGGTGTGTTCATTCTGTAATGTAGGCCTCCGATAAGAAAGGATTTTGGAAAATTAGAATAGAATAGAATATAATTTATTCGAACAAACACACGACATAGTATAGATACAAATAAGAAACAGTAAGAGAAAAGAAATTACAAAAAACAGACAATAAAAAAAAAGTATCTGAGAAGTCGTGTGTTGCCCGAATGGGTGAAAGCCTCAGCATATGCTGCAGATACGCAGGCGCATCTGCAGCGCTGGTCTTCCGGCCGCACCCTGTGTCCACTCCTGCTCCTTCGTCTACTCCTTCGTGGACGAAGTTTAAGGCGCTCTTCCAGTACCGTGTGTAGGTATTCACATTACCTTAGCCCCCGCTCTCAAAAACGTAGCGTGCTGCGTGCTAACTGTTATATTTGATCGATATGCAAAACATCTTAGCATTATTATCCACAAATATAGTTCCTAGAGGTCAAAACCTATCATTTGATGCATTTTTAGAAACAAACGTTAACTATTTTTGAATAAAACCCGATAAACGATCTAATAATTCTCTCTTTTCTAACATTTTTTTTATCGAACGAAGTTGTTCATATCATGTTTTCAACCACAATAAACAAAAATATGGTTATTAAACTACAATATCCATTTATATCCAAAAAACAAAAAAAGAGTATTTGATTACTTAGAGTTGTTTAAAACAAAGGTCGATTTTGGTAGCTTTATTAGCACCTGCCCTTAAGCTAGTATAGTACAAGAATGTAAAGTAGAATCGATCACCTTTACAAAACTTATAAAATTTAACAAAACTTAACCCTTACAACCCATCTGTCGTATATAAATCACATAACACCTCCTCTAATCGCAATTAGCATTTTATCGAATAACTCCAACGTACAAGTTAGAGGCCAAACGGGCTAACTTTGAAAGGAATTCGCCTAAGTGACATTAGGAGCCAAATCCTGACAATCCCTGATTTGTAACTTTAGATAGGGGAGTATAAATTGGAAATTAATTGTCCTTTAGAACAAACATTAGCATTCTATATTCAATTTCACTTGTATTTTCACTGTTATCTATACTATAATACCTTAGCTATCCCGGCAAACGTTGTTCTGCCAAATTACAAAAAAATATATGTAAAGGAAAAGATATAGATGGTGTTTGATTCAAACCTAATGAATTTACACAAAAAAGTCACACAAATCGGTTTAACCGTGGATTTTGGCAAATATAACACCGCGACACAAGAATCACTATTTTTCTTCTTCTGCTCGTATAGTGGTGTGGCTCACTTAGTTACGTGGGGAACAAATGTCTTGCCATGGCGCCTCCGCCGGGTCGTGGCAGACTGGGTAGACCCAAGAAGTGCTGGCTTGACGTCGTAAAGGGTGATATGCGTGCAAATGGCTTTACAAACCAGGGTGCTGAAGATCGTGCGAAGTGGAGGTGTAAAAGCAGGAAAGCGGACCCCGGGCTCTCGAGAGGGATGCAACCGGGAACATAGCTCGGATGATGATGAGTGGTGTGGCTCACCTATTGATCTAACGACTGCTACTAGAGGTAGCAACCGGGACCAACGGCTTAACGTGCCTTCCGAAGGACGGAGAGGCTAACGGAATCACATTTTTGCCACACTACTGGCCACCCATCGAAGTAATGACTGCGCCAGGCGTCGCTTAACCCGCACGACCGTAAACGATCAGCGAGCGTCGCTCAGCTGTGAGCCTCCTCATCACTATTACTACATAGTATAAAACAAAGTGTCCGTCCATATGTATGCTTAGATCTTTAAAACTACACAACGGATTTAGTTACGGTTTTTTGATAAATAGAGTGATTGAAGCGAAAGGTTTTAGTTTATTAAGGCGTTCTTCCAGTGCCGTGTGTACTTGTGTAGGTATTCACATTACCTTACATTACTCTCAAAGACGTAGCGCAGTTAGGACGCAGCACGTGCTAACTGTTATATTTGATCGATATGCAAAACATTTTAGCATTATTATCCACAAATATAGTTCCTAGAGTTCAAAACCTATCATTTGATTCATTTTAAGAAACAAACGTTAACTATTTTTGAATAAAACCCGTTTTCTAACATTTTTTTTATCGAACGAAGTTGTTCATATCATGTTTTCAACCACAATTAAGAAAAATATGGTTTTTAAACTACAATATCCATTTATATTCAAATAACAAAAAAAGAGTATTTGACCAAATGAACATGGGTAAGACAAAGATCATGTCAAACGCCCATGTCGTACCCATACCTGTTCACATTGGAGACGATGTTATCGAAGTTGTTGATCACTATATCTACCTAGGCCAAATGGTCCAACTAGGTAAATCCAACTTCGATAAAGAGGTCAGCCGACGAATCCAACTCGGTTGGGCAGCGTTCGGGAAGCTTCGCAATATCTTCTCGTCACATATACGGAGACGACCCAGTTAGCACAATGGTCACCATGCCGGACTGCCAAAGACAGGGTTGCGGGTTCGATTCCCGCCTCAGACAAGTATTTATGCTTAGATATTTGTCTGTGGTCTGGTTGTTTCTATGTATTATAAAGTATATATTTACAAAAGAAAAGTATATAAGTAATATATCCGTTGTCTAGCACCCATAACACAAGTCTAGTACTTAGCTTGGGGCTAGATGGCGATGTGTGGAATGTCCTGCAATATTTATTTTTTTTATTTTTTATATACCACAGAGCCTCAAGACGAAGGTTTTCAACCAATGTGTGTTACCAGTGATGACATACGGATCCGAGACGTGGTCGCTGACTATAGGCCTCGTTCAAAAGCTCAGAGTCGCTCAGCGGGCTATGGAGAGAGCTATGCTCGGAGTTTCTCTACGTGATAGAATCTGAAATACGGAAATCCGTAGAAGAACCAAAGTCACCGACATAGCCCTCAGGATTAGTAAGCTGAAGTGGCAATGGGCAGGTCATATAGCTCGCAGATCTGACAACCGCTGGGGAGTAAAGGTTCTCGAGTGGCGGCCGCGATGCAACGCGAAACGGAGTGTTGGGAGACCAGCTGCCCGGTGGACTGACGACATTGCAGCGGTCGTGGGTAGTCGGTGGATGGAGGCGGCTCAGGACCGCTGTTTGTGGCGTCGTATGGGGGAGGCCTATGTCCAGCAGTGGACGTGCATGGGCTGACATGATGATGATGATGATGAAGTTGCTTAAAACAAAGGTCGATTTTGGTAGCTTTATTAGCACCTGACCTTAAACAAAATTACCACGCGGACGAAGTCCCTAGCAACAGCTAGAAATATTATAAAGAGAGAATATTTTTTGTTTGTATTTTCTGTTTGTAAGGCTCCGAAACTACTGGACTGATTTTGATGAAACTTATTACGAGGATAAATTAATTCACATATTCCCACGGTACCAGGGGTTATGTGGGTGAAACCGCGGAGCGCTGCAAGTTTTAAATAAAAGCAGATCTTCTAGATTTTTTTTACAAACTGGTGCGAACTAAGCCACTCGATTTAATTTTTTGCTGCTCCCAGAAATCTTTTCCTACGGCGCATACCTTTGTCTTTTTCTTGTTACCCAAAACCTTGTAACAGCCGCACCGGATTTAACTGAAGACAAAATCCCAAAACTAGTTCTCGGATATAGTACTTATAAACTTTTCTTTAGTAAATATATACTTATAATACATAGAAACAACCTGATCACAGACAAATATCTAAGCATAAATACTTGCCTGAGGCGTGAATCGAACCCACAACCCCGTGTTTGGTAGTCCGGCATGGTGACCATTGTGCCAACTGGGTCGTCAAATGTCATCAGTAAAGGTACTAGTGTTAGGGCAAATTGGTTTGATATTGGAGAAGGAACCCTAAGACGTACAGTCGGCTGCATAATTGCAGACCCACCGTAGAACTCCAAAACGGCTGTTATAATAATATTTTCAACACAAGCAAGATTCTAAACACCTGCTTTAGTGAAATTTTAAAGTCTAGTAGACTTCAAAAAAATCAATTTGACCAACAAAAATTATTAGAATGAAAACATGCCAATAATAGTAATTTTAGAACTCTACCGGGGGCTGCAATTATGTACCCGACTACCTACGTATGTCAATTGAATACTACAATGTAGTGCCCAGCGATACCTTCCTAATTAGACATCAGGAATATTAATAGGTTTTAGTCTCTCAAAATTTTCATTATGTATTTATGAATACGGCCCTCTTGGAATCTTAACTTCGGATAATGGTGCCCACCATACTTGAATGGCCAATTAGATATTAATTTTGTTTTAATTAGTTGATTATTCATGGGATAATGGGATTTTACGGAATCTTGGACTAAATAAATAAGTATGAAAACTAATATTTCTTTGTTAAAAGGAAATGAGAAATAATAAATAAATATTGCAGTATAATCCACGCAGCGCCATCTAGCCCCAAGTTAAGTAACTAGACTTGTGTTATGGGTGCTAGACAACGGATATACTACTTGTATACTTTTCTTTTGTAAATATATACTTATAATACATAGAAACAACCAGACCACAGACAAATATCTAAGCATAAATACTTGTCGGAGGCGGGAATCGAACCCGCAATCCTGCAGTCTGGTCTGGTTTGGCAGTCCGGCATGGTGACCATTGTGCCAATTGGGTCGTCAAAGTCAGAAATACGTTAAAAAATCTACTTAAAATAAAAGCATAAACGCAACATTGCCTTTTGTTTGTAATTTCGTTCTGCGTAAATTAGAATTTACAATAGTACATTACGATATAAGTGTGGTAAATTGATCTTTGCATAGAGGCGGTTTATGACGCGCGAGCGGTAGCGAGCGTGTCATAAGAAGCCAAGATGCAAGATCAATTCCACACGTATATCGTACGACGTTTTTTATCACAGTTGCGAATAAAAGAAAAGACTTGAAAAGAAAACAAAATAATAATTAACAAAATATTTACATTTTTTTAAGGCAATATTTTTTTGTTAATTATGCTCCGGAAAGGCCAGGCTAAAGTCTTTTAACCTATACATCCTCGTGTGAACTACATTATTTTTTAGGGTTTTTCTATTTGTTTTTGCGTCGGGGGTTAAGAACAAAATACAATGGTACCGAAAAACAATATATTTAAGTAAAAAAAAAACAAAAAATAAACAACTCAATTTTTAATCGTTTTCTAAGTCATTATCACGTAAAATTTTCGTTTGTAAACCGACTTTAGAGACAACCATTTTTGCTAGCTAAAAAACTCTTTGGTATCTACCTTTTCGGGATAACTTTACAGCACTAGTTAACAAATCTAAAACGCACGCGTGCATAATATGTTGGATTATGAGCCTAAAAGCCGTTGAATAAGATCCACTTTATGAGCAACTGTGATAAAAAATATATAAGCAAATATATTGTATCTTTATTCCGAATTTTGCATTGGCTTGGGCTGTGCGTTCATATATTATCCAGGACTTTGTATTTTGTTAAAATGCTCTCAAAAAACCATTCACTATTAAACATGACACTCGTTACAAAAACTGTTCCAGATAAAAATGTGACAGAAGCTTATTCAAAGTTCATAAATTGAGTTAAATGCCAAAAAAAAATGTTTACATTTACCACCTGTTGCTTTGTTTGTTCAACTCATTTTACGTAGCAATTACTGAGAAAAAAATGGCCTTTTGATATTCCAAGGTTGTTTTTGTACTAATAATTTGGTACAAGTGACGCTTCTAGTGACTTAAGGTTTGGCTGTTACTTTGAGCAACGAGCCAGTTTTTTGAGCACCTTATCTAGGATGCCCCACAAACCCCTGCTGCTCCGTGAACTGTACGCCTAATACCACCGTTGCAAAGTGAGCAGAGATATAATGCATCTTCTTAAGCTGCCTCTCCGATTAGCGAAGATAGCGGTCAATGTGAAATGTTTTTCTTTATTTCGAGCAAGACATGTCTTTTGCCAATCATCATCATATCAGCTCATACACGTCCACTGCTGGACATAGGCCTCCCCCAAACGACCACAAACAGCGGTCCTGAGCCACCTTCATCCACCGACTACCCACGACTGCTACAATGTCGTCGGTCCACCGGGCAGCTGGTCTCCCAACACTCCGTTCCCATCATCTTATCCAATATAATAAATCCGAAAGTTTTTTATTTTATAACAATCAGAGGCAAATGAGATTTAAACACATGTTCATCTTCAAATTTTATTCTTGAAATGTAGGGTTTTCATAATCAGCCAATCCACCGATTTACCATTTACACGTATCACGAATTATACGAATAATCTATCCTTGCAGTCAATATTTTCCAATCTTCCAGCTATTGCAGCTATAACGACGATTGACAACATCCCACGACATCTCGTCGTTTGTCTTCAATTCAAATGTTATCAGTCGAATACCAGCCAGCATAATAAGAAATAGGTTCGTCTTCTGGTATAATGTAATGTTCATAACCCATGAGTTTCTTGTGCCTTCTTCTCATTGGTGGGCGCGTTCTAAAGGCACACATCCTAACTTAGTTTTTAAGACGTGTCTATGTGATCGTTGTACAAAATATACATAAGCATCCAAATGAATAAAGAAATGTGACTTTGACTTTGACAATTACAAGTTGCTTCAATAGTACGTCGGTAGTAAAGCTTCATCACGGCTGCGCTTGGTCAAGTTTAGCTACAGCTTCAACTGTATTTCGTGTTCCGTAGAGGCTAGTGTTTCAATTTATATGTTTGTTCGTTTCATCTTTACGGTCTAACTATTAAACCGATTTGGATCAAAATCGGTAGTTTAAGCGATAAATTCTTGCAGGATCGAGACTCACTGAAAGCGCAGGGTGCAGCTAGCAAATATTATCTATACATATAAAATGATTTGTCCTGAATGACTGACTGACGGATCAACGCACAGCCTAAACCGCGGTCGTAAAAATCTGAAACTTGGTTGGGGTGTTCGTTGTATGACGAAAACATCCGATAACAAAGGATTTTCCGAAATTCTACCCCTTAGGGGGTAAAAAAGGGGGGCAAAGTTTGTATGGGACAGCGAGATTATTTGGTCCAAAGCTAGTAATGTATAAAATTGCACTTTTCCACCTTAAATTTATGTATATTTTCAACTGTGCATTCTTGGAACAAAATAGGGGTAAGCATAAGCATATACATTGACTCATATTCTTCGTAGCCTTCAAAACACGTGAGAATCGTGACCCCCAACCAATCATCTGATTCCACATTCAATACCACTCACCGTTCAAAATGTAAAAGAGGAAAATTGAATAACAAACAACTTTCGATGGAATCCTTTACTTTCATCCAATACATAGCTGGGTGCTGGTCTGGTTAAGGATCTTGCAGACTACATACTTATTTTCTCTTACATTTAAAAGTAATGGCGTTGAGGGGAATAATTTGATAGCTAGTGGAAGAAATGCAAACACTCACCAGCATCCAAGAACGCTGCTATTGATAGCGTTGCCCCTTTCTGCTGAACTCCATAGGCACGTAATTTAATTATCTGGTTCGCGTTCTAAACGTCTCGGTGATGAGTAGAAATATAAGAAAATAGGACTTTTCGAAGCACTAGTCGGCAGGAGATAGTCGCCAATAACGGTTGTTGCAGAATGTGAAAAGTTATAGATGGCGGCTCTGTAGAAGTCACCGCTGCGTTTTGTTTTTCCTTGATGCGTTTAGTTTATTGTGCCCGCAATTAAACCTTGCTATCGATTCCCATTCAATATTAATTAACTTAAACTAAACAGTTTTGTGCTAGTTTCTAATAAATGTAAATATATTAAATAAATACGAAACAAATGGAAAGAAAAAAATCTTTAACTTATCCTTACTTAAGTTACTTAAGTTGTAAAGGAAAATCCTTCTATAGTGTCATAAAAATTTGGTGAGGATCTGATTAGGATTTTCGAATTGATGAACAGAATTGCACTTCGAGCGTCAGCTTTCGAGATCGGCGCTTAAACGAATAGGTACTGATTGATGGAGTACTTTATATTTATACTAGCTGCGCTCCGCGGTTTCACCCACGTAAGTCCCGATCCCGTGGTAATCTCAAAATTAAAAGTATCCTTTCTTGATAAATGGACTATACAACACAAAAATAACATTTAAATTCGAACCAGTAGTTTCTAAGATTATCGCATTCAAACAAACAAACAAACTTAAGCTTTATAATTTTACTAGCTGCGCCCCACGGTTTCACCCGCATAAGTCCAGATCCCGTGGGAATATCGGGATAAAAAGTAACCTATATGGTAATCCAGGCCTCCAGCTATCTAGATACCGAATTTCATAGTCATTCGGTGTGGTAGTTTTTGTGTAAAGGAGTAACAAACATACACACTCATACAAACTTTCACACTTAATGATGTAGACTAAACCATCGGCTGATACAAGTCTCTTGTCTACGAGGACTCTAACGTAATTCTATCAGAAGGCAGGTAAGTGAGTAAAATACTGATCGTTTGAACATTTGAGACGATGTAGACGTGTCGGAACCACTTGTGGTCTATTTGGTGATCAAATAAATTACGCATCTACCTAAACGTACAAAATCAGCGTCTGTATTATGTATTTGTATAAACAAATTAGAAAATATTATCCAATAAAAATTAATTACTTTCGAATATTTGCTATTAATAAAGATATCCGCAGGCGATCAACATTAATGCGATCATTAAATAACGTTACACTAAAAATAGTTTTATACAATTGTTAATATATTTTTCGTCATGCTGTAAAATTTGCTACAGTTAGAAAAAACTTCCTAAGTGTAAAAATAATCTAATAAATCCTATAAAAACGAAAATACAATATATGATAACTTAAATTTTGTTGTTTCAACCAGCATCAGCAATTGCGCCTCGAGCGCTCGCTTCCGGCGAGCATGCGGTACTGAAATGCACTTTGCGGCTACTATAATCATATCAAAAGATCTAGATTATATCCCAGGCAAAACCGAAGGTGCAGATATTTTATAATATTAGGAGAACAAAATAAAACTGCGGTACAAATTTCATTTTAGAAATGATGCCAAACCTGAAATACTTCCTAACTTTAAAAACTGTAGCAAATATCCACCCCTTTATTCTGATACGTCAGGGCAAAACCCATTTTTCTCGACACACAGGAATGAGGTGAAGAAAACGTAGTCCCGATATAGTATGATATCGAAAACAAATGAGTTTGGTTAGAAGAATCGAGCCTCCCTACTCGAAAACAAAGATATCTAAATATCATTATCGTAGAAAGAAAAAAGTTTATAAAATAAAATGAAATAGTTTGTGATGAATAGGCTCTGTAACTATGCTGGATTGTTTTTGATGAAACTTAGTATAGGGATAGGTAAATTGAACCCTTGAGACTAGCATGGGTTAATTTTCTTTTACTACTAAGTTTTTTTACGTTTACGTTTTTTGTATTTTTGTATTGTGGCATCGCACGACATATTATACGTAAAGCCAATTACGGCAACCAACCTATAATAGGTCGGTTGCCAGTTGAATAGGTAAGTTTTTATATTTATATCTTTGTTCTACTCCGTCTGTCCTGCTGTCAAGAGTTTAGGTATCATCTAACTGCTGAACTCTGAAACAGAAAATATTATCTTTTTTGGATTCCGTACCTCAAAAGGTAAAAAAGGAACCCTTATAAGATCACTTTCTTGTCCATCTCTTCTTACTACCTTCAGCTTTCCATTGTCAAAACTAGACTGAGGGTAGTCTTAACAATTTATTTAAATTGTTACTGAACATAATAGTCGGTCAAAATAACAAGGAACTGGACACTTTCAGGTACACGATGAGATGCACGGTGAGCTTCGTAGAGGTTGGCCAAGACGACCTCCGCGACCTTCTTGCCTTGGGCTAACTTGGCCTTGAATAAAAAGAGATGGGGAATTTAAATCACGAAATAAAACACTATGTTTCCTCTACCATTTGTATATATATTTTGGCTCTTTGGTATACCCTGTACTAAAATATACCGTGCGTGGAAATTGAACGGAATATCTTGTTTATTTTATCGTATATTATAACTTCTTTGAAGTGATTTGTTAAGGGTGGTTGGTTAAATAAATTGAGTATGAAAATTGTGAATGCTTTTTATAAATAGTTTAAGCCCAGCAGGCTTTTTTCTGTATTACAATCTTTGAAAACGTCTTTAGATTAAGGCCGTCGGTGATGCCAAAGAAGCTTGAACCTTTTGAAAATGACTTGTGTGTTTTGGTTTATTTCTTTTAAAATTCCATACTGGCTGACTTATATATAAAACCGTATGGTTTTTATACCGGATGGTATAAAATAGTGTTCTTCGTGAATTTTAAAACAAATATTCCATTTTAGCTATTATTTCACACACTGTTGGGTATAGATAGGGATCCTCTCTACTACCGCCAGCACGCTCTGTCTTGTGCAAGGCGGATCCATTGGATAACATGCATCATAAGTACACTAGCAGTTCGCTACCATCCAACTAATATTATAAATGTGAAAGTTTGTGTGTGCGTGTACGA
The DNA here is from genome assembly GCA_951213275.1 of Idaea straminata. NCBI lineage: Eukaryota > Metazoa > Arthropoda > Insecta > Lepidoptera > Geometridae > Idaea > Idaea straminata. The sequence continues at coordinate 10,887,125 of OX577865.1, forward strand.
AGTTCGTCCAATAGAATAGACACACGCATAAATACCAATATTTTAAAGAAATTAAAGAAAAAACTTCTCAAACTCATTCATACTAGTTATTTCAATATTTACCCGACTACGTTTCGAATGAATTGCACCGATCACGGTCACGAGTCGACTCGTGATCGGTGTTTATAACGACAAAAGAAACCGCATCTCAATTTTGTTTAGTTTTCTTCAGTCTAAGTACCCTGGTTTTCATAAATTTGTTAAGCAAAACCTCTTCATTACAAATACAACCCTAATTATCGCTGATTAAGTTAACCAAAATCTATTTCTAAGTAATTTGGTAAATGTATTTAAGTTACAAAATACACTAACCAAAACGTACTGGAACAGAAATAATTCAACCCTTATCAACGAACGCTTCTCTATGTTAACCAATAATACATGCACGTTCTATTCAGATTTGAAACATCTGGTCCCATATTACCTAGATAAATTATTTCTGAAAACGTGAACCAAGTCAATCTAGTTACCTTAATCTAGTACAAAATTTAAGGTGCAACAAAAACTTTTCTGAACTTATCCGTGCACTAGTGAGTCGTAGGTAAACAAAAAGTAGAAAAAACTTATACAGTAACAAATTAAAAAAAGGAACAATAACATGACAAAAATCAATAAGTCTAACCACAACATAGACTTGAAAACATCGTTTTTAAAACAAAGAGTCTTCATTTTAATGCAATAAATAACCCAAAAATGTAATGAAGAATGAAAGAAGATTGCACGCAGAGAAGAAGCGATAGAGATGTTTTGGAGTAACCAAGGTGGAACCAGTATATAGAGGAAGCCTAAAAGTAGCAATGAAAAAAGATTGCATGCAGAGGAGAAGCGAGAGAGATGTTTTGGAGTAACAATGATGGAACCAGTATATAGAGGAAGCCTAAAAGTAGCAATGATAGAAGATTGCATGCAAAGGAGAAGTGAGAGAGATGTTTTGGGATAACAAAGATGGAACGAGTATAAAGACGAAGCCTAAAAGTAGAACCTGTTACAAAGTCAGTTAGTATGGGCATGTGATGAGGAGAGATGAAACGCAGGTGACAAGAAGAGTATGAAAGAGGAAGAGGACGACCGAAGAAAATATAGATGGACTGTTTTGAAACAAAGTATTTTATGAGAGAGATGAATGTGAACGATTAGATGACGATGGCTAATAGAGGAGAAAGGAAGATAAAGACGTACTGTGCTAAATCTAAATAAATTAGGACCAAACCGATTTCGATGAATCTTGGTATGAATATAGGTACAATAAATCCTTGTAACTATCATAGATTACTTTTTATCCGGATATTCGAGATCGGATAAACGAGTAAAATCGTGGGGTACTGCCAGTCTCTTCCTATGCGGCAATTCGTACGTATCACAACGTATGTGTATATAAAGTTAATGTGTGTACGCAAATTATATTCATGTCAAAGCAAGTGGTAACAAAAGTTTTAGCGATTTATCAAGAAATGCCATGACCACGTGTATCCATTACGCTCGTTTCCTTAGTTTTCAACAACTGTTCATGTTATGAGAATTGACGATTAATGGAAAAAACAAGTATCGTGCATGTTGTAATTGTATACTTACTTAAATACCCCACTCAAATATTTTTTTTCTGTTTTTAGTATATTTGTTGTTATAACAGCAACATAATACATAATCTGTGCAAATTTCAACTGTCTAGCTATCATGGTTCATGAGATACAGCCTGGTGACAGACAGGTAGCCAACGGAGTCTTATTAATAGGGTCCCGTTTTTACCTTTTGGGTACGGACCCTAAAAAAACGAATTTATTATTATTATTTTACTTTATTGGAAAACCAGCAGTTTTACATAATTTTTATAAAAAAAAAACAAGAAACTGAGGTCCAATTAGGCTATCCCGAGCAGAAAATAGGATTAAGATACAAAACAAGCAAGCAAAAACATAAATCACAAACGGAAAAAAATTAAAATTTTATAGAATTTTAAAACATAATAATTCACATACCTCAAATGAGGTTAAATAGTCAAGTACTTTATTATAATTTTAACATCTTATTCCTTACTCTATTTAATGTGAATAAATGATTGATTGAAAACTATTCAGTAGGTCTGCACTTTTGATGCCTGATTGTATCGTCTACAAAGAGCTTATATTTGCTACATCCGTTAGAATGCGAAGTCATGATGGTAATTCTTTGGTGTTACCTAAAGCAAGGAGGAGGTTTTTCAAGTTCCTGATGTGTAATGATACTGATACTGGGTATATGCACAATCCGTGCGAAGCCACAATTTGACATTACAGCTGTCAGTAAAAGCGATTATCCCTAGGGCTGGAAATTCAACTTACAACCCGCTCTTCAGGCACCATTAGACCTACTTTCGGAGTATGAGTAATGAAAAAAAGGCTTTTCTTATAATTAATCGCTCCTCTCTCTACACTTGTACCCCACCACAAGTAGGTCATCGATTTAGCGGTTAGCACCTTAACCATAACAGAACGTAGATTTAATTTCATATTTCTGACGTTATAATTACATATTGTTTAGCCTTTAATGTGTTTGATATAAGTTAATTACAATCTGAGGTTTTTGCTACGGTGTTGAAACTGGAGTATGGAAACAAACTTTTTAATGAAATTGTTTTGAATTTTAGATCGATAAAGTGGTGTTAGCATAGTGGTAGATTACCTCGACTTTCATTTTGAAGGGCGTAATTTCGAATAATTTATCGATTTATGTGCGCTAAATAACAATAATAAATATTACAGGACATTCTACACATCGCCATCTAGTCCCAAGCTAAGTAACCAGACTTGTGTGATGGGTGCTAGACAACGGATATACTAGGTACTAATATACTTTTCTTTTGTAAATATATACTTATAATACATAGAAACAACCAGACTATAGACAAATGTCTAAGCATAAATATTTGTCTGAGGCGGGAATCGAACCCGCAATCCTGTGTTTGGCAGTCCGGCATGCGCACCAATGTGCCAACTGGGTCGTCAAATCTATTGAATCTACTGTCAACGTAGTTAACGTTTAATTTACTTTATCTCTAACTAAAAATGAGCGTAGGAAGTATAAGGGCGCATAGTGTCAGCACGTTTAAAAATGAGCGTAGGAAGTATAAGGGCGCATAGTGTCAGCACGTTTAAAAAAATAGCAAATTGACCAATCTGGATAATTTACCTCGATAGTACATAATCTACTATTCTAAGACTAGTAGTAGACACAAATTCGAAGTCGACTAAACGGTTCAAATATTACGAAGCTACTGGGACAAAGTGAACCATGTCATGATAACTGAAGTCCAGGAATAACAATCGAATGCTTCTTATTTTCGATATCCCTACGTGATTAAAAATTATGCGAATAAAGCCGTAGTTGTTGACGTTGACACAATGGTCACCATGCCGGACTGCGAGACACAGGGCTGCTGGTTCGATTCCCGCCTCAGATAAGTATTTATGCTTAGATATTTGTCTGTGGTCTGGTTGTTTCTATGAATTATAAGTATATATTTACAAAAGAAAAGTATATAAGTTGTATATCCGTTGTCTAGCACACATAACACAAGTCTAGGTACTTAACTTGGAGCTAGATGGCGATGTGTAGAATGTCCTCAATATTTATTATTATTCTTTATATTCTTGTTCTCGTATATTATAATACCTAGAAGGGACTGATTTTGAAACACTTCGTTTTTCTACTGTTGGTTAAAAATAAGGAAAAATTCTATCATCAGATGGAGCAGAAACATTACTGCATCATTAACCACGCAAAACTTTTTGGGTGCAACCGGCAAATATGAGAAAACGTTTTGTCCTCATCATTTAATATTTCAGGAAGTAATAGCGCGGTAACTTTTACGGTCATGTTTGGAAAAAATCATGTAAGTAGGTATGTACATTATATCTAATCAAAGTCAGATATATCAGCGCAAAATTCCTTTGACCCAAAATTACTAAATAAATAAATAAATACTGCTGGACATTCTACACATCGCCATCTAGCCCCAAGCTAAGTAACTAGACTTGTATTATGGGTGCTAGACAACGGATATACTACTTATATACTTTTCTTTTGTAAATATATACTTATAATACATAGAAACAACTAGACCACAGACAAATATCTAAGCATAAATACTTGTCTGAGGCGGGAATCGAACCCGTAACCCTGTGTTTGGCAGTCTGGCATGGTGACCATTGTGCCAACTGGGTCGTCAACTGAAACACAAGTCATTCAAAATTGCTCCGAAATGTCTTTCGTCTGACGCATCTTAAGTGGTTCTAGACTACACAAGATGCGTCAGAGTTTTCTTGGAAGTTCTAAAAATGAAAGATAAAAGGATTGGGTCGATTAAAAAAATAATGATTGAATATTTTTGAGTCAAGGTACAGAAAGAGGAAGGGTACCGGGGGCTCTCTCCATACAAACGTATAATAGTCGATTGTTTTCTCCCTGGATAATGACACTAGCACAAATATTTTTGTTGCATAAAACTTATAACTGCCATGACCATGATTTTTTTTTCTTAATTTCTATGATAATTTGAAAATGAAAAAACAAAACATAGGGCATAGTCATGGCAGTTATAGGTTTTACGGCACAAAAATATGTATGCTAGTGTCATTATCACACAGAAACAGTCGACTACGTTTGTATGGAGAGAGCGCCGGTACCCTTTCACCTTAAAAATCACAACGGAATCACCAGCCCCGTTCTATAACTAATCATAATTTTAAATTAATTAATTATAATTAATTTCATACAAATTAAATACATCAAATTAAAAATACTTAAATAATAAATGAATAAAATAAAAAGACATACACTTTTAACATTTTAAATATAAAAAACGAAGTGACCAGTTAGTCAAATAACCCGCCCCTTATCGTACCCGGCGTAAAGGTTTAATTTTAAATTAAACAAAACTACCTACATTATTGATCTAATATTAAACTAATGCTTACCAAACAAACCTGATCCTAATATCTATTAATTTCCAACAAAATTTATTGGCACAAGTAACATTAAATCCCACATAATCGCAAGATGAAACCCGTGAATTTGCTTGAATTATATTATTTTAATCTCGGATTTGTCTCGGACACCTTCTCAAATGAGTTACAATCGCTATCTGGGCCTCTATTCTCTGGTAACTTTGATCTTACTCAAAAGGAATCACGATAATACTACTAAGATACATTTAAAGTACACACGTAAGTTTAAGACTGAAATATACAAGAATTAATTAATCTAATATATAAAAATAAGTCGGGTTTTCCTCCCTGACGCTATAACTCCAGAACGCACGAACCGATTTCCACGGTTTTGCATTCGTTGAAAAGGTCTCGGGCTCCGTGAGGTTTATAGCAAAGAAAATTCAGGAAAATCTGGTGGCGAAACGGAGTTCGCCGGGTTTGCTAGTTATGAATAAATTAATTCATTAGTACGGGATCCCGTTAAGAACGGCCTTCATCGAGAAATAAAGTAAATATAAATAAATAATATTTTATTTTTATTTTTTCAGTTTATTTTTTATGTGGAGCTGAGCTGAGGTGTAAGCTGTCAACAAACTGCGTCTAAAATACAAAATTTGCATAGTATTAATTCCAATTTGTTAATTTACAATACAATTACTAAACAGTACAATAAACTTCCTTGAATTTAAGGGAAAGTGTTTTATATCAGATTGAACAAATCATTTTGTTAAGGAGATTTTCAGATTCAGAAAATAATAGCTTATAGAAACATGATCGGTTTATCTTGAAATTTTGATATTTCGTAAGTTTGGTATAATATGATCCTTAAAAAGCTACGCCAACTTAATATTTACTGTGGGCTGTAATAATATTCCAAATAATTCCAATAGAATTATAACAGACTCAATTTTATACGCTATATATTTTCAATTATATTTTGCCTCAGGTCTATAAGAGAGACAAGATAAAGATTTATTCAGGCACAATACACATGAGAAATCTATACTAATATTAAAAAGAGAAAAGTTTTTATTGTTTGTATGGTATTGAACAGGTTCCTAAACTACTAAACCGACTTAGATGACACTTGGTATGTTGGCGATACGATCTAAGATGTAGCATGCTTTCCTGAAGATACCTGTTCACTCACGACTTGAAAAACCCCTAATCGTACACGTCAGGAAAGACAGGCGCAGGCAACTGATTCCATTCTCTTGCTGTACAAATATTATTTAGAATGAAGAAGCAAAGCGTTTACTGTGGGTATCTGGGATTCAGATAACAACAGATAACCTAGGAATACAAAAGAAGGACGAGTCGAATATTTTTTTATTCCACTGCCGTCTTTTTACCCTCGAGTTCCCCGTTTATGTAGGGATCTTAGCGTATAGGTTTCTTCTAAGAAAACGTGCTACATCTTAGACTGCACCATCAATTACCATCGTGTGAGACAGTGACCTATCTAATATTATAAAGCTAAAGAGTTTGTTTGTTTGTTTATTTGTCTCATCTGATCATTGTCATAATCTCATGAACTATTAGTTCGAATCGAAAAAATATTTTTGTGTTGGAATTTATCGAGGGAGGCTATAAGGCTACTTTTTATTTTGATATTCCCACGGGATTGGGACGCGGGTGAAACTGCGGAGCGCAGCTAGTTTATCATAACAAAAGTAGAAAGATACCATTCAGATAAAGGTGACTGTCCAAGTAGTAGAAGGACACCATTCAGATAAAGGTGACTGTCCAACACCATGTCACACCTCACAGCTGCACCAAAGAGTACATAATACTATTTCTACCGTAGCACGGTCTTCCAGCGAAACGTCTTGATGCATTATCTTACAAGTATTTCCTAAAGGCTGATATGTTACTTGTGTGATATAGGTATATCTGTCTAGACAGACACCAAAGAAATGTTTGTCGAAGTATACATTTTTAACACTTAAGAAAAGTCATAACGCAATAGTAACACTTACAATTTTAAGCACTGTCTGTAAAACCTCATGAAATACAATATTTTATACACCAATAAAGAAATTAGTTATATCTTTTACTGTATAATTTCATGTCAGTGTAAAAACTTAATAACCTAATAACCTTAATCATAATAAAAATTAAAGTGTAAGTTATAAGACCAGTATACCTAGTGAGGTCAATTAGCAATGTCTCTCTTTGGAATTTGGTAGCAAGAGAACTAACCTTTTCTATCTACTTTTACGGTTAAAGAACTATATTTCTTAAAAGAACTTAGCATATATAAGTTTGTTTTTATCTCTAGTTAGGACCCTACCTTCTTTTCTATTTTCTTTCTGGCAGGCATTTACTGCGCTCTGCCTTGTAATTACTGTGTCCTGCCTTTTAAGTACTGTTTCCTACCTTGCAAGTACTGCCTCCTGCCATGCATTTAACACAGCATGTAAGGATAAAAGGTAGTCAATGTTACTTCCAAAAATTAAATATATTAAAAAGTTTAATCAAAATCGATCCCATAGTTTAAGAGCCTATTCATTTCACACAGCAATGCGCCCTTGCATTACACGAGGCAATTAATGCATGCAGGAGACAGTACTTGCATGGCAGGGCCCCGTTCTACCTTGCAAGAACTGCATCCTGTCATGCAAGGACTGCGTCCTTAGATGCAAGTACTGCGCCCCGGGATACAAGTACTGAGCCCTGCCATGCAAGTTCTGCCTTCTGCCATGCATTTAATGCAAAGGCAAATTGCTGTATAATATAGTAACGAATAGGCTCTGAAACGATAAGACCGATTTCGATAAAACTTTTTCATATATTTATTCTTTGGAAGTAAAATTGACTACCTTTTATCCCTAAATTCCCACGGGATCGAGAAATTCGTGGGTGAAACCGTGGAGCGTTGCTGGTTACGATAAAAGTATTTCTCTAAAGATAATATTCTCGACTTGGTGTTAAATGAACCGAAAAGGGCGTATTTATGGAGCACTGTTCACGCTTTTAGTTTTTGTGTTTGATCGGAGTGAAAGCGAGTAAAAGATTTAAAAATATAGTGTGACACACTTGTAGGTACCTACATGTAGTACCTACCTAGTGAAGCTGTAGTTACAATCAAATCCCTACATACGAGTACTAATAAATACCCTAGGTACTGTTAATAAGAATGACGGATCCCTTAAGCTAATACAGGGGGACCGTCAATCGTGAAATAAATTTTGACAGGGGGACCGTTTACCGCAGGGGGCCGTTAGGGGGACGGTCAATCGTGAACCGAAATAACAACTCTTTTTCACATTTAAATCTTCTTTGCTAGCTAGTCGATGGGGGTGTTTGTTGATTTGCGTTAGGATGGAGTAGGCTTACTACCCTCTCAACTTAGTCGACCATGTCCAGAGGAAAGAATTTGTCAATACTTCTAAAGCCAACTAAGCCGCGGGTTCATCGCTTTGTTTTCTTTCGCCGTAAGAGCAATGTCAATTAGTGCACATATTTTTTTCCTAAGAAACATTCATTGATGTACGACCGCTCGGGATTCGAATCCACGACCTTCGGAATGAAAGTCAAGGTAACTACCACTAGGCCAAAACCGCTCTCAGAAAACGCGAATATAATAGTATTTTATTTAAAAAATAAATAAATTATGGTTGTCTGTAAAGTCGGTTTACGGACGATAATTTTACGTGATAACGTTATAAGACTTTACTTTTAAAATGTCTTTATTTGATAAATGGTAGTTTACAGAGTTTGTACATAACCTTTTACTATATTATGTTAGAACTAACTTATTTAAATATTATTTTGTACAGACTGGAGCGCCTTTATAAAATATTATTAGTGAGGGTAGACAACGGTTGTATTATATTAGGTACTAGCTGCGCCCCGCAGTTTCACCTGCGTAATCATTTTCTGCGCAACTTTCTTAATATTTTCTTTCATAAAAACCTTCTCTTGACAATATAAAAGACAACAAAAAAAGAATTGGCCAAATTGGTCCAGGCGTTGTTGAGTTATGCGCTTACCAACACATTTTGCGATTCATTTTTATATTATAGAAGATAAGAAACGTACAGTGCAACAATCATCTAGTTAATAAGTATTATGTAAGCTTAGTTAGCGTTACATTTGCGACAAGTAAGCTACTTATAACGTTATAAGAAAACGATGAAAAATTAAGATATTTTTTTATTCTTTTAGTTTCTTTATATGTCTTCTGTTCGTCACTCGTCACGCCATAACAGAAGCCCAGATGAGCGATATTATTATTAAATACTCTGTTTTCTAAGTTACCATGACGCGTCTGGTCATATTACCATGATGCATAACGTCACACAATATTACCGTAACACTTTTTTGTGAATGCAGGAGTTCCGTCAATTTATTAGACGTTATCAAGTCAAAAAAAGACTAAAACATGTCAGATGACTGTCATGGATCAAGCAGTCGCAGCGACATCTGCAATTAACTTTGCATTTTTGACGACCCAGTTGGCACAATGGTCACCATGCCGGACTGCCAAACACAGGGTTGCGGGTTCGATTGCCGCCTCAGACATGTATTTTTGCTTAGATATTTGTCTGTGGTCTGGTTGTTTCTACGTAGCTATTATAAGTATATATTTCCAAAAGAAAAGTACATAAGTAGTATAACCGTTGTCTAGCACCCATAACACAAGTCTAGTTACTTAGCTTGGGGCTAGATGGCGATGTGTGGAATGCCCAGCAATTTTTATTTATATTTTATTTATTTATACACTAGCTGCACCCCGCGGTTTCACCCGTGTAAGTCCCGATCCCGTGAGAATATCGGGATAAAAAGTAACCTATGTGTTAATCTAAGTCTCCAGCTATCTAGATACAGAGTTTCATCGCAATCGGTTCAGCGGCATTTGCGTGAAGGAGTAACAAACACACACTCACACACACAAACTTTCACATTTATAATATTAGTAGGATTTCCACTTGAATATATTATTTGAAATCGCTTGGTATCCGCCCATACCAAGATAAATGTACCGCGACATTATAGGTGGGTATAGTCAGAACCGATTGCGGTGTGTCCTGATTGGCCATATTGTAAATAAAGGCACCTATTATGCTGTAGCCGTTTTATGGTGCACGAATATTGTGGTAATATGGTAAATAAATGACTTGAAATAACATGCCTACTACCTACAGTATTTTTTAAATATTTTTTACCACGCTTTTTATAACAGTTTTATTATTTATCAGTTTTATTAGTTTATGTATTTTTCTTAAGGGCAGGTGCTGATAAAGCTACCAAAATCCACCTTTGTTTTAAGCAACTCTAAGTAATCAAATACTCTTTTTTTGTTATTTGGATATAAATGGATATTGTAGTTTAATAACCATATTTTTGTTTATTGTGGTTGAAAACATGATATGAACAACTTCGTTCGATAAAAAAAATGTTAGAAAACAGAGAATTATTAGATCGTTTATCGGGTTTTATTCAAAAATAGTTAACGTTTGTTTCTAAAAATGAATCAAATGATAGGTTTTGACCTCTAGGAACTATATTTGTGGATAATAATGCTAAAATGTTTTGCATATCGATCAAATATAACAGTTAGCATGCAGCACGCTACGTCTTTGAGAGCGGGGGCTAAGGTAATGTGAATACCTACACACGGTACTGGAAGAGCGCCTTAAGAAAAAAATAATGTGCGCTAATTGACATTGCTCTTACGGTGAAGGAAAACATCGTGATGAAACCCGCGGCTTAGTTGGCTCCAGAAGTATTGACAAGTTCTCTCCTCTGGACATGGTCAACTAAGCTGAGAGGGTAGTAGGTGCTGGGCAAGCCTACTCTATCCTCACGCAAAAAGGACCCAATTAAAAAGGGTCTAATCGCGGAAAACAGTCCGTTCAAGTAAAGGTAAGCTTGAATGACAGACAAGAAGAAGATAACAGTTTTATTTATACTTTTTATACATTTTCGAATTTAAATTATATTATACTTTTCAGACTACCAAAACAAATAGAAAACAGCTTTTGTTTTTTACGTGATAACGTTTAACAAATTGATGGAACACCTGCATTCACAAAAAAGTGTCATGGTAATATTGTGTGACGTCATAAGTCCCGTTCCCGTTGTGTGACGTCATACGTCATGGTAACGATGACCATGGTACAACAGAATCGACACGAAAAGAAGAAGATATGACCATGACGCGTCTGTTCCCGTTAGGAAACAGAGTATTTAATAATAATATCGGTCATCTGGGCTTGTGTTATGGTGACGAGTGACAAATTGAAGACTTATAATGCAAAGAAAAAATTATATGTATATAAAGGAACTCAATTTTTCATTTCGTTTTTATGACGATATCACGTAAAATTATCGTCCGTAAACCGACTTGACAGACAACCATGATTCGCTGTTTGACCTATATTTATTGTATATTCACATCAACGCTCTCTGTCCCGTTCCCGCACGTCTTTGGCCGTCTAAGTACTGTCGCGCACATATAACCTAATGCAATTAAATTCAATGTAATTTTAATTTCAGTGTAATACATTGCCAAATTTTCTAATTTATAGGAATGTTTTTCGTGTTGGGCAAAATATTAAACGAGGGTAAAGTATGACGATTACGCTGTAGTAATTCTGTGCGCGATAATACATGCGCAAACCATCCCTACCAATATCCGCTGGGGGCCTTCATTCGTTGGCCGACCTATACTCTCATAAATTCCAGTCTTCGGATATAAGCATCAAAAATATATGTCACCTCCATGTAAAACGTATGTATGGAAATAGAGGCATCACTGCTACACATAGATGACAGTTCATCTTTAAACTCTGGCTTGTGATTGGTCAAATCAAGGTCATCGCGCCCCGTCTCGCTATCAAGTAACTTACTTGTGCGATTCTGATGTGCAATGCATCTTCGGTAAAGGTACCCTTAATGCTGATTAAATAGAACGCCACAGTTGAAAGTTATAAACATGTTTATTTTGAACAAAACAAACTTAATTATTTCCACAAATATTAAAAAACCTACCCCTAATCTCTAATAACCCCGTTTTTCTTTAACACGTGAATTAATACAGTAATTTTATGTAAATTCTTTCATAAAAAAACCGTCACGACACAATATAAATCAAAACAGCTTGTATTACTTTTCTTTGTTTGGTAAAATCAGGTGGTGAAAATAATTTTGATTTAGTCTCACCGTAGATTTGAGGCTTTCTGTCGCTCGATTGTTGGCCAACAACACAATTCACTAACATGGTTGATTGGTACACGAAGGAAAGTGCACTGAAGGTCAATTCTCGTAAATGAAATTGTTCAAATTACATCGCAATATTATTTCAGCAAAGGACCGAGGGTAGCAGGTGCATATTTCAAAGTTTTAATTGTTTTAATGACGGTTAATTCTGCATAAAATAACTAACATTTCGAAAGCTTTAGTAATATCGAGCAGAATAATTAACAATTACTGAACCATTGTTTAAAAAATTAAGACTTTAAAATATGCACTTGCTACCCTCAGTCTTTTGCTGACTGTAAAAAAATATCCTCAAATTAGCTCAAAATACCTTAAAAGTCAGTTTTTGGTTTTCTCAAGAATATTTTTTTTGTAATCGAAATGCTATCGGAATGATATTACAATGTAATTTGAACAATTTTAGTTACGAGAATTGGCCGTCTGATGCCGTTTTGAACCGACTCCAAAAAAGGAGCAGGTTCTCAATTCGGTAGTATGTTTTTTATGGATGTTCGCGGAAATCTTCTTTGTTTATCAACCGATTTTGATGAATCTTTTTTCCATGTCAAAATCTACTCATAAAACCCTACAACGGTTATTTCAACAGTGTCGAAATATCGAGTTTCACAGTTATAAAAACGATAAACATGGTAAATAATTATCGCGTTTTATTTCACTTTTATTATTAAAGTTCTTATTATTAAGTTATATTGACCTGTCCGTACTGAATACAAAACTATCGGCTGATAGAGTATGTAGTCTGCTGCGGCTTTTTTTATTTAAAAATACAGAGTTTTTTACGTAAAGGCTATGTAGAACGTAGGACTTTATAATTTTCCAAAATCTTTTGTTGGCGGAGGGTACGTAACAAAAAATTATGAAATGTCATAGCTATCTGTGTACTACCTGTACTTGTACCTGTATACAGGCTGTTTTCCGCCATTGGACCCTTTTTAATTGGGTCCTTTTTGCGTGAGGATGGAGTAGGCTTGCCCAGCACCTACTACTCTCTCAGCTTAGTCGACCACGTCCAGAGGAGAGAGAACTTGTCAATACTTCTGGAGCCAACTAAGCCGCGGGTTTCATCACGATGTTTTCCTTCACCTTAAAAGCAATGTCAATTAACGCACATAAATTTTTCTTAAGAAAAATACATTGGTGCACGGCCGGCCAGGATTCAAACCCACGACCTTCAGAATGAAAGTCGAGGTATCTACCACTAAGCCAACACCGCTCTCTAGCTATCTGTGTGTCAAATTTCAGCCCGAGCAGTCTATTGATTTGAGCTGTGCATTGAATTTATCAGTCAGTACAGTCTGTACAGTCAGTCAGTCAGTTGACGTCATAAACTTAATTCACCTGAGCTAATTCACCTAGGTGCATTAAATATACTTTAATTTGAATTTTACCCTGTGAACACGTGGTCCGACTGCTCAGCCCGACCGATCGGACGACGTGAACTTTTTTTTTTTACTTTTGTTTCGATTTAATAATCGGACTATGAGGTTTATCGTTAATTAAGAAAACATGGCACGCCGATCGGACAATGTGAGCTTATTTTTTACTTTTGGTTCGATTAAGGATGACTACTCAGTTTAGACTCAGTTGGGGTCATTGGCATGAGGCCATATTAAATGCGTGTCGTTGAAACAATGAAAAGATACATTTTATTCTACCATTAAAAATTAAAAAAACATAAAATGTAAGTTATTACAATGTAATGGTACATAGTATTCTTTCTCCAATAAGTTTATTACGTCACATCAGGATTTACTTCGTCCCGCGGATCGTCTCGTGTTTCTTTATTCTAGTATTGTTCAGAATAACAGATATATAAAGTGACTGGAAGGGAAGGTAAAACGCGTTATAATCGAAGGAAAAGAGTGATTAGAATTGGTTAAAAAAAAAAGGTCTTGATAAACAGATGGACGGAAGGACAAGCGAGTGATCCCATAGGGGTCACATTTTATGTTCTTAAGGTACGGAACCTTAAAATAATATTTATTGAGCATATAGTGAAAATATTCTAAATGTAAAAATTTGTGCGTAAAACATATACTGCATGCTTTATGGTTTACATTCATGGCGTCAATGGAAGCTGGAAAAGCTTACTGATTTCAAGCTACCTGTTTTCAACCGACTTCAAAAAAGGTGGAGCTTCCCAATTTGGTGTTTTTTTTTATTACTTGCGACTTGCCGGAATCCTTAATCATGATTTTAAATCATGAATGTAAACTTAATTTGAGGTTAAACTGATGACTTGAATCGAGAATTTATTAGGTAGCCATAATAAATCTAGATTTAAAGTATTTTTTGCAAATCGCTCTTAGGAACTTACAAACTTTTAAGACTGTCACTGTGGTGATTTTTCTGTAAAATTTTTGTTCTACATAAAATAATTTTAATGAATATATTATTTGCTTGTTTTAAACATTTTACGCCACCGTCAGTCGGGTTTTACAAAAATATTTTTTGACAATTCTAGTTTATTATATTTTTTACTCTACGGTCGAGATCAACGTGGCTTCTCACTTTCTTTATCCTGTGTCGAAATGAGTTCGTTATTGAGTAACAAAATTCTTTGGACACAATCACTGGGATTTGCTTTGTAGCGGCGAGTCAGTTTTGTTCTTTAATTTTACCCACAAAAAAATGGGAGAGAAAATTTTAAATTGAGGGAAAGTGAAAAATATTTTATCAAGATTTATTTTTATTCATTCCCTTACCGAATTTTTGTACTTTTAGAGGTCACAAATATAATAGTACATTACGATATAAGTGTGGTAAATTGATCTTTGCATAGAGGCGGTTTATGACGCGCGAGCGGCAGCGAGCGTGTTATAGAAGCCAAGATGCAAATATCAATTCCACACGTATATCGTACGATGTTTTTTATCACAGTTGCGAATAAAAGAAAAGACTTGAAAAGAAAACAAAATAATAATTAACAAAATATTTGTGATAACTCTATGTTTAAATTTTTTTAAGGCAATATTTTTTTGTTAATTATGCTCCGGAAAGGCCAGGCTAAAGACTTTTAACCTATACATCCTCGTGTGACATACATTATTTTTTAGGGTTTTTCTATTTGTTTTTGCGTCGGGGGTTAAGAACAAAATACAATGGTACGGAAAAACAATATATTTAAGTAAAGAAAAAACAAAAAATAAACAACTCAATTTTTAATCGTTTTCTAAGTCATTATCACGTAAAATTTTCGTTCGTAAAGCGACTTTAGAGACAACCATTTTTGCTAGCTAAAAAACTCTTTGGTACCTACCTTTTCGGGATAACTTTACAGCACTAGTTAACAAATCTAAAACGCACGCGTGCATAATATGTTGGATTATGAGCCTAAAAGCCGTTGAATAATATCCACTTTATGAGCAACTGTGATAAAAAATAAATATTGCGTTTATATTCAACTTGATTAATATATTTATTATATTACAAAGTTCAAACAGATACTTGTTTTTAACGTGTTAAATTATTGAAAATTCTACTACTTCACTGATGAAGTCCCAAGCAAAAACTTATAAATGGTTTATTAGACATTTTTACATTATTTAATCCTATATTTTATCAGTCTGTACCTATGTCAGTCATTTGGTTTTTCAATTAGAATCAAGTACCCTATTACCCATCTCACAAAATCCTCCCAGAAATAACTGTCACACGAGTTTTTCCAGCCTGTAAAATCCAAAGTTGTAATTGAACAAGTTTCTATGTAAACCATGAAACGACATCACCATAGAGAATGTAACAAAATACGTTTAAATTACTCTGCCTTAGAGGGAACATCTGAAACTTTTCTTTAATCCCGATTAGAGTGTCAGCAAATAGAGTGTTAGCGCTTTAGACAGTGAGTGTTGTCACAGTTTGACGTATTCCAAAGCGATATTTACATTGTTACTGATTATGATATTATTTGACGAATAGTACATTAAATTAGCACATTACTTTTTCTGTTTTGCGTGTGACTAGCAGCGCCCCGCGGTTTCACCCGCGTAAATTTTGTCAAATGGAAATGGAATATAAAAAGATATTTTTGATACGAACCACTAGTTCCTGCGATTAGCGCGTTCAATAAACAAACAAATCTTCAGCTTTATAATATTATTATAGATTAAATAACTTCAAAAACGAATTAAGGTCTCAATTATTTTCTTATATTTTTGATGTTTTTTATTAATTAGTAACAAAGAACACACCCTCCAAGTTTCAGGTCTCAGGTGCGTTGATTCGTCAGTCAGTCATTCAGGACAAAGCATTTTATATGTATAGATAAATGGTTATACAAAACACGATGGTTGCAACGCGTTACGGATTCGATTCTATGGGAAATGGTGTCAAATCGCAGCATTGAAAGTCGCTAATTTGAAACTAGCGTCATTTAATCTGTCATTTGAAACTATTATACATAGAAAATTTACTCTCGTTTATTTTAAATGTCTTTATCTAAAACTGGAAAACTTTGTGATTATATCCAAAATTGTGATAACCACTGTAATAACAATAACATAAATGTGAATATAACTTACGATTTCTTGTTATTTCATGTTGTTTCAGTTTGTTGTTGTTGTGTTATTGGTAAGTTGTCATTGTTAGTTATTAGGTTAGGTTACGCCGATTCATATCACGATAACTTCATAATAAATCTATCTAAAGAAAAGTATATAAGTAGTATGTCCGTTGTGTAGCACCCCTAACACAAGTCATTTAGCTTGGGGCTAGATAGCGATGTGTGGAATGTTCTGCTATATTTATTTATTTATATTCTAAACATATAAAATTATTTGTTCTGACTGACTAACTGATAGATCAACGCATAGCCTAAACCGCTGATCTTAGAAACCTGTAACTTGGAGAGTGTGTTCTTTGTGTGACGCAGGCATCCGATAAGAAATAATTTTCTGAAATTCTACTCCTAAGGGGGTGAAAAAGGAGTGCAAAGTTTGTATTGAACAATGTGATTCCTTGGTCCATTTTCAACTTTCACGCGGACGAAGTAGCGGGCGAAAGCTAGTTTATCTAAAAATATCAAAGTCCTGACTGACTGCTACAAAAACACATAGCTCAAACCAAAGGATGAATCAGGTTAAAATTTAGCATACTCGCTGAGTGCCAAATTTTTTGCCCGATTCGTGCTTTGATATGTCAGTCAGTCAGTCAAGACTTCAAATTATAGGTATATACTAGCTTTTGCCCGAAACTTCGTCCGCGTAGAAGACGAAACCAGGGCATCACCTTGTCCCATAAAAAATTTGCCCTCCTTTTTCACTTTTTTAGAATTTCGGAAAATCCTTTCTTATCGGATGCCTACGTCATATAAAGAACACACCCTCCAAGTTTCAAGTCTCTACGATCAGCGGTTTAGGCTGTACGTTGATCCGTCAGTCGGTCAGGACAAAGTATTTTATATGTATAGATTTCCTAAATTACTTTCAAAAATTCCGTCCCGTAGTTAAATAGGGCTACCTGTGAAATGTAAAATTAAATCAATATCTTGAAGAAGTTCGTAGAATTAATATTTCAAAACGATGTAACGAGAGTTTTGGACATTTCGAAAACTGAATATCGAGAAATCACAAAAGTTGAATGATTTTCCCCATCTGGACTTTGAGTTACTGAGGTGACGAAATTGAAGAAATGATTTAATATTTAAACTAATTAAAAAGATAGAAGCAATGTTTTTGCTATTTGTTTGTAAGACTCTTCGTCTTCATCTCCTCTTATAGTGGTGTGGCTCACCTATTTTTAGAGTTTTTAGATTGCCCTAAGGCCTCTAACTTGACCTAACGACTGCTTCTAGAGGTAGCAACCGAGACCAACGGCTTAACGTGCTTTCCGAAGCACGAAGGGGCTCACTAAAACACATTTTAAGACTCTGAAACTACTAGACTGGTTTGTATAAAACTTGGTATAAGAATACTGAATCTTGGGAAAAAACATAGATTAGGATACAATTTATTTGAATATTTCTTACTACTGGATTGGGACTTATGGGCTAAAATAAAAAATAAATAAAAATAAATTGATTTTTATTTCAGGCAAAACCCATATACATTCACAAAATCACTTAAAATTACAACTAATTATACAGATGTCAGAATTTCATTTTAAAAAGTAGGTTATCATAATATGCAATTTAAATTCAAAAATCAAATTTTAATATATGGCGTCAAAATTAATAAAATTAAAAATAAATGTAAAATAAATATTAAATATCATATTTGTCACACTCGTTACCCATCCCAGTAAAGACCGCGTCAGGCGTTGCTTAACCCTCACGACTGAACACAATCGTCTTAGGTTTAAAGAATTTTTTTTTATTACTCATAAAAGACAATAGTCCACTTACAATGAGTTTAGTATAAGCTTAGCATTATGTTAGTTTATAGTGACTTCCGAGAGTCGGAGCAGTTTAGTCGAATATCTTTTCTTGTACATAATTTTTTAATTTAGATTTAAACATTGGCATACTTTTGCATTCTTTTACATCGTTAGGTAGGTTGTTATACATTAGCGCACCTCTAAACATTATATTATTACCACCATATGTTTTTGTTCTCGGCTGACTCACTTTAATCTTATTTTTATTTCTTAGCCCCATTGGGAAGTTTCTTTTTTCAAATGTTATGTCTATATGTATTTGATTGGTGAGGATTTTATGTATTAAGATACAGGTTTGGTAGGTATATATCTGTTTGAGGTTGAGTAGTTTCGTTTCTTTATATATGGTGCGAGTGTGTGTCCGAAAATTGTAGTGGTATAGGGTTTTTATTGCTTTATTTTGTGAAATTTGTAAGTCTTTGAGATTTGTTTTAGCAGCGGAGCCCCACACTTCTATGAGGTATTCTAAATGTGACTTTATTAAAGAGTTGTAGATGTTTAAACGTACTTTGCGTGGTATACATGATATTGATTTATGTAAAAGACCATTGAGTGATAACAATTTTGACCTAACATACTCAATATGCTCTTTCCAAGTTAACTTGTCGTCCAAATATAAGCCAAGGTATCTTTCACAATGCGATTGTTGCAGTTTAGTGTTGTTTATGTGTAAGGGCTCATATTTGGGAACTTTTTTATTTTTAGCATTAAAGATCATGAATGAAGTCTTCTTTGCATTAACTGTTAATAAATTACTGCGACACCAGATGCTAAACTTATGTAAATCACTTTGTGCTTTGTCTATCAAATCATTAAGTTTTGGTCCGAAGTAAAATAGGCAGGTGTCATCGGCATACATTGTTATATGGCCGGTCAGTCCAATATTACTTAAGTTATTTACATAAATAAGGAATAGCAACGGGCCTATCACCGATCCTTGGGGAATTCCACAGGAAATTCCCTGGGGAGTACTCTGTACATTTTCAATTCGCACGACTTGATATCTGCCACTTAGATAGGTCTCAAACATATTCAGAGCCTTGCCCGTTATACCCAGGTTCCTAAGCTTATGTAACAATATATCATGAGAGACGGTGTCAAACGCTTTTTTAAAATCTATAAAAATACCTACGCAGAAGTTCTTTTTGTCAATATTATTTTTAATTTTAGTTACTAGGTCAATTGCAGCAGAGAGTGTATTAGATTTTGGTCTAAAACCATATTGGTGTTTATATAAAAAATTCAAACCTTCTAGATGTTTGTGAAGCCTTCTATAAATTATTTTTTCAAAAACTTTGGATATAACAGGCAAGACTGATATTGGTCGGTAGTTCCCGGGGTCTGTTCTAGTGCCAGATTTATAAATTGGTGTCACTTTTGCTACCTTTAAACTATCTGGGAAGACTCCTTCATCTAGACACTTATTAATGCAGTCTGCCATATTTTTAGTAATTAAATTACCAATACACTTTAGTGATTTCGTGTTAATTCCGTCAAGTCCAGTGCTAGTATTGGCGTCTAAGTTTTGAATAATTTTAAGTACCTCTTCTGGAGAGCAGCATCGTAATTCGCTCATTTTAATGGATGGTTCATTGTTTAAGTAAGTAAGAGTGTAATAGTCAGAGTTTAGAGTGTTTTTCTGTATGTTGTCAGCTAATAGTGTGCCTATGGAAGCAAAGAACTTGTTAAAAAGGTTGCAGATTTCTAATGGATTTTGAATAATATTATTATTATTGTGATTTATTAGTTTAGTTGGTGCGCTACTGCATTTGATTTTGTTCGTTACAAGTGAATTAATTAATTTCCACATATGTTTCGGTCTTTAAAACAACACCTTGCAGGGAGTGCTGTTTTTTCTTCGCTACAACTATGTTATAAAAACCAAACTTACAATATTGAGAAAATTCGCAAAGTGAAATGAGGTTTAAAATTTAAGTTTCCAAGGCAAAGTTTTGTTATTAAGTTTGGACAGTGTGTGGTGGCTTTTTAATCATAATACATTATCTTGGTTTACTTTACCTGGTTAAAATAGTTTGATGTAAGAGCCAACACACGTACAAACAAAATATTATTACTTTAAATTAGTTTTAAAAAGACATTGATACTCTATACAGAAATAACAATTAAATAACAAAAACTTAAATAAATTAAAACTATTTGCACGCTACTCGTGCAGGCAGATGCTGCAGCTACTGGTGCAGAGGCTACGAAAGTCCGCAAATATGAGGATATGCTGCTGGGGGCCCTGTGCTAAGACTTTTATGAGGGAGCTATCGGCGGTCCCCCGACGCGACAATATTTAATAAAAAAAAATTATATGTACCTACCTACTTACGTAGGATCATAATTTCGGGGTTATTTTTTTCTTTTTGTAGGGTCTTTTGTCATAGTTTTTGTTTTGCTTGTTTTAGACTTTTTACGTTCATACTATTTTTATTATTTTGTGTCGGGGGTTTTTTAAATTTTTATTTTTTGTATAAGTTGTTTAATTAATTTGAAGTTATTTTTGATTTGTGTTTATGTTGAATAAATGATTTCACTGTAAAGCTTATAATCCTAAGCCGAAATAATAATAACATATCTACATAATATTTTCTTTCAGACAGACAGACAACTAAGTACATTACAAATAAATTAGATTAACCTTTTTATCTATGAACAAGTTTCTTCGAATCCTTTGACAACAACAACATCAATTCTCCGAATTCAATAATCCACAATTACAATTTGGAAATATACCAACATTTCATACTTTCGTAGGTATACAGGGTTATTGGTATAAGAAAAAGGGTTACTTATTAACGTTCGTTCTACGACTTTTAGAAAATGATCATTTTTTTATAATTTTTTGTGGTTATGTTAATTCGCTAATCAGGTAATTTTTAGGGTTCCGTACCAATGGGTAAAAACGGGACCCCATCACTAAGATTTCCCTGTCCGTCCGTCCGTGTGACTGTCGTGATAGTTAGACAGTTAAATTTTTATTTCTGTTGCCGCCATAACAACAAAAATTTCTTTTTGTTGTTATGGCGGCAACAGAAATCAGAACGCGGGTTCGACTCGCACTTGGCTGGTTTTTTTGGATATTTTTAAAGTTATGTTAATTCGGTATTCAGCTGCTTTAATAAAGTTCATCGAGTCTTAGAACAGTCATAAAAAAATCCGTTTGGGAGCTACGGTGGCACAGACACACACACAGAGAGACACGTCAAACTTATAACACACCGTCGTTTTTGCGTCGGGAGGTTAAAAACTTAAATAACATGTACTTATCATCTTAAGGTAATTGACGTTTCCGAGTAAGTAACAACTGAATTTCGAATTAACATTACCTCAAAAATTTCCAAAAAAAGTTAATTGTTAAGGTGCGCTTTCTTATTTATATAACTTATCTACCAACAACCCTGTATAACGATTATTAGAACTTTCAAGTATCATACCTTGAAGCTTCAATTTACGTATATATCAAAAGGAATTACAATTGTCAAAGATTTTCCTTCATCAGAAATAAATTGTTAGATCGTTTCCATAAATTCGTTGCTACCAAATTTTGATAGAAATGTTCATAGCTTAATAGACACAATTAAGTTAATTGCCTGTCCTTAACTTGAGCGACTTTTAGGTGCCACTTCAACATAAATGGAGGAAATGTATTACATTACATAGGTACGGAAAGGGTGGACGCATACTGGATTATTTTGCAGATAGATTAAACTATCAAGTTGTTACTAGGTTCATAATTTATTATTTCAAAAATATTAAAATTAAAAGACACTCAAATAAAAATTGAATTACACAAATAAAAATGAAAACACACATACACATCACAAATAAAAAATACCGTCCAGAGCGTCTCCACGCGGCATCGTCCCCAAGAGACTGGCGGCATTACCTTTCTGGATAGCAAATTTCAGGGGACCAGTGGGTACCGACCCACCTATTCATCAGTTTTTGAGATACAATACCTAACTGTATGTATAACTATCTTTAACCCGCGGCTTAATACGCGTAGAAGATGAATTTTTCAAAATCTATCTTAGCAGATGATAACGTCACTAATGTCATAGTAGCTGTATACCTACCCAATTTTAGGTCCATCCTTTTGAACTGTGCAATAATAACCACAAAAATAAAATACTGGAGAACATCTCACACAGCGCATTTTAGCTCCAAACGAAGTAAGTAGGCTTGTGTTATGGTGGTTAGACAACGAAAATATAAGACATATTGGGATATAAATCAGTCAGTCATCACTTTAATTTTTAACACCACAAAATCAATGAAAAGAAAATAGCAAGTAATAGACATTTAATAAACATATTTTTTAAACACACACGATTGTGTTCTCGTGACTATGATTATTGTAAAATTGTCAAAACGTCGAGACAAACAAAATAAAATACGAAATTAAAGGAAAATAATTACTATGAATAAATAATTCTAATATGCTAAAATAGATAAAATATGTTATACACAAACGTTCATTATGCGAGCACCCTTTAGCCGTAATACCATCATAAAATGTTCGCTTTATTACTGAATTTCCATTAGAGAGGTTAGTTATAGGCATATTTCGCACTACTCTATGTTGTGAAAATGTTTTCCTATTATAATTTTTCTTTTAAATTATTTTTTACAATTTTTCTACAAAAAAATATAAAAACACTATGAAAGAAATGAAAATGAAATTTTTAAAGGAAATAAATATAATAGGAAAATGTTTTCCTTTTAAAATATTTTTCACAAATTTTCTATAATAAAATATAAAAACACAAGTTTAAATCAGTTTTATAGGCGTAGAATTTCATTGAAATACTAGTTCTTATGGCGCCGTGGGTGCTTTGAGGTTTCATTCGAATACGTTCAAAAATATCGGGTTAAAAAGGAACCAATAATATTTCCACGAAATCTACAAAAAGACGAAACCCGTAATTGGCTTGTCCTTGAACCAAGTGTTTTTAAAGTTTTTTATCAAATATTTGGTATATATTTTCAATTCCACCCATCGTCGTTATGTTTTAGACTAGTAAATTAATAAAAACTACATTTTTTTAAATGTTCTATATAGCCATAACTTGCATAACTATATCGATTACAAGTGAGTATTAAGAATCGATCAAGACGCAATTGGATCGAAATTAATTCATAGTAAGAAGAAGTAGGCCCTTAGACTAGAGCTCATAGAAGTAAGTCTTGGCAATTCAATATTGCTGTTATGATCCTTACTAGTTTTTGTACAATAAATGAAACATGTTTGAGTGCAAGCCACATCTTCTATATAAATGTACATTATCCTTTAGCATAAAATCTTGGTACAAATACGATTATAGCATGAGAGAGTACGTGGATTCTAAATCACTTATCCGAAAGCATATTTTAATGTAAAATCTTGACAAAGCTAATTATCCCTATCATAAAGCGTCACTGACAATGTTTCCGACAACTGAATAGTCTCAAACACTAATAAAATAGACAAAGCCGATCCGGGTATTATAAGCTATGGTGGACCGGACTAAGGGTAGAAATTAAAGGCAAGTTTTAGGTGGATTACCAGTTTTTTTTTTCATTTGAATTTGTTCTTCTTTCATGGTTAATTTTTTTTGTTACTTGACAAAAATTCAATAATCTTTTTTTTAAATTTCGGCAGTGATTTTATTTTAATTAAGATAAATAAATAAACAAAATCAAAATTTTAAGCAATAATAACATAAAAGCAATTGACTATTTGTTAATTATATTACTAAAATCGTGATATCATGCAGAGGTGAAGGTTAAATTTTTATGTTAATTTATTAAAATTAGACAATAAATAAATGGATCAATAAATGGTCCGATTTTTTTACAGATAGGATAAGAAAATCAATAATCTCCACTTAATATTTAGCAGGTATGGACATAATGTTTCGCCTTATTAAGGCCCTGGGGCTATAAGTTTAAAAATGTATTAACGTACTTTCCCATATAGCCCCACCCTTAGTAGGTATCTCTTCTTTGTATGTAGTAGACATTAATCGCCCTTTTAAGGCACAGAGTCATAAGTTTAAATCAATTACAAGCGTATTCACCCATTTCCTCCATCCTTAGTACGCTCTCAGCTAAAACAAGGATATTGGGTGTTCGTACTTAATCCGTGCAGTCAATTACCGGCCGAACGTAATCCCACGGGAATTTCAGTGATTGAGGAAAACAAAATGCGTGAAACGATGTTTTTATTCCATTTTCAGATAACAATATAGCAATTTATTTCAGTGTGGTTTTTATTTTGTGTATTTTGCTTTCAGGTTTTGTTTTCAACATAAAAAAAGGTTTGATTTTCTATTCTATTTTAGCCGACTTTAAAAAAAGGAGGAAGTTGTCAATGCGTCGCATATACATGATGTCCTGTAATGGATGGATAAGCGGACACCTACGGGTAGAGAATACTGTACCGGTTCAGAAAAATATAGGTTATGATCTTAAAAGATATCCACCATTTACAAAATTTAAAAAAATTTATTGCCTTCTCTTTATTTTTTGATACCAAAACTGCAAATGAAGGAATTATTCCAATCTGTTTTTTAGATAGTTTTTCAGGATAAATGTGCTATCGAATGCAAAAAAATTTTTTTAAGACACATCAAAAGTTTTTTTAAACTAAGATTTAAATTAAACTTCATGATTTTTTAATTTTTAACCTGAACTTTAACCTTTCCCGGTATAAAAAAAATGCATGGTGCCAAATTTTGTTCAAAAACTAGTGTTATGGCTAGACAACTGATAGAATACTTGTACAATGTCAATTGAAGTAAAATTATAATCTTCTTCCTGTTTCGCTAAACACAGTGAAACAACAAGAAAGTACGATGACATCCCTTAATTAAACAAAGTTAACAACAAGGAAATATGACGGAACAAACAAAAATATATAATAACAGTTGAAAATACTGCAACACTTGGGGTCTATTCCATGAAACACTCAAGTCACGCACGCCCGTAAAATGTAATGATTAACTTTGTTCCCGCTGCTTGTTGTGAATCACTGTTTCTGCTTCAACAGTGGTCGTTCTTTTAACTAACTACCGCCTTTTATGGTAATTAATATCTCTTTTCCTATCATCACTTTAAAAATTGTATGCTAATACTAAAGCTACAATACGTAACACTTATTGTAGTGGTTACACGAGGATTAAACCTAGAAAGTATTTAATTATGTTCATTTAACTTTAGATTCTACCTTCCAGTTACAAGTTTTTCTTAAATGCTAATGAGCTGTAAAAACGTCTTCAATACAATTATGTTGAATTAATAGGATTAACTCACACTATTATTTCAAATGTTTCTTAAGTTCTATGTTAATAAAGATATTTATAAAACAAAAACACTCAAGTCACGCGTCAAGCATCAAGTCGCAAGCATGATGCTAAGCACATTTATGACGACCCAGTTGGCACAGTGGTCACCATGCCGGACTGCCAAACAAGTATTTATGCTTAGATATTTGTCTGTGGTCTGATTGTTTCTATGTATTAAAATATATATTTTCAAAATAAAAGTATATAAGTAGTATATCCGTTGTCTAGCACCCATAACATAAGTCTAGTTACTTGGCTCGGGACTAGATGGCGATGTGTGGAATGTCCTGCAATATTTATTTATTATTTATTTATTTACTTATCGCTTCTCGAAAAAGACATACGTTTATGTAATACTAGCTGCGCCCCGCGGTTTCACCCGCGTAAGTCCCGATTCCGTGGGAATTTTGGAATAAAAAGTAGCCTATATGTTAATCTAGGTCTCCAGCTATCTACATACCTAGTTTCATCGCAATCAGTGCAGTAGTTTTAGCGTGAAGAAGTAACAAACACACACACAAACTTTCACATCTATCTATCTAAATACTATAATAAAATCTTTCGAGGATAAATTCTGTACATTGAAGATTTTTGAAAATGTCTACTGGATGGCAGTCTATTATCGATACTGAACCAGAAAATGTAGTAAAAAACATTTTTGTCTGTCTGTCTGTCTTTCTGTCTGTCTGTATCTTGGCCGCGCATCACGCCGAAACTACCGAAGGGATTCAAATGAAACTCGGTATGAATATAGCCCTTATACTGATGTAACATCATATCAACTTTTTATCCTGAAATTTAGCATGGTTTTCAGTTTGATTCTCGCCATTGAAAACATTTTTGTACGATCAACAGATAGTATTTTCTCAGGCCAGCAAGTTTTCTTTTGTTAATACATACTTATGTATTTACTATAGAATATTAGTACTTATTCAATCTGTTGTGAATCACCTATATCACAAGCTGAGTTGCTTAACTTAAAGTCTGGCTTTAAGTTAAGCAACTCAGCTTGTGATATAGGTGTTCGCAAAGTCTTATAATAATATTTATTTACAATATTCAAGAAACTGTGAAACGAACACACAAGTTGTTTAGAAAATATGCGGGAACAGATGAACATGCATACAAAAACATAACCCTTACTTTTAATTTGGCGGTAGTCGGGTAAAACATTGTATAAATAAATAGTTAGTTCTTCTGTACTTCTCAATAGTTCTATCCAAACCGAAGGTTGTCCTTG
This sequence comes from Idaea straminata, assembly GCA_951213275.1. Taxonomy (NCBI): domain Eukaryota; kingdom Metazoa; phylum Arthropoda; class Insecta; order Lepidoptera; family Geometridae; genus Idaea; species Idaea straminata. Next base: position 10,914,298 of record OX577865.1, read on the forward strand.
GCTGTATTTTCTACTGCAGACAGGGATAATCGCCGGTTTGGTGTCCACATCATACTTTGCTTTCAAATTTGGTCTAAATGGTCTAATGGTCTTTCAAAATGATCTTTAATTCATCAACTGGCAAAAACAGATGGCACCATATTAAAAATGTATGAAGGTATTTTTGTCTGCCAGTTGAGAGGATAACAGATAAATAAATAATATTTTTTTGAACCATAATATGATTTCACAATATAACATTTTTTATGCGTTAAGAGAAATGATTTGGCGATTTGGGTACCCGACCTGACTTGCCAACCCTCCTGTCTTGACGCCGTTAGATAAGGAGAGCCGACCCTAAGGCATGGAAGAAGAAGAATACAACAAATTTTATGTTATTTAAATCTTCTTTATTCTTAATTTTTTTAACTTAAGTTTCTAGGAATGGACCCCTCGCCGAAAACACGTTAAATCTTAATTTTGTAAGTTCGAGCAAATCTGAAAATTGTGAGGCCGACTCATCCCTTCTAATGTAAATTACTTTCAACTCAACTTCTTAACTTTGACTTTTTCATTAAGATATTTTAATGCGAATTAATGTTTGAGTGTATTTGTGGTTTTTTTCTGTAATTCGAGGAGAAATGCAGCCTACATATTAATATAGTATAGACAGACTTACCAACTACGGTTTAACAACTTCAGACTGTCTGCACACTAACGCAGACTAATAGAATATAGGCTGACTACAGACTCACCGATTGTAGGCTAACAGACTATAGGCTGGTTGCATACTGAAACACTAATAAACTATTGACTAATAGACTATAATGGTAACATACTACAAACTAATGGAATATATACTGACTATGGACTAATAGATTATAGGCTATAGTTATACCGACTGGAGACTAAAATACTAATAACCTGTTCACTAAACTAACGAACTTTTAAGTAATATACTATTGGCAAATAGACTGTAGGCTAACATACTACAGACTAACAGATATTAGACTAACAAACTATAAACTTGCTAGGCATAGACTAACATACTAATAGACAAACCAACTATAGACTAACATACATTAGACTAACAAACTATAAACTCACAAGGCATAGACTAACAGATTAAAGACTACCAGACTAAAGACTTACAGATTTAAGACTAAAAAACTATAGACTAACTTAATCTATAGTCTATAGTAAGACTAACATACTACAGACTAACAGATATTAGACTAACAAACTATAAACTGACAAGGTATAGACTAACATACTACAGACTATAGACTTACTGACTTGTAGAATCTATGTAGAAACCTATGATACAGTGATCCCATATATTTACTTTAAAATAATTCACAATTTACAGCATCTTTTTATAATTTTCACTGCAACATGTCTAGTCTACACGAGTGTACTTACAACCAAAGTGGCTCGTAGACTCTCGTAGCAGAATTAGTTGCTACGACGACGTAGCCTCCCCTACGGCGTAGACGGTGCTACGAATACATTTGTCGAGCAAGCGATTACGTGGCCAACGTGAAAATTATTAAATTTAAATTCACGTAACTCATTAGATTGTTAAGAGGACCCTTGATGGCTGTTAGATAAGTTTTCATACATGACTACCTGAGAACTGTAACAATGGGTGAGCGATACCAATTTACGAGGAGACGAAGGCAAAAGTACAGACCCAACGTAGAGCACAAAAACTGCTAATATTAGAATGTTTTTAATTTTCAATTCTAAGGTCAAAAACCTTAAAGTTTAAAATCTTTCTTCTCGTGAATTTATTAGAAAAACAAAAACAGAAAGAAAACATTACAATAATAGCAATTTTAGAATCTTTATTTTTTGATATTTTTGTCACCAATATCTTGTCCGTGGATTTTGTTTTACAAAACTACAAAAAAACATGGCAATAAATATTTGCTTTATTGTTAATCTAAAAAACAATTTATTTTTCTTTTTTTGTTATTTGTCTGTGTTACTTTGCCCAGGTACTTTAGTTAAATTTGAAATTTTCAATGTAGTCGGCGTTTAAAAGCAAAATTTTTATCAAAGTTAAATATTTTCTCTCGTATTTCTTACTATCGTTATGTTTACGCATTGCGGTATAATTAATTTAGAGCAAGTGAAGGTCAAGTTAATAGTTACAGTTCGTCGACATAATATTATTTTTAAACATAGGTTAATATGCTTGTTTTTTATTTGTTTTTATTCAACTTCAAAAAGGAGGAGTAAGGCATTCTGAATTCAAAAGTCTTTTTTAGCGATCGCGGGTTGGCGAGAGGACCTAGCCAAGAGAAAATGTTACGCGTAACGAAAACGTAAAACGAAAATACGTAAAAGAAATTAATCTTCCACATAGGTAATATATTTTAAGTTTACGGACCATATTAATGTTGGTCTTTACCTGCTTAAAACAAAAGACGATCGAAACAGATTTTTTTTGTTTTTTTGTTTTTTTATAGGGTTCCGTACCTAAAGGGTTAAAACGGGACCCTTTTACCAAGACTCCACTGTCCGTCTGTCTGTCTGTCACCAGGCTGTATCTCATGAATAGCTATAGACAGTTGACATTTGATGTATTTATGTTGTCACTATAACAACAAATACTAAAAACAGAATATAAATGTTCGGAAAATTGTCATTTACCATCAACCCGACGCAACTCCGGAATTACTGCCAGCTAGTTGGTGCAACTTTTCGACGTGATAAAGTATTATAAATCGATGAACACTAGCACTCACAAAAAGTGTGTCGTCATGTCACGTTACCGTTATTGTCAAGGTAACCATAGCAGCGTATTAAAGTATACAAAATGGTAATGTCAACGATACGAGTTCTTATGACGACCCCGTTGGCACAATGGTCACCATGCCGGACTGCTAAACACAGGGTTGCGGGTTCGATTCCCGCCTCAGACAAGTATTTATGCTTAGATATTTGTCTGTGGTCGGTTGTTTCTATGTATTTTAAGAATATATTTACAAAAGAAAAGTATACAAGTAGTATATCCGTTGTCTAGCACCCATAACACAAGTCTAGTTACTTAGCTTGGGGCTATATGGCGATGTGTGGAATGTCCTGTTATATTTATTTTATTTATTTATTTATTTATTTATGACTTTATCACTTAAAATTATCGTCCGTAAACCGACTTTAGAGACAAGTATTTTTCAATAGTTAGACTGAATAGTTGGACTGCCATCCAGTACTCAAAAATTGTTCATATTTACTTTTGCTGGCTCAGCGACCTAGAAGTGGATTTTGGCCTCCGAAACGACAGTTTTCCATCGCTCCCTGTCTTTTTCTATTTCTTGCCAGTTGTTAACTTGAAGTTCGCACAGGTCAGCTTTCACTGTGTCCTCCAGCGATACCTGGGTCTCCCACCTGCCTTCGACCTGAAAAATCCTACTAATATTAGAAATGTGAAAGTTTGTGTGTGTGAATTAACTCGGTATGTAGATAATTGGATATTTCCACGGGATCGGGACTTACACGGGTGAAACCGCGAGGCGCAGCTAGTTGTTCATAAATATATTTTTTGTCAGATCCATGTAGTACACTCTTAAGAGCATACATTCAAAAAGCAAATAAATGTGGATTCAGTGCGGTTCACACCCGCATGTAATATTCACACAAATTCTTTGTTCGTTTAAAACCAACTAAAATCGTAGTGAGCTCTCTCTGATTCTTTTGTTACTTTTTGAGGGCGTTTAAAATGTATAGTGTTGCCATAGTGTTGTTGAATTTTGTAAGAGTGAAAGTAGACTAAAGACTTTTCGATTGGACGATGTTTCGCCAATAGTTCAATTTGTAGGCAAACAAAAATCGTTTGTTTCCTTTTCGATCTTTTGTTTTGTTAGTTTTGATCGTTTCTTGTTTACGATTCGATCGTCTTTTGTTTTAGTAACAATCGTACCTTGTTTTTGGTTTTAATTTTGCTTTATTTTCGAACTTCTTTGGTTTTGGTTTCGATCGCCTATTGTTTAGGTTTCGATCGTCTTTTGTTTTGTTTTCGAATGTTCTCTTGTTTTCGTCTCGATCGCCTTTTTTTTAGGTTTTCGATCGTCTTTTGTTCCTGTTTCGATTACATTGAAAAAATCTTAACGGATCCCCTAAGAATGCCACCCGACCGTGATCAGAGGTAAATATTTTTTACTACATAATAATTAATCAGAGCAACGAGATAAAATATTTCCACTCATCCTACAAATCGAATTCAAGTCGGAGGATATATTTTTATAAATCAAGTGATCGTCAGCAACAATGTACGATCGACCGACGAAAAAGTATCAAATCTGCCTTTGCTCTACTGTAGTAAATGCCAGATGTATTTTAAATATTTAAAACTAGCATTCATTTTAAATGGTGTCTTTTTGTTTGAATAGTCCATCTAAAATTCAACAACCATTAACACTGTCTAGAGATAGGTACTTTTCATAATTCATTTTTCGCTATTCATACTTTTCTACACATATAATGTATTTTTGTTTTTGTTTATCGATATTTCGGATTCGAATTTTACTCAAAGAACGAGTGGACCTAGCAAGTTGAAATTTGTACCAGATACTAAGGTCTATAGTCTTTATTAGGTGTATAAAAATCAAGGTCCTAAATCAACAAGATAAAAAGATATGAGGAAATTAAAATATTCGCGAAAACTTGTAAGTAATAAAATTTACCTAAATTTTCAACTTTTTTTTATTTTTCAAACTTTTTTTTATCCCTTTACTTGTGCTGTATGTTGTTTGAATCCTAAACCTTCAGACCATGGGCCTTTCCATAAACTACAACGACTTAATCATTTATAGGCCTTTACCCCGAAACACTTCACTAAGTAACTGCTAAGAGTATAAACATGTTGATAAAATAAAAAAACAGGTCAAGATGACCATCGTTCAGACAAATAACAGTCGTATAAAGTGACTGACAAGGGTTCGCTTTGAATTACTATTGACACTCGATTTAAAAACGATGTAAAAGAAAGTTTTCATTTTTATTTAATTTTTGCTGTTTTATTTAGTATTTTAGTTATTGACTAGCTTTTGCCCGCGACTTCGTCCGCGTAGGAGTTGAATTTTTCAAAATCCTTTCTTATCGGATGCCAACGTCATACAAATAACACACCCACCCAGATAGTCATTCAGAACAAAGCATTTTATATGTACAAATTATTTTTATTAATAAAAAAAATATATATATACATGAAAGTTTTATACACATCCGAATGAATTATACTAATATCCGATCTTATTTTGAATTAGCGCTTATCGTCTCCCCTTAGTCTAGGGGGGACGGAATTCCCGCGGGATCAGGACTTGCGGGGCACAGCTGGTGTAATATATCCTTTATTCGATGCTCCTAGCCAAACATAATATAACTAAAAATATTATAAAGGACAAATACATCTTCAAAAATTGCAACTTGAGAACTCGCACCCTTTTGTAATACCGTACATAATTTTTTTGTTGGAATTAATGCGTTTCTTTAATTTCACCTATGATGTACATGACCGTTTGGTGCAATTATATGTTATGTAGCGAGTTCATCTCTCGTCTCGGGTGCAATTTTCTCATTATTTTTATATAAGTGTATTTTTTCCTTTCCTTTTCCAATAGTAGGGGTGTACAACTTTCATGCAACCGTCGTTAGAGATAAGGCAAAACCAAAAACTTTTATGAAGAAAATGAAACCCTTTTTTCAAGTGGATTTTCTGTGAGTTCCGTTTCGGAAGTTGATAAACTTTCTATTGGTACCTTTTTATGGTAAAATTTACTGTAGTTGAAGCTAACTTCGAAATAAAATCGTTTCTTTTATAGAGTGGACAAATAAGTGTATATTGATTTAATATAGCTTTTGCGCGTGACTTTGGCCGCGTCGGGTTTGTTTTCCAAAATCCTTTCTTGACGGATGCCTACGTTTACTAGCTGTTTGTATGCCAAAAATTAACCCGATTTTTCCATAGGCGAAGCTGTGCGTTGATGTATCAGTCTGTAAGTGAGAACTTTCAATTTTATTGATATTTGATTGATTAATACAAGAATACAAAAACTTCGAACGAAATGTTCAGATTTCTAAAAGTCGTAGTATAAAAGTTGTTGGCGTTTAGAACAATCCCCTCTCGTTTTAATCGCGCTTCGCTTTAACAATTTGTATATAATATATATGTATGTAGGTATATTATGTGTGTATGTATTAATTATTATGTTTTTTTTTGTTACTTGCATCCCACTTAATTTCCTTAATTTTGGCACCCTACCCTTCACCTTCCTCAACTTCTTGTCCATCCAAAGGTTGCCTGGAAGAGATCTCTTTAAGCGATAAGGCTGCCCTTTGTTACCCTTAAACTTAAGCTTTGTTTTTAATTTAATATAATTTACAAATGGTGTTTGCAATAAAGAATTTATCAATCTATCTATCTACCTTCTTTGATGAAGTGTTGGACCGGAGTGTCCAGGGTACGCCCCGGCCGTTCATGTGCGGGGAAGTTTCTTTCGTGGGGTGCACGAATCGTGCAAATTTTATATTTCTAAATAGGTACTTAGTTGCTAAGCATTGCAGATACTGGAGTGAATTATTATAAAAATCTCTCTCTCTGTAGTCGGCCCCTCATGACTGAGGATCGTGGTCATCATTGGGTGGTTTGCATTTGGATCAGATGATCTGTCTCCAATGGCTTCTGTTCATCGCATCTCTTACAGTGTTATGAAACTTGGCGGCTGATGAGTCCCTAATCTGATCCGTCCATCTGGTTGGGGATCGGCCTCGAGAGCGTTTTCCATCTGTGTTCCCAGCCACGATGAGTTTCTCCAGGTTATCATCGCCCCTCCGCATAACGTGACCGAAATATGCCAGTATGCGTTGGTGGCACATCATGGACAAGCGCGTCTTCACTGTAATACCTGTCTATAATTACACTAATAACCCAATGCATTCAATCATTTTAATTAAATCCTCTATTCAAATATGGAAGCTCATATTTCTGTTTATAATAAGCGATGTCTATTAGTATGATTTGAATTTAGAATCAATCACAGGAGGTGGGCAATTACCATTTGAATTTGAATGAATAAACCTTCGATTGAATTCTATTTGCCGTGATAAAAAGCAGAAATTAAATCCGTTTTTTTTATTTAATACGATTTTGAGAACGATTCTTCACGTTCTGAGACGAGCAACTTTAATTCATGATATTTAAGGACCTATAGTGCCTGGGACATGTAGAATAGATGGAATAGGATTTCCCAGCAGTCGTTTTAGCTTAGTCGACCGTGTCCAGAGGAAAGAACTTCTCTAGAGGTACATCTGGAACTAAGGCAGAAATTTCATTACGATGTTTTCCTTCACCGTACGGCTTATGTGCTTAGGTACAAGTTTTAAGTTTAATGATTTTAGTTTATTTATTTGATTCTGCATCTCTTGACATTATATTTTGATTTTTTGAGAGTATAACTTAGTCATTTCTTTTTAATTTTTTTAGTTTTGATTTAAAATTTGATAACTGGAACTTTTAAATTTTTAAATTTGAACTGTATATTTGACATTCAGACATTTATTTTAAAATTATTAATTTTGAGTTCATATATTTAAATTTGTTTTTGAATTTAAATTGCATATTATGTAAGAGCAATGTTAATAGTACACGCAATATTATATAGTATAGTCGGCCGAGATTCGAACTTCAGACCTTTGGACTGAACGGCATGGTATCTATTATTTCCGGTACCAGAACTGTACTAGTTATTATAATCATCATGAAAAACAGACAGACGGACAATAAATTGATCTATAAGGGTTCCTTTTAAACCTTTTGAGGTACGGATCCATTCTGTAATAGGGTTTCTCTGATTTCAAAGAAGTTTTAATATTAATAAACTTTATTTCTAAGAAAAACTAGAAGTCTAGAAAAGTAAGTAAAAACTAAATAAGAATAGAAAGTGGGACGGCTGGCTCGCTTCGAATTGTCACCTCTAAACAAACATACACAATGCCTACCTTACAGGTCGCAACACATAACAATTTCTTCCCTTAGAAAATAAATATTAAGTATCATCTCACACGGTCATGAACAATAAACTAAAGTTTTTCTATAAAACTGTTCTTCTTACATCTCGATAGGTTCTACATGGTAAAATTGAATGTACTTAAATTTAGATTGATACCCTAACACAGACAATCATAATCTTATATTAAATCAGCTTCCGGAAGGGAAGGTTTATAACGATGAAGATATACTTTCAATATTCATGATATTTTGGGGAAGATCACCACATTACTACATAAAAAGGAAAACCTGGACCGCCGCACTTATTCGGTGAGAGAGGGCCTGTGGGAGGTAACCTCAACCACGGCCATGCGCACTCGGGGTTCTCTGGCCCCCGCCATACACCTCCTGAAGTTACAAACACAAAAATATGTCACTCACAATCGACCGACAGTATCCGACTGTACGGACAAACATGGACACCTACATTTCTAGATAGCTTAAAACTATATATGGAAACACAATCTTCTTAGAATACCTTAAACTAGAAGTTAACATCAAACGTTCCCTTAAAATACTAAGGGAAACTCCGGCTCAATCCAGAACCGATCTGGATACAATACACATCAACTAAATGGGTAAATAAAGTGGAATAACTACCATTAGGCTCGGCTTCACACACTTTAGTCTCGGGGGTTTGCCCCGACGGATGCGGAACAAGAAGCCCGGCGGCTGGTCACCACAACGCATGGTTCTACAGGAAGGGGAGAGTGCAGGTTGTAATTAAGTGGAAAACATAACGTGACATTATGGGAAATTTAGGTTTGTAAAAGGCACAGGATGACGGTGCATTAATTAAAGGAATGATCACCACAAGGATTACGTTTTCGCTTACCTGTTGGGAGGTCGAGGTCGGGAACAAGGCGCGGCGCACGAAGATGGACTGCGGCGCACGCGAAGATGGAATGCGGCGCACGCGTCACCACGTGTACGATTTTTTAAGTCGGAGATTACTGCGACAAAACACGTAAAATCAAGGTGCTGCACGTCCCAAACAAGAAAGACGATGATCCAAAGCAGAATGCTTACCAATTTCTCGATTTTTCTGAGAATTTCACGAACAAATTGAATAGTGCGACTGCTCTGACTGAGGGTCGGAAGAAAAGGAAAGAGAGTTGCCAACACTCACCCACCGGAATGGTTTTACCTTCTCCAAAAAAAATTCACATCACAACGCGAATAATATAATAACAAATTACTGAATCGAGACGAAACTCTCGACTAAAATACACTGCACACCTCAAATCCCAAATAGAGGGCCTTGAAACGTAATTTGAAAAAGCCTAACCATCATAATCTACCATTATCTCCCTAATATTATAAATGTTAATTAATATAATTCGGAACGCTCACTCACAATAATTCAACAAAAGCAGATCCTCCGCCCGAAGCGGCAACACCGATATCGACGTTCCGTTTCGCACGGGTACTTTAATGCTGAGTAGGCGCGAAACACTCACGCGCAAGGAAACAAAAGATCTCCGTCAGGATTACTACAAGTCGGACCACGTCACTCGATGCGTAAAACGAAACTTAACTGTCAAAACTAAATTGTAAACAAAAGCAATGCAGGCTCGTTTACAAAACACAATATTATGATAATACTATATTATTATGGATTTAAAATACGTTAAATCATTAGTGGAAGTGAAAACTACGATAGATGGTGTTGTATAAGGCGTCTCGTAAGGATCGGCTTGGTGGAATTGACGAAATAGTCAGTGATAATGTCGCACCGGTAAACACTACGTAATTTGCCTTACAACTATTGAAATTCTATCAGAATGGGCCGTAGGGCGGTCTGTATTGAATGTACAGGACCCGTACAAGGCCTACCTATAGCCACTATTATGTAAGTAACCGTTTCTACTATCAAAACTACAATCAAGTGTCCGACCAAAACATTTGTGAAGTTGAGTGATTTCTAAGGAAAGTAAACTAGCAAAACGGCACCAGAGGACCGTCAGGTCCTTGTCTAGACCGCAATCAGTCCGCCTGTCACTACATTCAAGGTCGGACCTAGGCGCAGGGAAAAAAAAGGGTTACAATTCACGACGATCCATTCGACGACCCAGTTGGCACAATGGTCACCATGCCGGACTGCCAAACACAGGGTTGCGGGTTCGATTCCTGCCTCAGACAAGTATTTATGCTTAGATATTTGTCTGTGGTCTGGTTGTTTCTATGTATTATAAGTATATATTTACAAAAAAGAAAAGTATATAAGTAGTATATCCGTTGTCTAGCACCCATAACACAAGTCTAGTTACTTACCTTGGGGCTAGATGGCAATGTGTGGAATGTCCTGCAATATTTATTTATTTATTTAATATTTATTATTCACAATATATTTACGAAAACTTGCTCAACATTTACAAAAATCCTGATATTTTTCGTATCCTGATAATTGTGCAGTAAGGCGTACTTATAATTCGTTTTACTTTAATGATAACAACCCATGGACGTGACTTTAGTTGCTCCATTTCAAATAATACTTTCCAAAAAATATTAACCTTTGTGGGCTTGTGATCACATGAAAAAAACTCCATGAGTTTCTTGTTCCGTCTTCTCATTGGTGGGCGCGTTCCGAAGGCACACATCCTAACTTAGATTTTTAAGGCGTTTATAAGTGATCTTGACATGACTTAAAAACATGATAAAAAAGGTAAAGGGACTTCATTCCAGATGCGTGTCCCATTTTATTCCCTTTTTTTCTACCTTGTAAAACAAAAACATAAAAATATAATGGAAAGCAGAGGAAAAATCCTACAGTACAGTCAATAAACATTGTTTATTTAATTTACGAAGTCGCTGAAATACTTTCGTCCACGCCTAAATGTAATTTATTCGCGTAAACAGGACCTAAGGGTCAATACAGACTAAAGACTTTTTTACAGGAAGATAGTTGGCCGACTGATCAATAAGGCTGAACAGTGCACATACAAAAATATATATTTTTTGATACGACGATTTTAAGAACCTCCTCTTTGTTTTGAAGTTACTTACTCACTTACGAAGGCTTTTTAAATTTTTATTTTGGTTTAGAAACGACAATAATCCTTCTATTCTATTTTCATTCAATAAGAAGTGAACAAGTGAAGTGAACCCAAAACTAAGGAAATTTTTACCCGACTACGGCGAAACCAAAAAAATATTTTATATTTTATGTAAGATTTTTTTTAATAACGCTTAAAAAACTCCGGCGAAGTTTCGCCAGACGGAAAAGAGATAAGGGTTACTTTTTACCTTTTGAGGTAAGGAACTCTAAAAAGAAGAAATACCTCTAGGTATAAATACTTACGCACCTGAGTCAAAAAAATAAAAAAAATGGATTGTCTGCCTTCGAATTGAATCAGCGAGTTGTCAGCCGATTCTGCTCCCCTTGAAAGTCTATACGCGTAAACAGAGCCTTAATGAGTGGCAACCTAGCATTTTTCCTTACAATTTAACGTTATAAATACGTTTGGACTGTGTTTTGTTTTTTATCGGATTAAAGTGTGGAATAATATTGAGTTTGTGGCGCATTTAGAGACTGGAGAAAAAATATGTTTTTTTTGCAACAAAAACAAACTTTACGTCTTTTTTTCTTCAATTTGACTATAGAAAATTTAGATTACTGCAATGTACACTAATATTATGAAGATTAAAGATTTTTTGTTATTACTTTTGTAACGAATAGGCTCCGAAACTACAAAAATTATTTTGATGAAATTTGGTATGAGGATACATTAATTCATTGGGAATAATATAGGCAAATTTTTATCCCAATATTCCTACAAAATCGGAAGTTACGCCGGTGAAACCGCGGAGCGCTGCTAGTAAAAAACAAAAATAAAACAAACATTGAGGTACTTTCAAAGTATCAAACTAAAAATTCTTAGCATAAAAATTGTACAAACTTACTGCCATCGTTCAAAATGATATTTTATTTCTAAGAAAACCACTGGAATAAAATCCTTTGAGAAGCAACTCGCCACTTAAGTTGTTGAGAAAAATAGTTAACAATTTATTCAGTGTTTTTTTATTCGATGCAAATTGTAGGTGTAGTCTTACAATCTAGAATTATCTGGTCTGGTTCTTACTTTTATTTAATACTTAACAAGCGACCCGCCCCGGCTTCGCATGTCTATATTATATTATGCATGTGTTATACCTAAAAACCTTTCTCTTGAATTACTCTATATATTAAAATAAATCGCATTGAAATCCGTTGCGTAGTTTTAATGATCTAAGCATAGGCACAACGGGAAGTGACTTTGTTTTTATTTTTAGTGATAGTTATTGGATTTTGAAAATATATTATTTTATACCTAAACTAGTTTCAAATCGAAATCGTAGCTGATGCTATGTAAGATTATGAGGACAGGTCGATCAAGAAATTAAGTAAGATTTTAAAAGTCATTTCATTTCATTTCAAGTCTTCATCATTTATTTAATAAAACATAATTACATAACTTACTTATGGCTAGGTGTACTTAAGTGTAGGTACAAAAAATCTTCAAAAAGCAGATGTTCGGAATTCCTCCAATTTTTTCTTGAACATTCTGAGATTTATTACATTCTGGTCGTTGACATCTTTTAATTTTTTTCCTGTCCTCTTTAACGCAGCATCATGTTTTAAAGCATAATAGATCTCTTATTTAAAATAATAACTTAACCTAGGCATAGTGTGAATCGTTAAAAAACTTGGTTTTTGACTGCACGCTAAAATCTATTTCTACGGCCAACTTTAATTTTTGTATTTTTTTTTGTTTAATCGCGAGTCAAATTTCTTTTTTAAGAATAATGGACCACGGTTCTCTATCTAGGTTTCGTAGTTTAACTTTTCTTTACCGTTGGACCACGGGCTTTTTCGGAGTCCCATGGTAGTTGATCAGAATAGTGGAACAACCACCCCGCACTCTAGAGTTCAGCTACGATTCACTTGTTTGTCACCCCAGCCTTTGACACTTTTATGTAAACTATTTTTCCCAGCAAGCAATTTTATGGGATCTCAAATTCTCTAAGGAAGTTAGTTTGACAATATGGATAATGACGTTTAAGATTGCGCTATGCAACGGTCAGTTAATTTTTTTAAAAAACGGCCTTTTTAATTGGGTCCTTTTTGCGTGAGGATGGAGTAAGCCCAGCACCCTTCTCAGCTTAGTCAACCATATCCACAGAGAACTTATCAATACTTCTGGAGCCAACTAAGCCGCGGGTTTCATCACGATATTTTCCTTCACCGTAAGAGCAATGTCAATAGCGCACATAATTTTTTCTTAAGAAAAATACATTGGTTCACGGCGGGCTGGGTTTCGAACCCACGACCTTCAGAATGAAAGTCGAGGTATCTACCACTAAGCAAACACCGCTTCTTGTTTGTTATGTTAACGGTACAAGTTGAAAACAATAGAAATTATAATAAAACAAAATGCAATCAAAGTGTGTCCTTTGGAGACGGGTCCCTCAGAGATCGTGGCCCTCGGATACTAACCCTTCCAAGCTATAGACCGATAAAAGTCATATTGTATTCAAGATCTATTTATCTGTCATTCATCCAGTCAGTCAATATAGCTATTCAAATGAATTTACTAGAAAAAACTGTCTGTAAAAACACCTTGAAATCTAAGTGGCAAAATTCTTTATAAGAAAATGGCGGTCAATAAAATGTTCGCAAGTAAACAGGTGCCGAGAACGTACTAATTCTGAGAGAACCTTACCAAAACCCTTTATGAAAATCGGTTGATACTAACCTGAGGGTACGGAGAATTACACTTATGGACAATGAATTGGTTTTAACTTTTTCACATATTTTTTAATTACTTATTTTACAGGAGGATTATGGGTAAGATAAGAATATTTGATTTTATGAAATACTTGCTAAAAAAAAGAATCATATCAATCGGTTGAGCTGTCTTCGAGTAATCGTTGATCTGTATATAAAAAATAATAAAATATACGCGTCGAATTAAGAAAATAGCCATCCGTTTTTTGTTTTTTCGTCGGTAAAAAAGACTGGTTATAAAGACAAATATCATTGGTAGGTTTATGAATGCTAGTCTTAACTGGTTTACATTGTGGAGTCCTGAATGTGGACTGAGAAACGCCATTTTATTATTTTTCTAAATATTTCTTTGAAATCTGTTTCTTAAAATCAAATAAAACAAAACTGTATCGTTCTTCAGCAATAGATACGGTTTTTCTTATTGGGAAAAAGTGCGAAATATATAGCGTCTATTGTCCAAAAGTGTAAAACCGTTCAGTGGTGGTTTCAGCTCTCACGTCCGAAGATAATATTGGAAATTTTTATACTTTATAGAGCACCTTTCAGTATATGAATGGAAGAAAATACGTATAAAGAAGATTATAGCAAAACTGGGTCAAATTCATTGATGCAAACTGTATTACTTGATGGTGTTATTTTAAAGGGTTCAAACTCACACTTTTAAATTAAGAAATTTTAAACAGTCTCAAAAATTTCATAATTCTGGGTTTTTATGCATGTACACCATCATCATCATTCATCTTATCAGCGACAGGAACTGCTGCACATAGGCCTCCCCCAAAGACTTCCAGAGCGATCGGTCGCATGCTCTCTGCGTTCAACGACTTCCCGCGACCTTCATTAAGTCGTCCGTCCATCTAGTTGGAGGCCGTCCCGCGCTGCGTACCGGAGTACGTGGTCTCCAATCTAAGACTTTTCGGGCCCAACGGCCATCAGTTCTACGAGCCACATGCCCTGACCATTGCTACTTTAGTTTACTAATTTTTTGTGCTATGTCGGTAACTTTAGTTCGCCTACGAATCTTCTCATTTCTGATTCGATCTCGTAGTGAAACACCGAGCATAGCCCTCTTCATAGCACGCTGTGCGACCCTGTACACCATGTACACCACACCGGATGAAATTTGAGAGACGCTGTCCACAATAATTTGGTCTCTGACCAGTCGTCCAAGCTTATCAGGTCATTGGACTATCAGCGTAGGTAATAAGTTACCGGAAAATGTAACGAATACCAGGTGATGTTTTCATTTAATGGTTTTAAAGTGCAATTAAAACACTGGCTTATCGAGTAAGGCTTCTACATTTAATGAATTTATTGAGCAGTATTATTTCACTTATTTATTTAAATTTTTATTTTTTGTAATTGTGTTTTTTACCTAACAGACTTGTGAATTCGTATGCCAATAAATTGAACCTTAAACCTTAAGAACTGTTTTGAAATACTTTTTTCTCGGGCTGCCTACTTTGAATCTTACGTTCACGATAAAAAAGGGAGGCTCACAGCTAAGCGACGCTCTGTGATCGTTTGCGGTTAAGCGACGCCTGGCGCGGTCATTACTTCGATGGGTGACCAAATAGTAGTGTGGCAAAAATGCATTTTCGTGAGCCCCTCCGTGTTTCGGAAGGCACGTTAAGCCGTTGGTCCCGGTTGCTACCTCTAGTAGCAGTCGTTAGATTAAGTTAGAGGCCTTAAGGCGATCTGAAAACTCTAACAAAAGGTGAGCCACACCACTATACAAGACGAAGAAGACGATTAAAAAAATTCTTAACTCCGCTCTGAATTCAACATAGCTTCCTTACGGAAAAGTATCATTAAATTCCCTTGATATACAATCTAATATTATTTAAACGGAATTAAAGTATACATTTACTATAATTCCGTTTAAATAATATTAGTATGATAATATTATTAATAAATGTTTGCCTGAAAACCTAAATTATAAAAGGGGATACCCAAGGAATTCTCTTATCTGGCTCTCTAATAAATTATGTGTAAAGTATACCAACGAAATGTGTTTACACGAACAAGCTAGGTATATTAACTAAAATACGTATGTATGATAAATTAGTTATGACTTTATCATACTAATATTATAAATGTGAAAGTTTGGGTGTGAGTGTGTGCGTGTGTATGTTTGTTACTCCTTCACGCAAAAACTATTGAACCAACTGCGTTCAAACTTGGTATGTAGATAGCTGGATACCTGGATTAACACATAGGTACCCGCGTAACTCCCGATCCCGTGGGAATATCGGGATAAAAAGTAGCCTATAGCCTTCCTCGATAAATGGCCTATCCAACACAAAACGAATTTTTCAATTCGAACCAGTAGTTCCTGAGATTAGCGCGTTCAAACAAACAAACAAACAAACAAACTCTTCAGCTTTATAATATTAGTATAGATTAATCCTATCCATAGTTTACAAGGTTAGCATGATAGATTTTTAATGCAGCTGAAACCATAGGAAGCAGCTAATCTTATATTATTATTTGTTGATACTACATTTCTTAATCCAATTAGTAAAAAACCCAAGATAATTAATTGAGATAAAAAACATAAGAATAGAATTGGTGTAAAAACCAGTTGCTCATTTATCGTTGGATTTTCCAATAGGATTTTAAGTTAAAGGATTAAAATCTAATTTATTAACTGATTCCGTTGCTAGAAGCAATCGTGCATGCATCGATGAACTCACTTAGCCGAGCTATTTCCATTTAAATAGTTATCTACTTAAAAATTACCATGTAACGATCTGAATACTACTTTTACTGAAATAAAATAAGCAGTTTTGATATGCGGGAACAGATGGACAAACATACTCCTCCCACATACATTTGGGTCAAAAACCTCTAATTTGGTTTCGCCTTAAGAGGAAAGGGTACCGAGCGCTCTCTCCATACAAACGTAGTCGACTGTTGCCTCGCTGGATAATGATATTAGAACAAATATTTTTGTTGCATAAAACCTATAGCTGCCATGACTATGCCCCTATGTTTTGGGCATGGTGATGACAGTTATAAATTGTATGCCACAAAAATATTTGCTTTCGTGTCATTATCCAGGAAGTCGACTACGGTTGTATGCAGAGAGCGCCAGTACCCTTTCCTCTTAAGGTCGCTGCATACGTAACGTGATTTTTCTCGTGCCGGACGGGACGTGATATTTCTGTATGAAAGATGTCAATAAATCGTCACGTCATCATGTTACGCATGTTTAAAGACCACGAACACTTTATGAACGATGCACGTCACGTCCCCGTCCCGTCCGAGGTTATTCCCTTTACGTATGCAGCTACTTTTAGTCGGCAGACAAAAAAAAATCTAACTCACTCACACACAAGCCGCATTTATGTTAGGCATGTTGATACTTAAGCGATTTATCCCGATAAATCGCTTTACATTGTGGGAACCTTGACAGATAATTATTGAAATTGGCAGATAGGTGCAGTCTGCGTCATAAGTACACTATCAGTGTGCTACCATAATACTATGAACAAATATAAGACTTACGACCGTCTTGTAATAGACGTTACACACAAACATAAATACTTGAATTAAAAGTACTCAGTGCGATTATTATTTTCAACATGTTAGCTAAATCTTTAGTTGGTCGAGTGGTATAAGCCGCCACCCGCTACACCAACCGATGCGGGTTCGACCCACAGGTTACGTTGTTAAAATGTTCAAATAGTGCTGCACAGGATTTTAAACGTGGCGGTGACTTTTGAGCGTCGATTGTACATAATTCATAATACTATACAAAATGAATACCAAATACAAACTGCCGCGCCGCCAGTGCAGTTACAAATGGAGGACTCATTCTACCTTCCTCACCTCACTCGCGTTCTTCAAAGGTCCCGCTGATTAGGGACTCTTTAAGTCACGAAGGTATCTTCTAGAGGCGCGTGCTACATCTTAGACCCCATCATCACTTACCATCGCATCGGGTGAGATAGTCGTAAAACGCTTATCTATCAAACATCCTATCCTACTAATATTATAAATGTGAAATGTTTGTTACTCCTTCACGCAAAAACTACTGGACCGATTGCGATGAAACTCGGTATCTAGATAGCTGGAGACCTGGATTAACACATAGGCTACTTTTTATCTAGATATTTCCACGGGATCGGGACATACGCGGGTGAAACCGCGGGGCGCAGCTAGTAATTATATAAAACATATTAGATACTAATTAACAGATTGGTATATTTATCAATATATGTATGATAAAATAGAAAATATCAATCTACTATATCAAAATGTAGATAAAAATAAATGTATAAAACTTCAGAATTTATTAATTAAAGATTAGTGTTTTATAGCTGTGTGTAACAATGCGTAATCTGATATTGTTTGCTTTGTGCTGCGCGGGAGTGGCAGGTAATAATCGTATTTTTGAGATGCTTTACAAACTTAACGACACATCGCGTATGCCTTCCCTTTGCCCAGTATGTGGGGTTGCCACATCATGTCGTCTTTCTACTCTATTTCCTGTCTAGTTCGTGTTTACTCCCCTTTCCTCCATAATTACCCGCTCTAATGCAATTCCTACACCTCTTTCGCTTTTACTCGAACATATAACAATACTAGCCGCACCCCGTGGTTTCACCCGCGTAATTCCCGATCCTGTGGGAATATCGGGATAAAAAGCCTATGTGTTAATCCAGGTCTCTAGCTATCTACTTACCGAGTTTCATCGCAATCGGTCCAGTAGTTTTTTTGTGAAGAAGTAACAAACATACACACACACACAAAATTTCACATTCATAAAATTAGTAGGATTTTATTCGACCTACGTAGAAAAGCAAGATGTTTCTAGAATCGTTTCCGGTCCTGCATTTAATATAAATTTCTTGCGTCCCTCGTAGGTCCCCGTTTATTTGGGGGTCTTTAAGTCACGAGCGTCTAGGTATTTTCTAGGTAAGCGTGCCACATCTTAGACAGCATCATCACTTACCATCATGTGAGATAGTGGTCAAACGATGACCTGTGTATTATAAAATAACTATCTTCTATCTCTTTTTGCTCTTAACGTTAAAATTTCATTTTTTTAGCTGCCCCCGGTGCAAAAATAATAGGAGGAACGGTGACGACTATTGACAACTATCCAGAAATAGTTGCCTTACTATTCTCAAATGACTTGGTAACTTATCGCCACAATTGTGGAGGCAGTATTATCAACAACAGGTCTATTCTTACCGCCGCTCATTGTACTCAGTAAGTATTTGTGTTTAATAAATAAATAAAAAATAAGTATTGCAGAAGATTCTACACATCGCCATCTAGCCCCAAGCTAAGTAACTAGACTTGTGTAATGGGTGCTAGACAAAGGATAGACTATTTATTTACTTTTTTTGTAAATGTATACATAGAACACATAGAAATCAATCAGACCACAGACAAATATCTAAGCATAAATACTTGTCTGAGGCGGGAATCGAACCCTGTGTTTGGCAGTCCGGCATGGTGACTATTGTGCTAACGGCCGTCAATTAACTAGATTAACATAATTTTATATATTTATGACACCAATACTTCACGACACCCATCAGGGGAATTAGGCTAGAACCACAAAATTTTCAAAAGAATGTTCTTTTTCATTCTCCGGCCTTGCTTCCATCTCTATTTGGGGTCGGATCTCCTAATCGTGTTTCTCCAGAGTTCACGGTTCTGGATCATTATTGGGTCAATAGGGTTACTTTCTAAGTCGTTTCTTATTTTCGACATCCATGTAAGTCGGGGTCTCCCACGCTTTCTCGGTGTTTTGGCGATGTTTCACAAATTACAAAGAAATGTTCGAATTACCAAAAGTCGTAGAATAAAAGTTCTATATTTAGTTGCACAGAAATAGCCCTCAACGGCTTTCTTAATATAGTTACCAATAACCCTGTATACCAATATTATTAAAAGGAAAGATTTGTTTTTTGTTTGCATGGAATAGACATTGCTCCGAAACTTCAAAACCGATTTATATGAAACTTTGGTAATAATTTGATTTATTTTTTTAGATTTGCGCCTGTCAATAATCGTATACGAGTCGGCTCTACATTCTCCAACAGTGGAGGAACCGTCCACTCTATCATAACAATCATAAACCACCCACTTTACAATGTTGGGGGCTTTTTGGATAGTGATATTAGTATCATAAAAACACCTTCGGACATTATGTTTGGTAACAATGTTCGAGCTGCTTTCTACCCTGGACCTAACTATATCGTTCAAGATAATGCTCCTGTTATGGCTGCTGGATGGGGTGTTACCGAGGTACATAAAAATGATACTTTATCTTCTCGTGTTAGCAAGAAATCATTTTGTGTTATTTAGATACGTTTTAGGTCGCTCTAAAGTCTCTTAACTTGACCTTGCTATTTTTAATTATAATAGTCAAAAAGAATTTAATATAATAGTAACCAAAACCAATCAGATTGAAGTTTCTTCCGAACCACAGAAACTAAACTATTTAAATTATTATTTAACTCAATTTTAATCTATCTATATATATAAAAATGAATTGCTGTTCGTTAGTCTCACTAAAACTCGAGAACGGCTGAACGGATTTATCTTATCTTAGTCTTGAAATGTTCGTGAAGGTCTAGGGAAGGTTTAAAAGGCGAGAAAAAAATCGAATAATTTCCGGGAAAACCCTATCAATTCCTACGGGATCGGGACTTACGCGGGTGAAACCGCGGGGCGCAGCTAGTCTATAGATACAATTCAATTCTTCATTGCGACCCCACCAAGTTGGTTTATTACTTCCTTTGCTCGTTGCTTATTCCGAACTCTGCTAGGTGATGGAGCAAGTCATATTGAATAAGCCTCATTCCTTCTAAACCACAGAACCTCTTAATTTTGCAGTTTTCATTCATAGATAGATGGTTAAATTATTTTTTACAAAGACCATTCATGTCATTTCAAAGTAGTGACCTCACCAGTTTCGCTTATTTCTTCCTTTGCTTAATGCTTATTCCAAATGTCACTGAGTCATGAGCAGTTCAAATTGAATAAGCCTGAATAAAATAATATGTCTCCTATATTTTTCAGTTCGGAACCCAATCAGAACAACTGCGTCATGTCCAACTATTCATCTACAATCAACAAGTTTGTAATCAAAGTTATGGTATAATAACTGACAACATGATCTGCGCGGGTTATTCCGGAGGCGGCCGTGACCAGGGGTCCAGCGACTCTGGAGGTCCTCTTTACCACAATGGTGTGGTGATTGGCGTGTGTTCCTTTGGTAATTCTGGTTCTGGTGGTCATCCAAATTTCCCAGCTGTTAATGTACGGGTGTCACGATATATTGATTGGATACAAGCGAATGCGTAGTGCTGTTTAAGTTTTAAGATGCAGATGAAATATATGGATTGATTTAGTTATTGTGTTTTATTTAATTCATGAGAAAAAATAATTTTAAACAATTATATCTTGAGTGTATCAAGAACGCAAGACGTAAACAGATAAACAATTGCTTTCTAGATTAGATGGTTTAGGGTTAATATCAAAAGTCAAATAGAAAAAAAAACTGGCCAAGTGCGAGTCGAACTCATGCACGAAGTGTTACGTACCATCATATTCTGTTTTAGAAACAGAAATTACATTATCTGTGAAAATTTTAACTATCTAGCTATCACGTTTCATGAACTGACAGCCAGGCAACCAGACGGGCAGTGGAGTCTGAGTAAAAGAGTCCTGGTTTTACCCTTTGGGTACGGATTCCTAAAAAGTAGTCTGCAGAGCTGAAATCGATAGTGAAGAATGCAATGATGAACGTTGAACGTGGTAGAACTACAGGGTAGATCCATTGAAACGGAACGCTGAATAAAACGCGAATCGCGTGATATTGTGGAATCGTTTCATGTGAGTTCACTTTATTTTTATTATTTCAACTACACTTAGTTTTAAATATCATCAGTAGCATCATCAGTACCTGAAAAAACTACCACTTAAACAGGCAAAAGTCTACATGACGTATAATTGATTAATGAATTAACTGATAAATGGAAATTACGGATAAAAAAAGGTAATTTACATGACAATTAAAGATAATGGGATAAAAATAATTAATTGATAAAATGAAAATATAAATAGTAACTAAAGAGTATGGAACTGAAATCAGTGCCAGTGTGGATTGCAGTACAATGCGCTGTCTAATTATTTTGGCTTTGTTCTGCGCAGCAGTTGCAGGTATGTCTGCTTCTTCTTTTTCTTCTTGTGAAGTGATCACTGTTGAATTTACATCACTTAACCACCATGGATAATATCTGAAACAACTTTCAAGCCCAAGTAGCTAGAGACAAATATTTTATTGGCTTACTTTGTTAGGATTAACCTCATGCCTCCAAATTTGGTTATATTTTGTCATCATTGTATCTCATCCCTCCAAAAGCTATTTAAAAAAAATATACTATTTTAGATCTCCTACTTATAAAGTACGACTAGCAGAGCAAAATATCGTAACGTAACTCTTACTATATGAAGTATTACGATATTCGAGCAATCATGTTGGTTGGAGTTGAATTCAGTGTGAAGTTATTAATTTAATCTGAAAAAATCTGTATTTTTTTCAGGTGCCCCCAGTTCGAAAATAGTTGGAGGTTTAGTGACTACTATTGACAACTACCCCAGCATAGTGGCCTTGCTATGGTCACGTGACCTAGTGACATACTCCCATGACTGTAGCGGAATCATCATAAATTTTAGAACTATTCTATCAGCAGCATTCTGCACTCAGTAAATAAAACGAATAATTTTACTACTATAAAAAATCACACCTAAATCAATTTGAAATTTTAGATGATACTTTTGGTCCTAAACCCACAATATATCTTTCCAATCTCTATGTTTTTTCTCAAAAACCAGTTTCAAAGGATCTAATCAGATCAGATATAATCTGAATAAAATATTGTTTCTGGTCAAGGGCCGGCTAAAATTATATTTCTTCCATCCAGCCCTTGACAATTTTTCACTTCGATTAGCGCCCCGGTGACAAGAATATACTTATAGGTTTTACTTATTCCACAATTAAAAAAATTTAAGCAGCAGCAAGCATAGAACAGTGAGCATAAGTCGAAAGATGTTTGTAAATATTTGAGCTTTTAAAGTACTATGCAACTCAGTGTTATCAACTCATCGTCTGACCCGCTGACCAAAAGATTTGATTAATTCTGAAAATGCTTTAATTAATCGCAGTTGAGTCTTGAAATCATTTAGATTATCGCTTCTCTATGACGTATGGTATATTTTAAATATATTTTTATTTTGTTCTTTAGTACTGCACCTGTTAACCATCGTATACGCGTTGGATCCACGTATGCCAACAGTGGAGGAGTTATCCACCCAGTCTTTGAAATCATCAATCATCCAAGATATAATATTGGAGGGTATAGGAACAATGATATTAGTATCTTGAAAACCATCTTCAGTATTGTATTCAGCATCAATGTTAATACAGCCTTCTTCGCTGGAGCAAATTACAATATCTCTGATAACTCTGAAGTTTGGGCAGCTGGGTGGGGTTATAATGAGGTAAATATTGAAGCATATATAATAATCAATGCTAAAACTTAAAGTTAGACTGACTAAAGTTGAATTTAGTTTCAAAATTACTAGTTTCAGCTTCAGGTGACCAAAGGGCTGGCTCCTACCTCGGACAGCGGATAAGCATCGCCATCTAACGAGGTAACGCAGCCAGCCTTTTGGGCACACTTCCATTTGGACCTTTTATTTTTATTAAATGTTATTTGGTAGTTTTTAGTTATTCTTTTTTTTTCTTTGTTAATACAAAAATGAATAATTCTAGTATCAGTTAGACTAAAATCTGTCAGGGTGTTATAGGTTTGAAGTGTCTGTGGCGTCGTAACTCCTGAACGGAACTGGCTGAACCGATTTTGATTTCGTTTCTTTTGTTTGAAAGGTGAATTCACTTTTGAAACAAAAGAAATGAAATCAACCCCCTAAATAATTAGTTGGTAGTGTTCTTACCCTAATAGCATTTTGGATTGGCCACAATTGGCCGACGGTAGGCATATTGATGGGATATGGTTAGTTAAATTGCCCACAGTGAATTTGTATTAGCCCTACGAAGGTTAACAACGTTATTATGCCGAGCGTATTACCAACAGTGGGCCAACACAACTTTTGCTACCGTTGGCTGAACAACGTTGGTTTAACGGCAGTGAATAAAAGTTGACCCAACAAAAATAAATGACAACTGGCCAACTGTAGGAACATTGCTAGATTAAGGTTGGTTTTATCACTAACATGTAATTTGCATTGGCCCAACGATGATCAAACATCGGTTATTATGACAACTGATTACCAACGATACATTTGGCCGGGGTGCGGGGTGTGGGGGGGTGTAACGGTAGCGGGGATTCAACGCCGCTGCCATTTTGTTGTATGCATCGCATCGGATCGGTTCGTTTCGTGGAGTATGTGTTTTGTAAGTGTCGTGTGTCGTTAAACAGTGAAAAATTTGTGTTTTATTTTTATCTCCCTAACAATACATTGTACATTTAATTGTAATGTATAACGTTATTGAATTTGAAGACAGTGCCTTAGGCATAGTGAGAGGAAGCTTGGTGACGCCTAGGCCGGATGACAACTTGCAAGTCCAAGTCAACAAAAGAAGCATTGCCACGTGGTGAGGTTATAATTAGTATAATAATTCCGTTTATAGATAGATACCTACTTAATTTAGTTGTAAAGGTAATAATGACCATTACCGTAGTTGGATAGTTACCGTTTGAATATTTTAAATTACAGAAGTGAATGTGGAACCGCAAAAGGAATGCAGAGCAGCCGCTTCTCCATGGGATATCACTTCACCAAATTCACCTGCTACAAATGGTTAGTATACCTACTTAATCACAAATATTAGGTATACAGATGGATGAATGTCCTATTTACCCGACTATGGCGAAGCCAAAAAGGGAGGGTTATGTTTTTGACCTGTATGTATTTACTTATATCAAATAGAAAAACAGTTCTTTCACAAAATATAGTATAATATTTTTTTTACTCAGAGGAAATAATAATGTTTGTTCTTTTTATTATTTTAGCTGAAAAGCTGTTTGTACTAGGAAGCAGAACTCAATTTAGGACTGATGATTCCAGAAAAGACTCAAATGATTATTCACCAAGTTACACCTCCAAGGCAAGACTTGCGCTTCAAAACTTTAATGTTGGTAAGTTACAATCTGTATTTTAAATTGTTATATGGAGCCTGTCTCAGGTACCAAAAGGTGTCGCCTAGGCTATTCGCTAGTACGGGATAAATTAAAGAGACGAATAACTTAGGTACATAATTTATTTAGAAAGTGAAGTTAATGTATAAAAAAAAGAAGTTAATTATCAGAAGTTAAAGTTAAGTTAATTAGATTTAGAAGAGTGAAGTTAAGGAGCAAAGACTTCCCGTAAGGGGTCGTAATCGGAGGGGTTCTGCCGTACTGGTACTAAGATAATCTCTCTCTCTCTCTCTCTCTCTACGAGTTCATGGCTCACAGTTTTAAGATCTTAAGGACTCAGCTTGGGTGTTGAGGAGTCGTCCAGCTGGTGAGGGGTTCGGTGGTCAGTAAACTCCATCAGGGTATTCTGCGCCAGCCATCCTCCGACCTCAGTGGGTGCCTCTTCCACATAACTAGGGCAAGCCTCTCTGATGGTGGGGCAGAGTTATAAGCCCAGGCTTTGTTCCCTATATGTAGGGAATTAGGAGCAAGCGAGATAATCCCGGCTCAATGTACACTTCTAAGAATTTAATTAATTTGGAGTTAGATAAGATGTGGACTCAGTAGTCTCAGTTCGCAAAAGAGTGAATTCACAAGAAAACCAGGGTGGAGACATATGTATTATAGCAGAGGAAATACGTCATCTGACGGATAATCCACAGACAAAATATATTGTTAGATTCAACTTTAGAGTTAGTATTTTGCCTGTTTGTTTGTATATTTAAATGTAATAAGCTAGATTTTGTAGGAAACTAATTATTTAAAGTGTTAAATTAAAAGAAATAAAATTGATTTTTGAATTCCCAAGCAACTCCATCTAGTGGTGGAGAGCAGCAGGAAATGGACCTCTATTTCGAGTAGAAACGATAATCTTTCTAGAAGGTTCTATAATTTATTTTATCTCTGTATTTAGTAATTAATGATTGATTAAGATTAAAGGGACTGTCTAAAGATATCGGTTTATTGATCATTTACCTTGTTTACTGTTAGATTAAGTTAGTTTTAATTGTCTAAGAGAAATAAATATAATTGAATAGCGCGCCATCTACCGAGGTTGGGCGGCGTTATTACAGAAAACTCCATACGCGTGCAACTAGCTCGGAGCTCTGAGTTGCTAGCTCTTCAACAAAAGAGGGCGCTGACTGTCCCAAACGAACCTATTTGGTTTTAATTATTTAAGTTTGTTTATTTAAAATTGTCTATTTTCAAGAAGTTACTATATTAGAAAAATAATAAGGAAGGAGTTAATACGACGATGTCACACATCGTGACATTACCGCCCGCCCCGGGGAAAAAGATTTTTGCCCTAAGGTGAAAATCTTTTTGGAATTCGAAGTACTAGCCAACACTATCAGTCATCATCAAACATACTCAATCAGTCTATCCATCTATACATCTGTCTATCATTCAGTATCATTCATTCTCTCGCATACATACATCTCCTGTGGTTGTCGTTGTCAAAAATTTTATTTTGACAGCGCCGTTACATACCAAAGGTCAACTACCTGCCAGATGGGTTGTTGACCAAAGCTAATATTTCTAAGATAGTATTCAATTATAATGGGGGTAATGCACGAGTGTGAAACAAGATTTTATCACTAATGAACTAATAAGAGTATACCTGAGCCAATAAGCTAAGTGTTCGCTATGATCTCGACGTAGCAACAAAGCAGTTAAGCAGTACCTTGCAACCAATTCGCCGAGCTGCGAACATTAGTATTGACAACAAAAAAAAAGATATATTTTGTTGACAATTAAATACCTGCTCAAGTAGTTTCGAAGAAACAAGACACATAAGAGAGCGTCCTGTTTTATAAGAGTACATACAGTACGTACGTACTACCCATGTAGGTTATTAACAACGGAGGGCTAAGAGAATCTCCGCTGCTAAATCTTCAGTCTGCCTACCAGGTTTAAGAAGAATAACTAGGTTTTCAAGAGGAACCTAGCTATTTATATAAGTATAGTTCATTAGTAATAAGTCAAGATTAGGTCGTCGATTAAAGTAATTTTAAGGTTAAGTAACACTGCATTCTAGGGAAGGCCCTAAAATGTGGTTATTGTTAAGTAAGTATTCATTTGAGTGAATGTCTAGTTTTAAGTTTTTAAGTTTTAGTAGTATTTAAGTTTTTTAGTTCGAGCCCACGCATTTTGTAGGTTAAGGTATTTTAAGTATCTAAGTTTATTTATTTTATTTTTAAGTTAAAGCCTACATATTCTGTAGTTTAGGTATTATAGGTTTAAGTTTAAGTCACAGTTCCAGCCTTGCCTTTAGTAAGTTAGCTATCGATAAGATTTGATAAGGTTTTGAGATTTTATTAGTAAGTTATTGAGCGTTATCGAGGGATGGAAGGGTGGGGGTTGAGGGTAGGTTAGGGTCCTACAATCTTAGTCTAAGAGGTAAGTACATCTTAAAGCTATGTTAGTAAACATTAAGTAAAGATTTTACCAGCACCAAGGGACGCACATCCTATCTGCTTATGAACTCGTAGAGAGAGGTACAGAGTAAATACGATGAAAAGGGTGCCTATAGGGACCTAGAGAACCTAGTACCAGCCTAGAAACCACGTTGGGCGCCAATATGTCGCCTAGGCTATTCGCTAGTACGGGATAAATTAAAGAGACGAATAACTTAGGTACATAATTTATTTAGAAAGTGAAGTTAATGTATAAAAAAAAGAAGTTAATTATCAGAAGTTAAAGTTAAGTTAATTAGATTTAGAAGAGTGAAGTTAAGGAGCAAAGACTTCCCGTAAGGGGTCGTAATCGGAGGGGTTCTGCCGTACTGGTACTAAGATAATCTCTCTCTCTCTCTCTCTCTCTACGAGTTCATGGCTCACAGTTTTAAGATCTTAAGGACTCAGCTTGGGTGTTGAGGAGTCGTCCAGCTGGTGAGGGGTTCGGTGGTCAGTAAACT
Organism: Idaea straminata; assembly: GCA_951213275.1. NCBI lineage: Eukaryota > Metazoa > Arthropoda > Insecta > Lepidoptera > Geometridae > Idaea > Idaea straminata. Next base: position 10,942,242 of record OX577865.1, read on the forward strand.
CCATCAGGGTATTCTGCGCCAGCCATCCTCCGACCTCAGTGGGTGCCTCTTCCACATAACTAGGGCAAGCCTCTCTGATGGTGGGGCAGAGTTATAAGCCCAGGCTTTGTTCCCTATATGTAGGGAATTAGGAGCAAGCGAGATAATCCCGGCTCAATGTACACTTCTAAGAATTTAATTAATTTGGAGTTAGATAAGATGTGGACTCAGTAGTCTCAGTTCGCAAAAGAGTGAATTCACAAGAAAACCAGGGTGGAGACATATGTATTATAGCAGAGGAAATACGTCATCTGACGGATAATCCACAGACAAAATATATTGTTAGATTCAACTTTAGAGTTAGTATTTTGCCTGTTTGTTTGTATATTTAAATGTAATAAGCTAGATTTTGTAGGAAACTAATTATTTAAAGTGTTAAATTAAAAGAAATAAAATTGATTTTTGAATTCCCAAGCAACTCCATCTAGTGGTGGAGAGCAGCAGGAAATGGACCTCTATTTCGAGTAGAAACGATAATCTTTCTAGAAGGTTCTATAATTTATTTTATCTCTGTATTTAGTAATTAATGATTGATTAAGATTAAAGGGACTGTCTAAAGATATCGGTTTATTGATCATTTACCTTGTTTACTGTTAGATTAAGTTAGTTTTAATTGTCTAAGAGAAATAAATATAATTGAATAGCGCGCCATCTACCGAGGTTGGGCGGCGTTATTACAGAAAACTCCATACGCGTGCAACTAGCTCGGAGCTCTGAGTTGCTAGCTCTTCAACAAAAGAGGGCGCTGACTGTCCCAAACGAACCTATTTGGTTTTAATTATTTAAGTTTGTTTATTTAAAATTGTCTATTTTCAAGAAGTTACTATATTAGAAAAATAATAAGGAAGGAGTTAATACGACGATGTCACACATCGTGACAAAGGTGCAAGTATGAATAGGTATAAGGGAGTATTGCCTAGTAAATCTAAGATATGCAGTATTATGTAGGTACTCAACAACAAAGTTTTATATTGTATGTAAAATTTAAAAATGTAAGAACATGGAAGCTAGAAGAAAACTTTTTCTTCTAAATTAATTTGTAATGATACAATTCTTGTTTTTTTTTGTAGATACTCCATTGACACCCGGAAGCCCATGTTCGACTCCTACAGGACCAAAACCGTCAGCATATGATAAAATTAATGCTTCTATGGGTAGGTAATTCGGTTATAAGAAGTTTAATTTGTGGACAGAAACTTGTGCCATTGAATAATGTTATTAATTAGACTCTAAGATGTTAATTTCTTCTCAATTTTAATAAATGTTGATTTTGCGACTTATACCATGTTTTTAATTTCTAATTATAATTCTGTCACTGTATGTACATTTATTATTTCTTAAATTTATGAATTGCAATATTATAAAATCTATAAAGCATTACTGTTATTAAATGTGATTGTAATTGAATACAGTGAGAGTATTATACAATCATCACAATCCTTCCGGAAAGTACCGAACCACCACCCCAATGACGTTGCTTGAATGTATGATTCCTATACAAAGGCCCTACAGATGTGGCCCTTCGTAGGAGGTTTCACATAGGCCCTAAGTTGTTGGGCCTTCAGCAAAACGTGCGGCCAAATCTAACCGTTGTCCAACCAAAGACATGTATGTGGCCCTACCAAATGCCTACTAAAAATGCTATTAGGGTAGCTATATTTGATCGAAATCAGTTTCCCCGTTTGAAAGATATAAAACTCTGGGGTTTTTTAATTCTAAATTTAATTTTTATTATTTTAGTTTGGACTTTCTGAACAACTTCGTCACGTTCAATTATGGACTGTAAATCAAGAAACTTGCAGGCAGAATTATTTGAATATCGCGTTTTTTATTAATGATAATATGCTGTGTTCCGGTGTCAGTGTCGCTGGCCATGGACAGTGCTGGGCAGATTGCGGTGGTCCACTGTACCACAATGGTGTCGTAGTTGGAATTAGTTCTATTCTTCATAACCTTTGCGGTTCTCCGTTATATCCTAGTACATATACTCGGGTATCGCAGTACGCTGATTGGATACAAGCAAATATTTAGAAAAAATAAATTATATTTTATCCAGTGATGTCTTTTATTTTAAGTTAGGTTATCAGGGGCGCATCCTAAGAAACAGCGGCCCGATCGCCGTAATTCTATGACGAATTAGTCGAGCGCACGTTCAGTTGACGCATACGCAACTTGCACGCTAATCATCGGTATTGCCGTAAAATAAAGCTACGCGTAACCGTTTAACTGCACATCTCCTTCACCTACGCGTGAAACAAGCTGTGTTGCCGTACGTAATTTTTGACTAATCTATATATATATGTCGGATCGTCAACGAAACGGAAGGCGCAGCTAACTTCGTATTGATGCGCTTGGACGGAGTCGTGACGTCAACCCGGGTGGGGCTGAGAGGGGAGCGCGCGGTCGTCCGCACTCTGCTCTCGGCACTCGAACAGACATCACGGAACTGTCTCTCCGTTTCGTGTCGTGCATTGGTGCTATTAGTAATTACCTACTGTTCTAACAATAATTAGTCTACTGTTTCTTCTTTTGTGATTATTAAAAGTGTGTATCGAAACCATAGTGTCATTTTTCACGAATACCAACATACGCCCACTCTATGTCGTCCGAAAAAGGAGACACTAACCCGGCCTACCCGACATATATATAGGTGACAAATAATTTGACATTTATGGCTTCAAAATTTTGGGCTATACCGTTTTTGTGCGATACAAAACACGCGTAGCTCACGTTCTATTAGGGTAATAATCAAGACGAACTGCATAACAATACAGCGATCGGCTGTTGTTAATATCAATTTAAGTATGCACTTAAGTAGGGTGCAGCTATAATAACAAAAATGGAAACATGGAAAAGTATATTAGAAATATTAAAATTCAGGATAGCTGAACTTCTTTATTCTATGAGATTTTTGCTGGAACTCAAAGTCCAAACAATTATCTATACATATAAAATGCTTTGTCTTGAATGACTGACTGACGGATCAACGCACAGCCTAAACCGCTGATCGTAGAGACGTGAAACTTGGAGGGTGTGTTCTTTATATGACGTAAACATCGGATAAGAAAGGATTTTTCGAAATTCTACCCCTTAGGGGCTGAAAAAGGGGGGCAAAGTTTGTATGGGACAACGCGATTCCTTGGTCCATTTTCGACTTCCACGCGGACGAAGTCGCGGGCAAAAGCTAGTCGATAGATATAGCACGGGAGCCGACCGCAAAAACCGCTACCTCACTTGATACAAAGATAAGCTGCATGGCACACGTTCAGAAAAATGGTGCTAAGCTTGGAACAATTAATCAATAAACTCCGATTTGGCCGAAAGTACAAAAAAAGCGACTACTTCCGGTGAAAAAAAGGGGGGTCACTTTACCTCATTTGATACAGATGTAATACTTGTGGCATCAGTTACTCCTTCATTAGTAGTGACGGATAAATCCAGTCTGCCAGTTCCTGTATGGCCGAAAGTACTTGGCAGACGGTCTCAAAGATGACGATTCGGACCCCCTATATTACGTCATCTGATACAAAAGGTTAACTAAGTGCCAGATGTTAGATATCAACTCGACATTTAAGTTTAAATTAGTCTGCCAACATTAATATGGCCGAAACATGCCCATTCATGATGTCAACCATATTTGTAACGATATTCCAAGAATAAACTTTTTCGATTTTTTTGTTTGGTATGATCTAAGTTTCGAAATTTGAACAGAATAATAATGTATTTATTTATGTTTTTTTTGCCTGTTATGTGTCCCATATCACGGTGCTATGGAACCTCGGATCTTTGAAAGGCGTACGTGGAGCCGAAGCCAACACGGAGAGGCCCTTTACAATAACAAGTTCAATGGCAAAGTATGATGAATACATCAAACCGGCGATTATCTCTGTCTGCACTATAAAATTCAGTGAAGGACAACCTCAGGTTTGGATAGAACTATTGATAAACTACAGTAGAAAACTACTGGGGCTACTGCGATGGGATGTTAGTGGAGTGGCTACTGGGAAACTATAGATACTATGGCGCCAGCCGTAACAATGTCCAACAAACGCGTAAAAATGGCAGGCGGAGACTCGCCAATTCTCAGACTGGGCCACATGAATTAGCTAAGTAAATTATAGCAAGGGGGCAATAGCAACGTGAGCGGCTAAAGGATGGAGAAGCCTCACTGGATTTTAAACCGTCACTGGTAGTCCAAGCGAGCAGGCCAACTACTCTTGTGTTTTTACTCTTGTGACTCCACTCTAGATGGCCGGTATCGAGAAGAAGGTACAAGAACATCATGGGGTTAAGATTTATGTGAACATAGAGCAAGTTTTCGTAAATATATTTTGTATAGAGCGTTAATATATTTACCTCATTAAATTTTTCTCTAAGTGATTCCCTGGGGCCCATTTTGTAGATAGCTCGGACAGCTCTCTTTTTCTCTCTCTCTTGTTTGGCCCCACGGACGTTATGCCAAAACAGCTTTCTTTTTGCATATTTTTACATGGGCCTTCAGGGATTTATCCTAAACTATAAGGGATACCGAAAAATGCTAAAAGGAGTTGCGTATCCGATTTTGACAAAAACTATAACAGCATCATAATTTTTTTTATGATGCTGTTATAGTTTTAAAGTTTAAAGGAACATACACCAATTTACAATAAACCTTCAAACATACTGAAAAATACTAAAAGGATTATACCATATAATTTTAATCAATATTATCACGAAGTGGAATAAATCAATTGATAATACGCATATAAAAACCAAATTTAAATAAAATGAACTTCGTTGTCAGTGAATGGATCATAAAGGGAAAAAATGGACGCTCTGATAATTTTGGTTTTTTGTTGGGCAACGGTTGCTGGTAAGTCCGCCATCAAAATGGCGGGACCAAAATTTCATTTCATTTATATTTTAAATGATAAAGGTAACAATTTTTTAAATTAAGGCATCAACTAGTATCAATTCAGCAGTATAACTGACTATACATTTTTACAATAAGAGATTGGTCCCGCTATTTTGACACTAATTAGTTAGGAGTTGCACTGATTATGGTCACAGGAAGACTTAAAATAACTAAATGTTATAACGCTCTCGTGATTAGAGTTAATAAAATAAATATAATTATGACATCATGTAAAAAAATTAAATAAAAAATACCCGATTTTTTTTTATGAAAACCTTTCAACCAGAAAATGTGCATCTGATTGGAATGGTTGGCATATTTGATCTCAGCTGAAGCTTACCCAAAAAGTATACATAATAATATATTTTAAAACAATTCAAAATCAAGTTGGATATTTATTTAAAGTCTGTCCAGTTGCGAATCTGTCCAGTTACTGGGCCATTCAAAACAAAATAATGGTTATTTTTCAGCTGCCCCTCATGATTCGTCAAGGGTAATTGGTGGGTCTGTGACAACTATCGACGAATACCCTCAAATCGTTGGATTGCTGTTTTCATACAACTTGGTAACCTATGACCATAGTTGTGGAGGAACTATCATCAACAATAGGGCCATTCTTACAGCAGCTCACTGCACTGAGTAAGTCATTAAATAAAATCTTAACAAGTAAGGCAGTTAAGTCCCTTACTGTACATATTACTTGAAAATATTGACTCCATTTATACGACTCGATACTCAAAGACCTTCATCCAGTTCAGATTTAGGCGTAAGACGCTACAGTACTGATGCTGAATTAGGATATGTTGCACATCCTAAAACCGTGTTACCAGTATGCTTCAATTTGCACTTCATATAATTGGACATATGGATTCTAAGTATCCCGAGTTCAAAACTCTTGCACCAACTTTATTTTTTCCATATAATATTTTTAGACTTCCGCCCATGCACCATCGAGTGCGCGTTGGATCCACGTACGTTGTTCACTCTATCGCAACTGTTGTCAATCATCCACAATATAACGAGGGGCCTTTTATGAACAACGACATAAGCATCGTTCGGACACCTTCGGACATTGTGTTTACCGAAAATGTTCGGACTGCTTTCTTTGCTGGAGCAAACTATCAACTAGCTGATGATTCTGTTGTTTGGGCAGCAGGATGGGGTGTTACAGAGGTAGGTAAATTGTAATTTACAACTAAGTCACAGTGCACCACCACTATATGTGCCTATGGTTAAATTTTAATGCAAGTTCTATAATCTAATATTAAATGTATTTTGTATTTCTTGAGATATTACATATTTCTCAAAGTGATTGGTGCTTTAAGTGATGATGATATTTATTCTTTCTCCATGTCGGATAACCAGATGCTAAGGATTCTTATCATTTTACATAAAAATAAATATTACAGGACATTCCCCACACCGCCATTTAGCGCCAAGCTAACCAGACTTGTGTTATGGGTGCTAGACAACGGATATTACTACTTATATACTTTTATTTTGTAAATATATACTTATAATGCATAGAAACAACTAGACCACAGACAAATATCTAAGCATAAATACTTGTCTGAGGCGGGAATCGAACCCGCAACCCTGTGTTTGGCAGTCCGGCATGGTGACCATTGTGCTAACTGGGTCGCCAGGTACATACCTAGTTATAGATCAACAATTAACCTATTTTTAAAAGCTTTCATGTAACTTGCAATGTATTCTTTTACAGTACGGATCAAAATCTGAACAACTGCGCCTTGTTCAAGTTTGGGTTATAAATCAAGAAATTTGCAGAGACAATTATGCTAGAATTGGCTTTGTCATTAACGAAAACATGCTATGTTCGGGTTGGCTTGGCGTTGGTGGCCGTGACCAGTGCGGAGGAGATTCTGGTGGTCCACTATTCCACAATGGTATCGTAGTTGGAGTTTGTTCTTTTGGTAATGGTTGTGCTCAACCAAATTACCCTGGTATCAATGCTCGGGTGTCACAATACGCTGCTTGGATGGAAGCAAACGCTTAGAAAAAATAACTGATATTATTTTACCCAATGCTGTGTGTTTTTATTAGTATTAAAATTATTGCCCGCAAATACACAACTGATAGGCCATCTACTGGACATCCATTGCTGAACATCTGTCTTCCCCAAAGACTTTCAGAGCAATCATGCCCTCTACGTTAACGGCTTCCCGCGACTTTAATTCAGTTCAGTCATGTCTGTCTATAATGATAATAATGATGTTATGTAATGCAAAATTTATACATTATTTTTAAACTTATAAATTAAATTTTATTTAGGTTAAGTTTAACGCTTACATAAAATTGTTTTATAAGTTTTTATAATGATGTATATTATTTTGTACTCAGTTTGTTTTTATAATAAATCTAAATTTAACAAAAATAAATGAAAGAGAAGAATAATGATAAATGATAAGAATAATCACACTGAGTACTTTTAATTCAAGTATTTATGTTTGTGACTAACGTCTATTAGAAAAAGGTCGAAAGTCCAAGGTTTCCCTCGACTTTAATTAAGTTGTCTGTTTATCTATTTAAATGTCGTCCCGCGCTGCTTTTTCTGGTAGGTGGTCTTCAATCTAGGACTTTCGGGCTTCAATGTCCATCATTTCTACAATTAACTAACCTCAAATTCATGCTATGCCTCCTACTTAATACGTAGCTTCTTAAAGCAGTATTAAGTCTGTGTAGTAAGATGGTTTTGACTTCAGGTTTACGTACTCAAATTTTATCTTCAGACATTAAAATTTAGATTTTTTTTCCTGTGCTAGATAAGTGTGGGTCATTTTAAGTTCCACTGAATAAATGGCAATTGTTTGACAATAATTTGCTCTCGCAGGCAGCGATATAGCAACGTCCGATAACAACCACTTAAAATTCAGCCCTTAAACTTCACAAAGATAATAATGTATTATTGTAAGATAGGGTTATAATTTAGGGAAATTCCGAATTTCGTAACCCTTTAAGACCACCAAAAAACCCGATTGATGAATGAGGTAACTGATAAAGAGATTACGGAAAAATAATGTAATGACATAAAAATGATATGATTATAAACAATTGATAAAATAAAGATATAAATACTTAATGGTTATTAAACGGAAGTCAGTGTCAGTGTGGAAAACAAAATATATACAATGCGCGGTCTGATTGTTTTGGCTCTATGCTTCGCGGCGGTTGCTGGTATGTCTTCTGTTTATTTTTCTTCTTCTGATGGTTTTCGCCCACTGTTAAAATCAAGTAGCTTTAAACCTTAAGTTAACAACTAAAGATTACATAACGAAGCAAGTAGAAGCTTGAGAGGTTTTTTTCCTCGCCTTTACAGGTTGATTTTGCTAGCCCTTACCATTTTCAGATAACGTATTCTTTGATTTAAATAAAACACAACTGTTATATTCAGTTGCTTCTGTTACGTTAAATACTAAATGATAGTGCCGAGAGTTATTCGCATTTTTATATTATTAAGGATTTTTTTTATGATAATTATTGTTAGTTTGCGGATTTGTGTTGTTTAACCTATTCTCAACAAATTACTTTAAAATGATAATGCCTAGTTAAATCACGTATATTTTTCAGTGTGATGTCAACATTTATTTTCTTCTGATTTCTTACCTTTTCTTCAGGTGCTCCCAGTTCAAAATTAGTTGGAGGTTCATTGACAACCATTGACAACTACCCAAGCATAGTAGCCTTGCTATTTTCACGAGACCTAGTGACATACAACCATGATTGTGGTGGAACTATCATAAATCCAAGAGCTATTCTATCAGCTGCACATTGCACTCAGTAAGTTTTTGAGTAAATTGCTATTAAACCCGCTAGCTCAGCGAAGTAGATCTTAACCTACAAAAAGAAAGTCTTACATCGCTCCCTGTTCTGCGCTATTTCCTGCCAATTGATAACTTGAAGTTCGCGCAGGTCAACCTCCACTGGGTCCTTCCAACGATACCTGGATTGTCCCACCAGCCTTTGACGGTTGTGCAAATTAATTATTACTAGTGTAATAATCACTGTTCAAAAATGCTAAAGATTATTGACCGAAGCAGGTGATTAAAACATTTATTTAATACTGAAAATGATTGAATCAATTGCAGTTGTTGAGGCTTGACGTGATTGATTATGGCCTCTTTAAGATAGGTATAGACAAGCGTCTATACCTATCTTAATGACGTCTTATTACGTCTAATGAATCATACCTTTCAAAGACCCTGGGTTAGCAACATCACAATGATACACCACTGTTCTACATAATTCAATTGATGACAGGGAGATAACTTGCTAGCTTAATAGGAAATAAAAGGAAATAGATTCTGCTTCTATTACAATACAATTCAAATTCAGTAGAACTTGGTCATGTGATCAGGTAAAACTATATCTTCAGCTTGATATGCAGAAGTAGATAAAAGTAACACTCTTAATTTTTTTCATTACTTCTTTAGAGGTGCAGCTACCAGCTATCGTATACGTGTTGGATCCACATACGCCAACAGTGGAGGAGTGGTCCACTCAGTCTCAGCTGTTGTCAATCACCCACAATATAACCAGGGGTCGTTATTCAACAATGATATTAGTATCTTGAGAACACCCTCGGATATTGGATTCAGCAACAATGTTCAGACTGCCTTCTTTGCTGGAGCAAATTACTATGTCCCTGATGACTCTGAAGTTTGGGCCGCTGGATGGGGAGTTACAGAGGTAGGCACATAAAAAAATATGTTCAGCCAAGCTGTACTACACTGGCAATGTTGTAAAGCAAATTCAAGGGTTATATAGTTTGACTTGAGTTCGATAGTCTCGCCCAATCGAACTACTGCGACAGAGCCCATATTTCAGTGGAATATGGTATTTTAGATCAAAAGTCTAATTTCTCTCTGATTTTGGGATCAACTTTAGGATCACAAGTTTCCAACTGCTGAACATTCATAGACTACCTGCTGCTATGGACTATGCTGCCTTTTATAATAATAATAAATCGTTTATTTTAGGTAACAGCCTTATAAATAAGTACAGACCCATACAAAATCGATAGCTTACAGACTAACTTGCTTAAAGATAATATTTTATTAAATTTAAGGGTTTTCTGTCTTCGGTCTCGCCTCCCTATAGCGTCGGTATACAATGCCGGTTGGCCAGAAATCAGCCGAGAAGAACACGTCCTTTAGCGTCCGGAGCACGTAGGACTTATAATTAGTCTTCCTTTGGGATTCCAATTTCTCTAGTAAAATCCTATAAAAAAAAACCTTATTTCCTAATACTATAATTCCTTTGTATTTCCAGTACGGATTTCCATCTGAACAGCTCCGCCACGTTCAGATGTGGGCCATAAACCAGGACATCTGCAGACAGAACTACGGTGCTACGATCATCAATGAGAACATGCTATGTGTTGGTCATTATGGAGTCGGTGGCCGAGACCAGTGCACTGGTGACTCGGGTGGTCCGCTGTACCATGATAACGGTGTGGTTGTAGGAGTGTGCTCTTTCGGTGCAGGATGTGGGGAACCTTACTTCCCTGGAGTCAATGCTCGGGTTTCACAGTATATCGGTTGGATTAGTGAGAATGCATAGACTGACAATGGTAAAAAAATACTAACTTGAAATAAATAGATTATAATTTGTTATTTGTTTGTTTTTATCGTCTTGCTTTTCTACTCGTGTGTACACTTTTATAGACCGGATCACAAATGTTATACAAAATTGAGGTAAAAATGTCCAATACCAAAGTTTAATATCAAGTCAGGCTTAATACTCTTTTGCGCTTCAAACTAGTTATCATATCAGCCACCGGACGTCCACTGAACATAGGCCTTCCGCAAAGGCTGCCAGAGCGATCGGTTGTTTGCCCTCTGCGTCCAAGAACTTCCCGCAACCTTAATTAAGTCATCTTAATTACGTGTACACATTTTCCAAAATTTGGTACGCAACTTCAAAGCCTGACTGTGCCTATGGGAGCTGTAATGTTCTCAAAACATCAGGTTTTATAAAAAAAATACGAATTTTGCCATTAAAATAGTTTCATTATATAATCTAAAAATGTATTCACAAAATCCAAATAGCAGATTTCAATAACCATTTCTAGTTTACGATATTGCCGAACGTATCCGGATCCGGATTATCCGTGAAGGCCCATGTGTGCATGTGTCAATAATTGTCGTTACGATTGGTAACGGCCACTTCCGTTGTCGTTATAGCCTATCTAAAATATTATTACGGGGTTCAATTTTTCAAGAGGGTTTTATTTTTATCGTAGATTCAGATTTTATAAATTTATCTTGCCTAATAAATTACCTGCATTCGATGCCCTAAGATCGATCTGCGTAAGTATATTTCTTTGTTTGATTACTCTTTACGGTCAAACGAAAACCAATTTGGACGACCCATTTGGCACAATTTGGACGACCCAAAGGGTTGCGGGTTCGATTCCCACCTCAGACAAGTATTTATGCTTATATATTTGTCTGAGGTCTGGTTGTTTCTATGTATTATAAGTATATATTTACAAAAGAAAAGTAGATGTAGTATATCAGTTGTCTAGCACCCATAACACAATTCTAGTTACTTAGCTTGGGGCTAGATGGCTATGTGTGGAATGTCCTGCAATATTATTTATTATCTTTTTTTAATTTGAATGGAAATCGGCATAGATAGATAGATAGTGGCAGACTGGGTAGACCCAAGAAATGCTGGCTTGACGTCGTAAAGGGTGATATGCGTGCAAATGGCCTTACATACCAGGATGCTGAAGATCGTGCGAAGTGGAGGCGTAAAAGCAGGAAAGCGGACCCCGGGCTCCCGAGAGGGATGCAACCGGGAACAACGCTCGGATGATGAGATAGATAAATTTATTTGTGGAATAAGGGAAGGAACATAAAATACGATATCCACAAAGTAAAGTAATAGCTAAATAATTAATAGTTAGTTTAAGGGATGGATCTGGACTTAGGTTACTTTTGGTACTTACGCGGGTAAAACCACGAGGCACAACTAGTATCTATATAAATTGAAATGTTGAAAACGTGGTAGTGTCGAGTCGGTTATGTCACTGGCTTAAAATTTTAAACCAGCCCAAGTTTGCGTTTCAAACTCTTGACTGAACAACATAACAAAGAGTTTGTGCGTTTCCATTGTATTTTTTTTAAATATATGAGAATTGTATGTGAATAATAGAAAATACATTTAAAAAAGTCTACAGTCCGGTAACACTACTGAAACTTAAGCTAGCATACTTTTCCAGGGTACAAAACAAAAAATACTAAATAAAAATCGGTTCATCCGTTCGGGAGCTACAATGCCACAGACAGACACACACACAGACACGTCAAACTTATAACACCCCGTAATTTTTGCGTCGGGGGTTAAAAAGTGTAGTCATCAAGCCCCACACTAAGAAACTGAGCTTGTTTAAAAAATACCGATGAGGCATCTTGGAAGAGACGACGAGCGGTGCTGGCCTAGTGGTAGTATCTGGACTTTCATTCCGAAGGTTGTAGTTAGAATCCCGGCCAGACATGCGCCAATGAATTTTTCTTAGGAAAAAGATCATGTGCGCAAATTGACATTGCTCTTACCGTGAAGGAAACATCGTGATGAAACCCGCGACTTAGTTGGCTCCAGATGCATTGACAAGTTCCTTCTATTGGACACAGTTGACTGAGCTGAACGGGTAGTATAGGTCCTGGACAAATCTGCTCTATAAAAGGAATCAACTAACGAGGTCTCATTGCATAATACAGTACATAATTCGTACAAGTACTTACCCCATGAGTTTCTTGTGCCTTCTTCTCTTTGGTGGGAAGTAGGCGAGGACAGAAGGCAGAGACGTAGTGTGGCAACATTACTCGCTATGCCGCAAGTCATGCCCACCGCTCCCTATTTCGTCGGTATTTGGGCGCGAGTCAAAGGACCAACAATATGGCATTGAGCACCAATTATTCGGTGAATAATTGGTGCTCAATCTTTTTGTGAAGCGAATTTGGTCGGTTAGCCAACAACTGAGGTTATGATTCGTTTTTCGTTTATATCTACTTAAATACGAGACATTTGAAGCTGAAAATTTCAGAATGTGTATTTCCAAAGGCACTCTATTTTTTATATATACGCACACATCTTTAGTTGGATAGGTTTCTTGCAAAGCTATGACATTTTCAGATTTTACTTGAAATTTTCTAGAAGCCTGCTGCACTAACCGACACGCGGAGCAGCGCGATTAATTGCACGGAGCATTAGTTTTTAAGACATTTTAATGTGATTTCATGCAAGTTGTGTGATTCCAAATAAATAAATAATTTTGAATTTTAACTCGCTTGTACAATGGATACGTGTAACCAAACAAACAGATTCAGTCCGAGCGCAGTGAACCGTCTACATTCACCAAGTTTCGAACGAATGCATCTTTGTTAACCCCGCTCTACCTCTTAGTGAATATCGGGACTTAGTCACTTTATATCCTTGGTGAGTGAATTTATAAGCATCTTATTCTATGGATTAAAGATTGTCGCACCTCGCCGCATTGTCATCTATCATCAGACAGGTGTGACAGTGGTCAAACGTTGACCTACCATTTGATTAAAAATATAGGTTTAGTATGCATCATAAGTTCACTAGCAGTCCGCGACAATCTAAACATATAAAATGCTTTGCCCTGAATAACTGACTGATGGATCAACGCACAGCCTAAACCGCTGATCGTAGAGACCGGAAACGTGGATGGAGTGTTCTTTGTATAACGTAGGCATCCGAGAAGAAAGGATTATCCGACGACGTGATTTCTTGTTCCATTTTCAACTTCTACGCGGACGAAGTCGCGGACAAAAGCTAGTGATACTATAAACCAGTATTAACTTACGACGTTCTTATAATAGACCTTACACACGAACACACATAAATATTTGAATTATTAGTACTCAGTGTGATTATTATTTTCAACGTGTAAGCTTTCTTTAGATGACCGAGTGGTATCCGCTACACCAACCAACGGTCGATCCACAGATTACGTAGTTTCACTGTGGTTTCACTGCATTTAGTGTTCAAAATAATGCTGCACAGGATTGTAAACGTTACGCTACTAGTGTACTTTTAAACGCCGATTATACCTACTTGTAAAGGACAACCATGGGATAGGGTTTGTTCGCAGATGACACCTCCTTGGTTTTCAAGGTTAAAAGGCGTCAGTCGAATATTGACGATGTGAACAATGCTCTCTCTACAATAGTTGATTGGTTCAATTTAAATAAATTATTACTGAATGGATCCAAAACTAAATTAATTCGGTTCACACTTCCAAATGTAAAACAACTCAAAACTGCTGTAAAAAATAATGATGAGGAACTTGAATGAGTCAGTAAGGCTGTCTTTCTAGGTATAACTTTAGATCCTAAGCTTCAGTCGAGCCCGCATGTGGAAGCATTGTCCTAAAGATGTATATGACATGTCCATTAACAGGTTCAAAACTTTTATAAAGCATAAGTTGTGCAGTAAGGCGTACTATGATACTTCGTCTTACCTTAATGATAATAACCCATGGACGTGACTTTGATTGCTCCATTTCAAATAATACTTTCAAATATTTGTAATATTGACATTTGTGAGCGTGATCACATGAAAAAAACCCCCATGAGTTTCTTGTGCCTTCTTCTCATTGGTGGGCGCGTTCTGAAGGCACACATCCTAACTTAGTTTTAAGACGTCGCTAAGTGATCTTGTACCTAGGTATTAAGTATCCAAAGGAAATAAAGAACTTTGACTTTGACTTAACTTTTTCGTAAATCTGTCGACTTTGTTTATTTTGGAGTACTTTCCAGTCCCATTCTAAGCTATAATTTGATGCAATATATAGCTTGGTGCAAAATCAAAAGTCGTGCGAAACCATAGAAAAAAAAACAAATAAGTAAAAAAATAATTTCTTCAAATAAATAAAGCGTGACACAGCTTGCCTCCATCTCTTATATTCTGAAACTAAAATTTTGTGAATTCAGTATTCACAACTGCTCGTCAGGCTGTCTAGGATACAAGCTATTTACATAATATTTTCATTTGGGTTATTATATAATTTTTATTAATAAAAGGTCGCAAAACAACTGTTACAAAAAGCTGTTAAGCCTACCTATTACAAAGTATTGCAGAATAGGTAAAGAAAATTCGGCAATCATAGGTACTTTTGTTCTGAAGGTCTTGGGTTCGAATCGAATGCCAGCAGGTCATGCACCAATTCTTACATTTACTTAAATTTAGAATTAAAAAAAAACCTTTAAAAATTTGATTCCCACCACTTATAGACGGCTGAATTGATTTCGATCAAACATAGCTAAGAACACTTCCAACAAGTCACCTTTCAAACAAAAGAAATAAAATCAAAATCGGTTCGTCCATTCGGGAAAGCTACGATGCCATAAACAGACACACATACACAGACACATCAAATTTATAACAAGTGAGGATGGAGTAGGCTTGCCCAGCACCCTCTCTGCTTAGTCGACCATGTCCGGAGGAGATAACTTGTCAATACGTCTGGAGCCAATTAAGCCACGGGTTTTATCACGATGTTTTCCTTCACCGTAAGAGCTATGTCAATTACCGCAGATACATTTTTCTTAAGAGAAATTCATTGGTGCGCGGCCTGCCGGGATTCGAACCCACGACATTCAGAATGAATGTCAAGGTATCTGCCACTAAGCCACCACCGCTCTCTCAAGTGCTATCTATCTATCTTGTGCATTGACTTCCTCGATAGTCATCACAACGTTCAAGGACACTTTACTTGAATATGAAAGCGAGGCATTCTTCCCTTGCCAGGGACACCAGGATACAGTTTGAAAGTGGGACTATCCCGCCCAAAGAGGTAGGTATGGTCACGTTATGTATGTAATAACGAAGTCTATTTATGTTTGAACATTATGTAAATCGTAAAATAGGTGACCTTCTTCGAAATGGGGTTTAAACCTAGACAGTTGAGCGTCCTTCTACCATGACGTAACAGTTCGCACGTTCCGATGGCCCAATTAAATAGCGAAGACATTCAACTCAAGTTAATTACCAAGAAAATTATCTCTTCAAAGAGTGGAAACGTGACTACGTTTGAGGTATAAGCGACAGCGATTAAAATAATCTCAAAACGGTTGACTCTCAACGGCTCCTCTGGCTTTTACCAACTATTTTGTTTTGTCTTTTGTTTAATTTCGGCTAGTATTGGAACGAAGTTACTTATCACGGGTTAGCGAGCCGAGAAAAAATGTTACGCGTTCCAATAATAGTAATTTTCAACCTCTACGGTGGGTCTGCAATTCTGACTCCGACCGTACCTTTTAGGCGAGCATGCTACATCCTCGACCTTCACTTCTCATCGGGTGAGAAGAGGGCAAATACAAGCCTAACATCTGTAAATAGTAGCCACGACAGCTATTTGATAGCAATAAGGAAAGCTCTGAAAACTTCAAGGTTTTAGAGGAACAGCGAAGTGGGCAGAGAGCTCAACTTCTACTATTAGTCCGCAAAATCCCTCAATTTGTACCATAAATGAAAACGAAACGATCTCTCAGTTCTAAAATATTGTTGAAATTTCGTCGTCCTGCCCTCTCTTTCTGAATTACAGCTAATAGATGAATATTAACATTAATAGCATTCCTTCACTCCACTTACTCTTTTCAAGTGCCTCTTTGACCTATAAAAATGACAAGATACCTACTGGAGAGGCTGTAATAAAAATATTTGTCTAAGTTGAAAATTAGGACGGTTAATTTGGCTGCGAATTCAATTTTTTTTTTATTTAAGTCGGCTGCGTTCGTATAGAAAGCAGGTAACTGGCGCTGATTTACCGGTGCGTAAGCCGCCTACCGGCGAAAACCAGTGGCTGGTTGAATTCACCATATAACTTATTGAAAATTTTAGAAAATTAGCGCTTACTTGAACTAAAGTAATTTAACTCCAGTTTCGTGAACATGACTCTTATAACAGTGTTGAAATTTTCACTTCCATCCTCTTCTGTTTCCACTTTGATGTTTCTTTCCATTTTGATCCCCTTTTATTTGCAACACAAACGTTTTTGGGACAGTTAGAAATAATCCTAAACATCGAGCTCTACGAAATAAAAATAATCATCTCTATCGGTTGAACCGTTTTCGAGTAATCGATGAACATGGACGATGAATTGAGAATCTACTTTTTTAAAAGTCGGCTAAAACATCCCGTTATAAATCACTATAGAATTTACTGTAGTCAATAACCTAAAAAAGTAACCTACATCTTAATCTTCCCCAATTCCCTATTTTTTTCTCAATTCACCATTATATAAAGGGGGTAAAGTGAGGCGTAGGCATCACAATAGAGTCAGATGGTGGCCCAGTAATGGGGGATGCGTCAGCATCATTAGTTCATTACGTTCGCGGTTACGCCCTAAATCCACGGTTAAGGTTTGTCTTTATTGGTTGAGATATAGCGATCAAGAAACATTTATACTTTGAGGCACTCCTAGACGAGCGTACTACATCTTAGGGCTCATTCACACATCACATTCGTAATCAACTCGATTCCGCAGGAATTTATGATCGATGTCCTTTTCCATCCCCTGAATTACTACTATGCCGATTTTTATCCAAATTGATCTAGTCGTTTGACCATAAAAAGGGAACCAATAATTAAAAAACTTTCGGATTTATAGTAGTAGTTAGGATTTGGCTTAGCATATTAAAAAACTATTAAAAAACTTTCGGATTCATAGTAGTAGTTAGGATTTGGCTTAGGACATTTAAAAACTTTTAAAAGACTTTCGGATTTATAGTAGTAGTTAGGATTTAGCTTGGGATATTTTCGCGCGGCTTCAACGGTGAAGGACATTTTTTAACATAGGCCGTTCTTTTAACCCCTTCACAAGATCGTAAAAATACAAAAATAATCTTAAATCCACTGAAAAGAGGTATTTAAGCAATGTATCGTACCTGCTTTAAAATTAAAATAAAATCATAAAAACTAATTTCAAAAAGGTCTAGTACATTTCACTTTACAAAGCTTGTTATAAACTCACCGGCCTGTGCCTCGTAAAAGGTTTTGCCTGTATTAGGTTCAAAACCACAACTATATTAGGGTCATTCTGCTATTAGCGAGCATTTGGCTCCCTGTCGCGGTTAACGTGTTAAATCAGTAGCTTAGGGTGAAAACAAACATAGTCCACGTTTATACCGACTTTTCGGCGTGTAAAGGCGCAGTTCTAACAAACCACCTTTTTTAAAGGAGACATGCGCCTTATGCCTCGTCTCACTCCCTGCGGCGGCTAGAGGCTTACCCATTGCAACTCCTCGATGTTCCTCTCTTCACGGAATTCCAGGAGGAAGTCGAAACAGTTTGCACATAACAACTATTTCCCCCTGGGTCTGTGACAGACTCTCCCACATGAAAACCCTGGTGACGAACCCCCCTGGAGTCCGTTTTACGGTGGGAGGTGGTCATTTATGACCCCCTGTACTATCAAAATATTTTTTTTTGTACTTTTTGTGGTTCGTTGCAACAAGTCACGTCTCATTTGAGATGCAAGGAATCCTACTAATGTTATAAATGTGAAAGTTTGTGTCTATATTTGTTACTCCTTAACGCAAAAACTACTGGACCGATTGCGATGAAACTGTATGTGTATATGTAAACTGTTAGTTTTTATCCTAA
The DNA here is from genome assembly GCA_951213275.1 of Idaea straminata. NCBI lineage: Eukaryota > Metazoa > Arthropoda > Insecta > Lepidoptera > Geometridae > Idaea > Idaea straminata. The sequence goes on from OX577865.1 coordinate 10,960,834, forward strand.
CACTAGCTGCGCCCCGCGGTTTCACCCGCGTAAGTCCTGACCCCGTTGGAAGAACGGGATAAAAAGTATATGTTAATCCAGGCCTCCAGCTATCTACATACCAAATTTCATTGCAATCGGTTCAGTAGTTTTAGCGTGAAGGAGTAACAAACACACACGCCCACACAAACTTTCACATTTAGAATATTAGTAGGATTCCACGGGATCCGGCCTTACGCTCGTAACCTTTAAAATCAAGTTTTATATTGTGCCAGTATGAACTATAGTCTAGATTTAATAAAATAGTGATTATGCAATTGTTGTTTTACTGCAATTGGCCGGCTGCCTGTCCGCAGGAGCGGAGCTGAGAGGAGCGAAGCGGTTTCCACCAATAGAATTGCGAAAAACTCAGCATGTGGAATTTTTGCGGAGCGCTATTGGTTGAAACGCCGCTCCGCTACCTCGTTTCACTCCAGTGGACGTCTTAGATATATTTCTAAATCGCTCTCCCCATGTCCACAGTCTAACCCCATAAAGTTAATAGCGTCTGTTCACAAAGATACCGGCAGTCGAACGACAAAACATCAAGTCATAATGACCAACACTGTCTACACCAATCCCTTCTAATGGCCTCTGATTTGTTACTATTGACAGTTTTGAGATCATCTCTTTGATGATTCAATCACGTTAAATTAATCGAATCTATAAATCGGACACGTCTGTTAAATTTGTAACCAAAAATTAAAAGAAAACAAAAATTAACAACTTAAAATGAACAATCAACTAACTTTATAATGTATACACATCTTTTTTTTGTTTGTTTTTTTGTGTACTGAATTTATTAAATATTTTTAATTGTAGTTTGTTTTTACACCTAGAAAACACGCACAAAGAGCAGAGTGATGCTTACGTGCGGAAATCGAAACCAGCTACTTATAAACCTAGAAGACAGTCTGCAGTGAGCCAGGTCCAGGCAACCGATGGTTATGACGGCAGAAAATTGAACCTTCTGACGATACGTGCCGTATCAAGAAGGACTGCCTTCTGAATCTGACCCTTGACCCAACTAACCAGTGAGAGCCTCTCGAGGTGTTGGTCCAGGTACTTCGCTATCAACCCATTTGCCAAAACTCGTGGGCCAAGTCGAAGTTCTGAGTAAGGAAACTCAGTCCTTAAATATTTAATATTTAAACAATATTTTTAAATTTTACTGTAGTTTTATGTCTTTTCTTTAACGAATACTTCTACAAGTTGAGTAATACTGCTCCTTATCTAGAGCATCAATGAAGACTGAAGAGACGGTCACACCATGCTCCTTGACTGCGTAGTACTGACAGTAATTAGACTAAGGATTATAGTCCGTAGTCTAATTACTGCCAGGGACATCAATAGCCTCCCACAAAAATTTCAAAAACACATGAACCACATCTGGCGTCAAAATTTGTGGAAGAATTGGGCTGGTTGCCCCTGCAAGTAGAATCTTACGCTAAAAGAACCCAACTAAAAGAGTCTATAGGTATTGCGAATAGTTCTTAAAAAGGATTTTGGTACAAACGGCTAAAAACCTCACTCTGAGTTTAGATTCGAAATGCAAATAGTAAATGCACTAAAGTACTTACCTATAGGTAAAATTTTATTTTGCCTTAAACTTGTAAAATGAAAAAGATATAAATCGTTAATTAGTTTTAAATGGTTCTATCTAATAGATAAGACAAAATTTAAATAAAAACTTAAATAATCGTTTGAAAGAAATTAAGATCTGAGAATGAAACTTTAGCGAAATTAAGCCTTCGAGATGTCACCTTGTTTGATATTTTGATTTTAATTAATTAAAATTTGAATTGGAAGTGCGTGTTAATGAAACGAATTAATTAAAATCTTTCGTAAAATGATACTTTGTAAGTGAAATAATCTGATTGCTTTTTTTTGACGAAATAATTAAAATAACACTCAGACAAGGATAAGAAAATAAAATAGTCTACATTACAAAAATCCTAGCCAGGAATCGAACTTGTTTATTTTGCAAAAAGAGAGTGAGTTTTTTTTCTGTCATGAATTAAAGTTATTTTTATTCTATTCTATTTTTTTGTACCAATTATGTTGCTGATAGAGATCAACTCCTTGAAACATAGTATGGCAAATTAAAGAAAGCCAACAGTAGCAAAATAAAAGTGGTTCACTTAAATTTCACTTTACTAAATAATTAAAAATTAAAATTTGTCTTGTAGTATTATTTTTCATTTCAGGTAAAAGGCAATTTGAACTAAAAAAATGCCCTAGTTTCATCTTAGAATTTCCCTAGACAACCATTAAATATATCCAGCTGTTAGAACGCACTTCACAAAGATTGTTCCGTTATTTCCATAGCTTCTTTGTGGCATCATTATGATAATTTTATCGGGAATTTTTCGCTTGCACTAATACAGATTAGAGACATACTGCTTATAAAAATAGTAATCGTGAATTACCTTCCGACATTAAAAATACTTCTATAAGGAAAGATAACCTTTTTTGGAACAAAGTTCCTTATCGCGCGTCGCGAAACCCCTTTAGACTAGACGGAAAAAATTAAGACCAAAAGTTGAAACGACACTTTTTGCTATAGTTGTAAGTCGTGCGGCGTGCGCGTGTTTCTCTGTCTGTCTCTCTCAGTTATTTTCGTTTCATCTTTCTTCGTTCCATCCGGGTGTCCCTAGTTTTTTAATAAAATAGGTCAGTATTTGACCACTATCTCACAGGATGGTTAATGATGGTGAGGTCTAAAATGTAACACACCTTCTTAGAAGATACCTATACGCCTGAGTGACTAAAAAAATCCCCAAATATAAGGGGACCTTCGAGAAATGGGAGTGAAGGTAGGAAGACGACAGTAGATCAAGCAAAATCCGACCTGGCCCCCTTTAGGATTGCACCTGCCTACCTGTTAACGATCATTGGCATATTACGTCTATAAATAGACGATTAAGGTCTGCGGCAGCTCTTTTTGTTTTTTTTTTCTCTATTAATTATGGCTTCGCACGGCTTGTGCATTTAGCCAGTGTCAAGTTATATTTTGCATTATATTATGACCCGATTTTTCATAAATCGGGCCTAAAGTGTTTTAAAACAGTCAAAGTCGCCATAATCCGTCAAGTTAGGAGCTATAGTAAAGCGGTGGCAAGTTTACCATAACTTTAATAGGAGATTTGGAGGCAACGAAAATTTCATGTTTGATTGCACACTGAAAACACTGATTTTTACTTTCACTACACTTGTGCACTTTCACAGAACTAAATTGAATAACATTCCACCCGAATTATACAATTCAACTCAGGTTACAACAAAGTTTCATGAAAATAAAACTGCAGCACGACATGTTGTTCCCTGCGGCAGCTGTTTTGGCTAAATATCAGATCGATCACAGATTGGCCACACTTCGAGCAGGTAAACAATGAGGTGGATGTAGTTGGTTGGTTAGAAGTAGTAGCGTGTCTCTTTGCTGGTTTGTCGGCGGTAAGGCAAACTAGGCCTGATCACGGTATTTCTTTCCCACGCACACTTCCTCCACTCGGACCTCTCATCAGCGGAGTAAAACGTATAGAAAAACGAACAACCGTTTCATAACCTACTTGACACAATGGCCACCATGCCGGACTGCCAAACATAGCGTTGCGGGTTCGATTCCCGCCTCAGACAAGTATTTATGCTAAGATATTTGTCTGCGGTCTGGTTGTTTCTATGTATTATAAGTATATATTTACAAAAGAAAAATGTATAAGTAGTATATCCGTTGTCTACCACCCATAATACAAGTCTAGTTACTTAGCTTGGGGGTAGATGGCGATGTGTGGAATGTCCTGCAATATTTAAATTTGTCCTTTAAAATTCTGTTAAAATGGCAGTTTTTAATAGTGTTGCTCTTATATTTTAAAACTAGTTTTCAATGAAATGAGGAATTTATCGGAAAAGGTTTTATGTAAATCTTAGAATGGAGTACTTCTATGTTTCCGCAATCCTGAACTTATAAAACAATAGTTATAATGCTTTTAACTGTTTGCTCTTTAGTACAAATTTAAGGGTAATAATTAATATCTTAATGCTTGTAGTAGGGTGACCATAATACTTCATTAAACGAACTTTTTACTGACCAACAATACACAGCTTAAATCGCTGGAAACTTAGAAGAATTTGTTTCAATGTGACGTTATGTAAATTTGATAATTCCAAATGAAAAATGAACTTTCAGAAATACTTTTGAAAATTTGAGATATATGCGGGATAGAACGCAAGGCACGCGACATCCAAGACTATGATTTCATCTGCAGTATATTTTTACCGAAAATAGAATAGATAATACAAACTTTTATGGAATGAGCCTTTAAAGATGAGCTAAAGATTATGACGTCATCGCCTGTTTTATGCGACAATTTTGATTTTCCTAATTCCATTGTTCCACTTACATTTGGCTAAAGTGGAGGTTTACCTTATAGAGTTTTAACTTAAATAAACTGTATTTATAAAAATCTTGTGTCACGATGTATGTTGCCAATAAACTCCAAAACTACTGAACCGATTTCAATCAAATTTCACATGTACCCGTATTTTGGTCTAACTTACTGGATGGGATAGTTATCATCTCAATTATGCTTATTATCAGCTCTCTCGCGGATCACCTATGTGCGTACGGACGTGTTTAATTCTATCCGCCAATTTAATTGTAGAAGGTTGGCTTTTTTGTGCGAAATCAAATCGAAATTTATATCAGTTGATACCTAGTGATACATACTATAATTTTGAGAAATCGCCAAAGAATAATTTTGTATGGTTAAAAAGTAATCATAAAAACATTAAAACAAAAATACGTTAAAAGTGAAGTGTTGCTGCGTGCGAGTGCGTTGACCTGAGTTTATTACTCCCACCTCTGACCACCGGTTGATAGTTCCAACAAGCGTATCATAATTTCAATACTGCATTTACAGCACTTAGTGGTGCGTCGGTTTGAACGTTCGCCTGTGAAGCGTGAACTGAGCGTTCGAGCCCCAGACATACAAAGTATTTTGTCTTTTTGCTGTCCAATTTTTTATCTTTTGAGGAACTATGTCTTCGGAAAACAAATGTGCAGGGTGTTTAAACGAAATTGAAAATAGTAAGCACCTAAAATGCTCTGTCTGCACACAAAGATACGACCTAATGTGTGCAAATGTACCAGAGCAGCACTACTATAATGCGATGACGCCAGACCTAAAACAATCGTGGAAATGCATATTGTGTCTGAGTAAATTGCCGAAAACGGACAATTTCAACACTCCCTTACGTCCTCCCTACGATGGCGTAACAACCCGACGTGGAGGAGCAGCAGCAAGTCCATCAGATATAGATCGATACAACATTACCGCGCACAATGAAACGATCGAAATGACAGATGTCCAAGCTCTTGTCCTCGAGATACGTCAGTTCCGCGAAGAGATGCATGACACGCGAATGGAACTCCGAGTTCTAAATGGAACATTACAAGAGCTTACTAAGAGGGTTAACGTATGCGAAGCGCGCCTTGACCAAGTAACAAGTAGAATTGACAACTTGGAACGAGTCTCCGGCGAAGGTGTCACCTCAGGGAGAGATAATGTAATGGAAACAATACAGCAACTGAAGGATGAACTAAATGAACGAGACCAACAGCTGTTGATGAACGATGTGGAGCTTTCCGGTGTCCAGGAGGAGAAAGGTGAAAATTTACATCATGTGGTTCTATCTCTAGCAACTAAATTGGGTGTTAAGATACAGGAGGATGACCTGGTCAGTGTAATAAGAATGGGTCCACCTCCCCCCTCAGGAGGAGCCCGGACCACCCCAACGCAGAGGCCGAGACCCATAGTTGTCCGATTATCGCGTCGCAGTCTTCGCGAACAATTCCTGCACGAGGCGAGAGTTAGACGAGGTGCTACAACAGAAGGGACAGGAGTCCCTGGCCCGCCAAATAAATTCTATGTAAATGAGAGATTGACTAGAATAAACCGCCAGTTATTTCGCCGGGCCCGTGAGTTAGCCAATACCCACAAATGGCGCTACGTATGGACGAGAGATGGAAGAATCTACACGAGGAAGAGCCAGGAGCCGGACTCGATACGACATCGTATACGAATAGAGTTAGATCTGGATAGGGTTTTTGGTACCGGTTAAGTTTGATCTAAATTGTAAATCACGTTTACAGTTAATCTATTATTTAAGAAAGTCAACTACAATGTTATCTAAATTATTTTATCAGTTGTCACATTTTATCATGTTTGCACTTGCGGATTTAATATTCAATACAAACACCAAATATGTCTGTCCTATCTCATCTCTTATATTCTATATTATAGTTATTATTGTCCTACATAAGCATACTTTGTTGCTAAAAAGTTCTCATCTGTTATTAATATATATTGTTGAACTTAATTTACTTTGTAAGGCTATGGCGGAAATTGATTGTTGTAGTGTGTTCTCTAGAATCTCGCTTGTGGTCAGTATTAGGTTTTTACCTGGCTATACGGTGAATTATTTACACAAAGTTTATTTACACGATTTTCCACTAGATATATCTATTACTTATATTAACAATGATTGATGACAACGTCATGGTTAGTAAGGCGCTGGATGAACTGACAGTATCTGTATCCTCTGTATGTGGCATTGACGAATGTCATACTCTATTCTCAAAATTGAAATCTAAGAAGGCACTTAAATTAATATGTCAGAACATTAGAAGTATTGCACGAAATATCAATAGTTTTGAAACACTCCTAGTCAGAAGCAATCTAACCTGGGATATAATAGTGCTGACCGAGTGTTGGTTGCCTGTTGTCAAGGTCATACCTGAAATTGAGGGCTATAAAGTATTTACTTCAAAAGACAATAAAACCCAAAATGAAGGCGTAGTTGTGTATGTTGCTGACGGATGGCCAGTTAAAATACTGGAATCCAACCTAACAGATGGAAATTGCATCGTGATCAAAATGGATAATGACACTATAGTGTTGGCAATATACCGTGCCTATGGCTACAAAAACCCGACTAGCTTTATAGAGTCATTAGACCGTCTCCTTAAACATTATTCCAATTACAAAAACATTATTTTAGTAGGAGACATAAACCTAGATATCTCAATAGACAACTGCGATGCTAAGACAGATGATTATTTAAATTGTTTGGCCTCTCATAGCGTTCAACCTGCTCATTTTTATCCTACCCATGGTAAAACATGCCTAGACCATGTAATGGTAAAAAGTAAATTAGCTTCCTCATGTCATGTTATAGAAGCGTCGGTAACCGATCATGATACTCTAGTATTTTTTATGAATTTAAACAATCTAGTTATTAATGAAATTATAAATGAAATAAATTATATAGACTACAACCTACTGGATATAGATATGAATAATACTGACTTTAAATCTATATGTACCATTGCTAATGTGAACGAGGCCACAAATTCCTTCATAAATATGTTTACTAATGCCATAAACCGTAATAAAACCACTAAACGGATTCCAAAACGAAGACGAATTAGAAAACCCTGGATAACACCAGGTCTCCTTCGTTGCATGAAACACAGAGATAATTTACACAAAAAACTGAAGAAAGATAGAGACAATGAAATTTTAAAGTTATCCTACAAAAGATATCGCAACCATTGCAATAATTTACTAAGAAAATTAAAAAGAGAATATGAAAAATCAGAAATAGACAATGCAGAAAAAAGTAAAAATAAGAAAAAACTATGGGAGGCAATCAGAAAAATAACTTATTCAAATAAACAAACTAAACAGACGGCAACAGAACTAATCACAGTATCTAGGGAGGAAGATAGTGTTAATCAAATAAACAAATACTTTGCAGAAATAGGCAAAACCCTAGCAGAAAAACATCCACCCAGATCTATCAACGTGCAAAATACTGTCGAAACAAATAGTCAAATGAACTCATTTGTATTCTTACCGACTGACGAACAGGAGGTTGACACTCTAATTCGTAACCTGAGGGGTGATTGCTCAACGGGCCTAGACAATATCTCTGGTTCCATGCTGAAACGGTATAGGGATCTACTCATTGAACCTATTACATATATCTGCAATCTTGCAATTAGTAGTGGGGTCTTTCCAGATGCTTTCAAGATTTCACGCATAACACCAATACACAAGAGTGGGGACAGAGACAGCATCAACAATTATAGACCCATTTCAATCTTGCCTACGCTGTCAAAGATTCTGGAACGTATTATGAACTCTAGATTGATTAATTACTTGGAACACAACAATATTCTCTCCCCGCTACAATATGGTTTTCGTAAAAAACGATCAACTGGAGATGCAGTACACGAATTGATAGACTTTATTGTTACAAATCAAGACAAAAAACTGAAAACCCTAGCAATTTTTCTAGACCTAGCAAAGGCATTCGATACGGTCTCTGTCCCCATACTTGTGTCCAAAATGGAATGCTACGGAATTAGGGGCATTGAGTTAAAGCTTTTCACAGACTATCTTACAAATAGATATCAGGTAGTAAAGGTGGACCAATGGATGAGTGATAAGTTGTTGGTTACCTACGGTGTCCCCCAAGGTAGCATACTGGGGCCAACCTTATTCCTCATCTATATCAATGAGCTCACCAATCTCCAAATACCAAATGGTAAGATTCTAAGTTTCGCTGATGACACAGCTGTTGTTTTTGCAGCTGAATCTTGGGAACGAGTATTCTCTGATGCGCAGTTTGGTTTTGACTTAGTGTCTAATTGGCTTAGTAAACACATATTAACATTAAATATTGATAAGACTCATTTTATAACTTTTTCAATGATAAATTCTCAACAACCACCCAGTTCGTTAACTATTAAAGCCCATACATGTCGACAAACTCAAAATGTACACTCTGACGTAAACTCCTGTTTAGATTGTCCTAACGTACAGAAATCTAAAACAGTAAAATATCTAGGTGTACAGATAGACGAAAAATTAAACTTTCAGGAACATATAAAACTTCTAACAGCTAGGTTACGTAAACTGATCTATGTATTTAAAAACCTAAGGCACATAGCAGATAGAAATATAATGAAATCTGTATACTTCGCCTTGTGCCAGTCCATCTTGGGGTACTGCATCTCATGTTGGGGCGGAACCCACAAAACTTCAATGGAAAGACTTGAAGTAGCCCAAAGAGCTATTCTCAAGGTTAGTAACTTTTTACCGTTTAGATACCCAACTAACGAACTCTACAAACTCACAAAGGTACTAACTGTTAGACAGCTGTTTATCCTGGAAACTCTGCTCAGGCAGCATTCACTTGCAGCATATTCCGATACAAATATGACAGCAGAAAGAACGAGAAATAGGGATGAAGTCTATCACACAAAACGCTTCAGAACAAGTTTTGCCCAAAGATTTTTCTGTTTTTTAGGCACCTATCTTTATCGAAAATTAAACCCTAAAATCCTATTCCATTTGCAAACAAGGTTGAAATCTAAAAGGCTTATTATCGATTATCTTCTGCAGATGAACTATGATGAAACTGAAAATATTCTAACTATCCTAGCTTAATCAACTGATACGTTTAAGGTGCTCCGGAGTCCAGACTCGTAAGAGTCTGGTGTCTCAGGATGCTAAAATAACGCAACGCATGCACAAATAATGCTACTCACCACTATACATAACTTTATTTTTTAAGAAATAGCAAGTCAAGTCCAATAGGAATAGTAACCTAATATGAGAGCCTGGTGATCTATACCCACAGGCTATGCCTAGTCTAGACACCAGCTCACACTGTACTTAGCATAAATAGTTATCCTATTTTAAATTTGATGTGTATTGTATGTATTGTGTTGAGAAATAAATGATTTATTATTATGTCGTGAATGTAAACGAATAAAATGTATCAATCATTCATTTTATTTTCTTTGTTCTTAAGCAAGTCTTTTCTTCACATCTTAAGCAAGTGTTTATTTACTGTTTAGTTTTATGAAGTTCTTATAGATGGCGGTGTACGTTGATTCATCAAAAAAATCTTCAATTTTGTTTGACATCTAGGTTGCAAATACACCCAATAGATGGCGCTGTGTTCGGGACTTACGCGGGTGAAATCGCGGGGCGCGGCTAGTAGCAATTATAAAACTTTACGTTGCGCTGTGAATCTCCACTTTTATTGCCTGACTGTACTTTCATACTTATGGTCACCCTACCATGAATCCAAAAGGGATAGCCAAGTTTCGCGGTAGTTAAGTACTTTGTTATAAATTTATTTGTTTATTACCAACACCTTCGAAAAGTGTTAGTTTAATTACCATTCTAGTTAAATGTTACCAAAACAAATAGGTATTTTATTAGTTTAATTAATTAAAACGGGTTCTGTACCACTTTATTTCAGTTATGTAAGTTCTATCTAAACTAGAATCGGTCAATACGTAAACTGAGCCAAGCTCACTCCATGAAGGTTTTGTATTTTTTCCGGTAAAATGTAGCTATTTGCTAAGGTATACTGTATTTGTTGTTATACCGGCAACAGAAATACGTCATCCGTAAAAATGTCAACTGCCTAGCTATCACGGTTCATGAGATACAGCCTGTTGACAGACAGTAGGATGGCCAGTGAAGTCTTAGTAATAGGGTCCCGTTTTTACCCTTTAGGCACGAAACCCAAAAAATAATTAGGGCCGCGACACACAACACCGACAGGGAACATCCGCGGCTTCTTTCACGATGCTGAATACATTTTGTTAATTCATAATTCCAACTTAAGAAATAAGGATGAACTGACTGTGCCCGGTAGTAGGCTCCGGAATATAAACAGGTCGTTTAATAATACATGTGCGCTCTATTATAATAAATAACCTAAAGATGTATATGACATGTCCATTAACAGGTTCAAAACTTTTATAAAGCATAAATTGTGCAGTAAGGCGTACTATGATACTTCGTCTTACCTTAATGATAACAACCCATGGATGGACTTTAGTTGCTCCATTTCAAATAATACTTTCAAATATTTGTAATATTGACCTTCGTGGGCGAGATCACATGAAAAAAAAACCTCATGAGTTTCTTGTGCTTTCTAATCATTGGTGGGCGCGTTCCGAAGGCACACATCCTAACTTAGTTTTAAGACGTTCCTATGTGATCTATGTACAAATGTATTAAGAGGAAAGGTTACCGGGGGCTCTCTCCATAAAAACGTAGTCGACCTTGACTTTGACTTTGTTACATAAATAATTGAAATCCGAATTCCTTTTTCTAAGTCATTGGACCTTATCCATCCCGTCCGTATGTCACGTCCTAAGATATTAATGCCCCAGTTCGAAGGTATATTGAAGGGCTCATTAATCGCGTCATCTTATGGAAACGCTGACCGCAGCGAGTGGGTGTGTGGCTATAAAACGGACGATCACACCCGTGTTTAGTAGGAGGCCTGTATGAGCCGTTTATGAACACGCATCCTTAGTGTTATGGCCGGTTGTTGAGTGAGGGAGATAGGTACGTATTAATTATGTATGAAGTACGAATATATCAACTAATAATAAAAGAAGAGAGGGCGAAAAGTACGTTCTCTGCTATGTTATTCTATAAAACCAATGAATGATTTTTTGCACAGCTATTTTTCAGCATTTACAATTAGAAAAAATATGATAAAAATTTCTGTTTTTTTTTTCTAGATTATAATGAAATTGATAGTACTTTGTGATCTAAATGTGGAAAAAATATATAGGTTAACATTTAAAGTCACGTCTTATACATTTTCTTCATCAGCCGATCGGATTCGTTTCTGTGCAAAATGGTGTCAAATGGCAGAATGAAAAAAGACGCTAAAAATCCAAAGGGTCGTTCAATTCTACCCCATAATAAAATTCTCGTGTCGCGGTGTTTGTTACCTATGTCCGCCTAAACGGCTGAACCGATTTGTATGATTTTTTTGTAAATTCGTTAGGACTGAGAATCGAAAAACATCTATTTTTTTTTTTAATGTCTAAACAATGTTTACCTTTACAGCTACTTTATTTTATAAGTTAAAGTAAGTCCTTATTTACTATAAACATAGAAAGCTAAATATAATAGCATAGAATAATGATCTATTCTATTATATTTATGTATAGGTATGTGCGTTTACATCCTAACTTAGTTTTAAGACGCTTCAATGTGATCTTTGTATAAAATGTACATAAGCATCCAAATGATTAAAGAATTTGACTTTGACTTTATTGTTTTCTTGTAGGGATGTTTAGTTCTTAGTTTATCTATGTAAAATTATTTTTTCCTATTTATAGGTATTTATTTTGACATCTTTTATCATCGGAACTTTTTAATACAGTGTTTTAGATAGTATTTCTTTTTAAGTGACTGAAGTAATACGGTCTATAAAATAAAAGTGCGTCTATATCTCACCACGTGACACTTAATAGCTTAACATAAACTTTATCACGTCATAATATTCGCGATTAAGTATTGTCTGCACCTCGAATTCGCTTATCAACTAGCCCAACTGCTAAGTCATCGATATAAAATGCTGACTTCACTCCAGATGCACTAGATATAATCTAGAAGCATTGATTAGCTTCGTTCCACAAACTCTAGATATTTGCCGATAAGCTCTTTTACGTTGCAAGTTTGAAACTGGACAATGTTTTGTTTTAAAGCAAAGTTTCTTTGGAACTTTCTTTGTGATATGTGGGCTTTTGTGTTTGATGAAAAGGTTTAATAATTGCAAGTCCGTGGGTTTTGGCCCTAGCCGTAACCCTCGAGTGGTGCTTAAGAAGCAAACATTCAAGAGGTGGTAGGCCTTGGCCGGCGGCTTCTAACAACACCCCCAGGACAAGTGATTCGTCGTGTTCCAACGTGTTCTCTAAGCATGCCGGTCTCTTTCTAGGCGACCTGATGGAAAGCGACGATGAGGTAGCCCTCATCGTCGCTTTCCATCAGGTGAGATGAGGCCTGATGTCTCTTTAATGTAAAACATAAAATAATATAAGAATTTGAAGAACATAAATATTCAAACTCTGAAATGCTCAACCTATCGAACAAAATCACGCTCCATTTCAGATTACCCAGATGCAGATTTCGAGCCAAAACTCGAATGCAATCTGGTGCAATTAGAAATAAATGGGTCTCGTTTGCTTCCAGAGATTCTGTCAATCAACGTCTGAACTAATAGCGGAATGATGTTGATGAAACTAGTTGATTGCAGCTGTATTTTGAAAATTAAATAATGCCTTTTCAAAGATAAGCTTATACACGAATCTCTGCTTCCGGTCCATAACTTAAGGGCAGGTGCTAATAAAGCTACCAAAATCGACCTTTGTTTTAAGCAACTCTAAGTAATCAAATACTCTTTTTTTGTTATTCGGATATAAATGGATATTGTAGTTTAATAACCATATTTTTGTTTATTGTGGTTGAAAACATGATATGAACAACTTCGTTCGATAAAAAAAATGTTCGAAAACAGAGAAATATTAGATCGTTTATCGGGTTTATTCAAAAATAGTTAACGTTTGTTTCTAAAAATGAATCAAATGATAGGTTTTGACCTCTAGGAACTATATTTACGGATAATAATGCTAAAATGTTTTGCATATCGATCAAATATAACAGTTAGCACGCAGCACGCTACGTTTTTGAGAGCGGGGGCTGAGGTAATGTGAATACCTACACACGGTACTGGAAGAGCGCCTTAATCCCAAAATATCTAGCTAATCAATAGGACTGAATCTCATAATGCCGGAAATTGAATACGCATGCATTTTGTAACAACTGAAGGTCATTATGCCTAGTTCGTTCTAGTTCCAAAATAGCTGAATCCCGTAATGTTTGAATGTCATCTATTAAACAAAATCAAGTCTCTGCCCGCGTCGCTGTTCCCCCAAAACTACAACCTTAGAGCCTTCAAGTCTAGAGTGAGGCTACATCATCGATCATTACCAGCCTAGTGGTAGATACCTCGACTTTTATTTCGAAGGTCGTGGGTTCAGATTTCAGCGGTAATGGATTATTCTTAAAAATATATATATTGCTTTAGAGGTGATCGAAAACGTCGTGATTAAACCCGCGGCTTAGTTGGGTCCAACATAGTGACAAGTACTTTCTTCTGGATACTGTTGGCTAAACTAACCCTAAAACTACCCGTTCTAGGGGTATAGGTTATGGACAAGCCTACTTCATGTAAACTAAACACATGTAAAAACATGGATGTAAGTTTCAGTCGCTTTATAAATGACTAGCAGCGCTCCGCGGTTTCACCCGTATAACTCTCAATTCCGTAGAAATATCGGGATAAAAAGTAGCCTATGTTTTTCACAAGAAATCAATGTGTCCTCATGCCAAGTTTCTTTAAAATCGGTCTAGAAGTTTTGGAATCTATTTGATACAAAAAAAGATAAAAAATCTTAGGCCTTTATAATTTTAGTATAAATAGATTAGTATTACTATAGATAAAAGATGTAAATGCGAATATTATTATTAATTTATTAGACCTCAAGTTACAGTACGTCCCATAAAACAATTGTGTAGTCCTAAAGTTTCGGGGTTGAGTCTAGAATAACTAAAACCCGACACTTGACTTGTAATTGAGTCCTAACTTGTGTTCCCTAACTAAAATATTGTTTCGAATGTTCTGAACTTACGTATGATGTCCGAAAAGTCAACTTAAGTTCCTTAAGTCGAGTATTGTTGTCTCTTGGGTAACTTATTTTATTGGGCAATACAATCACAAGGTTTATTAGCAGAATATATATATACTAGCTACACCTCGCGGTTTAACCAGCGTTCAGTATCTCTTTAAAAATAATATTGATTTCCTACAGATAAATAATCAAAAAACATAACCCTCCCTTTTGGCTTCGCCGTAGTCCGGTAAATAAATAAAAAACTTGAGAGGTATCAAGGAATACCCGGATGGAACGAAGTTTCTTTCGATTAATTAGTGAAGGAATTGTAATAAAATCGAAAAGTGTCGTTACAACTTTTGGTTTTAATTTTTTCCGTCTAGCCCCCTTACGCAACGCGACATAAGGAACTTCGTTTAAAAAACCCAAAGATCACACAAATAACTTAGCGGCAGCGCTGTTCCAGCATTCAGCGAGGCAACATCTCGGAGAGCGACGTCGTATCTAACTTTTGTCGCCCAAATACCGCGGTCGGGGTCCAATCCAGATGATGAGTCGTGTAGACGCGAAACACGTGTCGTGGTTTATGAATGGTGTCACTAATACTAATTTTTGCTTGTCGTCATTGCATGCCTCTTTAAGTGGGCGGGAAGGCGGTGCACATTGCATTTTGTGTTTTGGCACTAGGCTCGAAACTAAAAACTAAATATTAATACTTCCATTACAGATATGGAGTTCCGAAAAGTAACGCCGGATTCAATCAACTAAATAAAGAATAAATAATAGGTACTAAAAACTACAAACTTTTGGAACGAAGTTCCTTATCACGCGTTGCGAAAGGAGGCTAGACGGAAAAAATTTAGACCAAAAGTTGTAATGACACTTTTTGATATAGTTGTAAGCCGTGCGGCGTGCGCGTGTTTCTCTGTCTCTCTCTCTCTCTCATAGAAAGCAAGCCAGTTATTTTCGTTTCGTCTTTCTTCGTTTCATCCAAAACGTTTCAAAAACCTTTCTTAATGCTCCCTAACCTAAAAGGAACCTCGATGCGTAATTTCAGACTCGTATTACTTGTAGTTTCAGAAATGTTATAAGTATTTTTTTTATTTTCTATTATATGATATTTTTGTCTTTGAAATAGACTAGTTTTTAGTAATAGTATTGGACCAACGTTGTACCTTACAAACTTTGGCCCCTTTTTCACGTCTAAGTGATAGAATTTCGGAAAATCCTTTTTTATATGATTTTTTATTTTATTTTATTTGGAAAACAAACAGTTACAAATATTCTGCTTATAAAATTAAAAATAGTGACTATGAACCAATTAAATGTTTTCACATACAAAATGACTATATATTCCACGACTAGTCTGCATGAAAAAGAAAAACTATAAATAAATATAATATAAATATAAACAGTTAACTGAACTATGAGAATGTACTAAATAATGATGTTTACATCATACAAAGAACACCCTACAAGTTTCAGGTCTCTATGATCAGCGGTTTAGGCTGTGCGTTGATCCGTCAGTCAGTAATACGGGATAAAAATTTCATATGTTTTGGAAGACAGATCTAGTTGGCACCTTAGTCCATTTTATCCCCATTCAGTAATTTCCACTAGCAATTCTTAGAACAAACAACGTACCTAGCTCCCAGGTTAAAGTGCCCCAGGCAAGTTTGACACAGATACCTCCACGTACCCCACTCCTTGCGTCCCATATTTTTGCCGGTGCCCAATAAGCGGCAACGAACAACTTTACCGGCCTCTTCTAATTAATTTCTACTCCGTGCCGCTAAAGTGAGAGAGACCTTTCTTGTGGTACAAGTTATTAGCTTATAATATTCTAAATCTTTTTAAACTCACACGATTTGCATTCAAAATGCATAGGTAATTATTTTATCCGATCTTCATCTTATTTTTTTTATTTCTCTTAAATCGACGCTTAGAGTATGTAACTATAATCATGGTCGCGAGGAGACTTGAGTTATGGCAATTTTACCCCCCATTTCTTTTAACCGAAATGAAATACGTTCTGCATCAAAAGTATTTTCACAATAAGTAATAACTGCATGTTTTCGATCGTATTTTATTTCTGTTTCTTTCCATTTCAAATACCTTTTGAACAAAACTACAGAGGAACTTAAAAAACGAGAAAAAATGGTTGCACTAATTTCATTGCAAAACGTAATCAAATTAGTGAGAAAAATAATAAAATAAACAATTATTAGTAATTATTTTCCTGGTTAAGATCGCGTATTTTTACTAGGCGAGAAAGAAACAACTAGCAGCGCTCCGCAGTTTCACCCGCGTAACTCCCAATCCCGTGGGAATATCAGGATAAAAAGTAGCCTATAGCCTTCTTCGATAAATCGATAAATGGACTATCCAACACAAAAAGAATTTTTCAATTCGAACCAGTAGTTCCTGAGATTAACGCGTTCAAACAAACAAACAAACTCTTCAGCTTTATAATATAAGTATAGATTATTATTGTTCCATAGTTTCATAATGAAACTAGTGAGCACATGATACCATTTAATCCACTGTAAGTTTATAACTTGGACCATACTTTTATGAGACTTTACACGAACGATAGTTTTACTCCACTGAACATTGCACGAGTGAGATTAATTCTATAACAAAAGCTTTTGATCTTAGATTCACCTAATACCTATGATTTGGCGACAATGCCTTGTAAATCATTACATTTGTAATTCATAGTTATTTTAAGATAAATAGATAGATAAACACTTTATTGCATCATAAAAACAGAACGCAAAATGATTACAAATAACAAAAATAAAATAAATTCTAACTTAAGTAAAGTCAAAGTTAAAAAAAAATATTCCTTTGGATGCTTAATATAATAAAATACATAGACCACATAGATACGTCTTAAAAACTAAGTTAGGATGTGTGCCTTCTGAACGCGCCCACCAATGAGAAGAAACCTACTAGAAACTCTTGTATTTTTTTTCATGTGATAACTACCTTTATGCTAAAAGAAAATTGATATTTAATACTTTACAATATGGCACAATGGGCGGTCTTATCGCTTAAAGCGATCTCTTTCAGGCAGCCTTTGGATGGACAAGAATTGAGGAAGGGGATGAGTGGGTTGTTCATAACCCAAGGTTAAGGTTGTCATTTAAAGCCTAATAAATTCGAAAATAGGCAGTTTTTTGTAAAAATTAGACTCGGCAGCTCTTGTAGTCTCAGAGATTTTGAGTCTCTTTATCTCGGGTACCGTACCCAAAGGGTAAAAACGGGACCTTATTACCTACTAAGATTTCACTGTCCAGTACACCCGTACGTCCGTCTGTTCATCACCAGGCTGTATCTCATGAACCGTGATAGCTAGAGAGTTGAAATTTTGACAGATTAAGTATTTCTGTTGCCGCTATAACAACAAATTCTGGAAAAAAAACATTGAGTTTGACTTGGTACGGAACCCTTCGTCGCGAGTCCGACTCACACTTGGCCGGGTTTTTAAAAACCAATTTTAAAAAACGTGTGGCACTTTGGGACTGCCGCGGTAAAGCTATTACATCGTGTGAGCTTCGTACAGTCGTACCATATACATACACGTTAAGCTAACGCTCGGCCAAGCTACATGGTAGGCGGAGTGGGGGGGGGGGTTTATTTCCGTTACGGAATTTCTTTATTCGGTCGCCGCGCTCAAAGCCCGAGATAAAAGCTATGCAATAGCTTAAAAAAAATCTCCTCCTCCGTCGTTTCTTCAATGCTGAGGAACATGACTCCTTTGGTGCAGTCGATCCACTATCCTCCTTCAATTAACTCTATCAGACGCTTGATGCAAATCCGTGATAAGAGACATATTCAGCTGTTTTGTGTCTAAAGTGCGAGTCGGACTCGCGCACGAAGGGTTGCGTACCATGTTGTACGGGAGCCCCAGTTATTTTTTTTTCTATTTTTATTATTTGTTGTTGTGGCGGTAACAGAAATACATTATCTGTAAAAAATTCAACTGTCTAGCTATCACGATTCACGAGATACAGCCTGGTGACAGACAGACGGACGAACGGACGGAGGACCGGACGGACACTACGAACAGCGAAGTTTTAATAGTTTGGGTCCCTTTGGGTACGGAACCATAAAAACTACTTTCATGCTTTCCCAGCGTCATCAGAAGATCAATTCTTGTAAGTACTAATGTTTTAAAATAACATTGCAATATAAATCCGATTGCATTTCGATAAAAAAAATACTTTAAAAGTCATCTTTTGGTATTCTCAAGAATTTGTTTTGTAATCGAAATGAAATCGGAATGATATTGCAATATAGTAACGAGAATTGGCCTTCAGGTTGCTTCTTGAATCATCATCGTTCCATCCCTCTTTCACCTCACTGCTAACTCAAGGCGTGGAACTGCTATCCTGGTCACACTAAAACTCGTAAAATTGTATGAATTAAATTCCACTCAGAGAAGTTATTTCTGAAATTGGAGTGTTAAAGATACGGTGCACTGTCGAGTACAGTCACGTACAAAATACCTTTAGGATTTTTTTTTCAGATGAACATTAACGCGATACACATTTATTTTGAAGCGCTTTATGCTGACCGGTTTTTGTTTTTGTATCCATTATGTTCTTATGTTTTCACTAGCTGTTGCCCGCGACTTCGTTCGCGATGTGGTTTTGGGTTATTTAGAATACCTAGCATTTTTCTGCATAGATACAATTTATCATTCGGTGTAAGTTATAAAAACAAAATAGGTAGTTACATTGTTTTTAAACTATATGTTTAATTGATTTGGCAAAGGCAATTCTTATTCTAGGCTTACTCATACTCCGAAAGTAGGTCTAAAGATGCCTGAAGAGCGTGTAGAAAGAAAAACTTTCAGCCCTAGGGAAAATCGCTTTCACTGACAGCTGTCATGTCAAATTATGGCTTCGCACGGCTTGTGCAATGTGTTTGTAGCCAGTATCAGTATCATTACGCATTAGGGACTTCAAAAACCTAACCTCCTTGATTTAGGTAACACCAAAGAATAACAATTATGGCTTCGCACGGCTCATCCATACTGCCAGAGTTTAGTACATAATAGGTTTTTTCTTAGTAATCGAATTCAGGTAGATATATTTAGTTCAAGATATCTTATTTAATAAAATAAATGTAAAAATGAAAATGGTCAAAGCGACGTATGACCATGCTGCGCCTCTACCGGCGCCCTGTCAAGATGTTGCAGATGTGGCTTTATGTGACCGTGCGGTCAGTGTCGTTTCTTGAGTAAAAAATACTGGCGGGAAATGCTTGCATTTTGAATGATTTTAATAAGTATTATCTTTTGTTATTTTATTATGTTTTTGTGTTAAGTTTAATCTGGTTTTTCATTTATGATTGTGTATTTTGTGTAAATAACCTTTTCTAGACAAACCGTGTTACAAAAACTGTAATTGAAATCTACGGACTTCGCGTCATCACTCAGTGTTGGATAAACTAATTTATAAAAATCTCTTCGGTTAGTACCGACGTATTTGAGTATTGAAAACATGTTGAAAACAAATAGCAAAAGCGAAAATCTACATAATGTATAACCTCTTTGGTCCCAACCTTGTAAGAGGATCAGGTAGTATGGAGTCTCTCATTCACTCTCGTTATTAGAAAGAATTTTATGTTTATTCGTAATGAAAAGCACAGTGTTTACCCCGGGTTTGTTTTGTTTACCGAAGGTGTGAAAGTCACTCATTTAGTCCCTCGAAGTATTAGCGCCCTCGCTACGCTCGGGCGCCAAACTCCGTCTCGGTGCTCAATGAGTGACTTTCACACCTTGGGTAACAATATACTATTTTTGTTATTTTTTCACAAATAAAACATAATACACAACAATATGATAAGCTGAAACTAAGTCCAAGTTCTATACGCACAAAACTTTCAACATACTTTGTCTTCCTAGTTATCTTTAGATTTTTGTAAATTAAAGAAAAAATAATTATCAACTACCTTTGTGTCTTGATTTATATTCTTCAATTAATAATATAAGAGGTTATTATAGTATTTATAACACCAACATCATGCAAATAATAATCTATTTTGGTGCAATTAATATTTTACATTGTTTTTATTATCAAATAATAATATTAATGATTAAAAAGAAATTGGACAGAACAAATACTAATACTTAAAATAACGCGATGCACATTGAGATCCTTACATATTGATAGAAGGCATTACGCTGAACAAAAATGCTTTCACACCAAACATCTAAAGCGGAAACGGGGTATTTGGAGGAACGTGATGTCCTATGAATCCAATTTTCTGAATTCTTGACCAAAATACCCAGTTTTTTTTTATTAGGTAGCTGGCAGGGCTACGTAACATTGGGAAAAAAATGATTTTTACAAATGACTATTACCTGTATATTTTTACTCGTAAACTCTTGGAGCGATTTGGATAATTCTTTTATGTTTTTACTATCTAAGGTTTCCGCTACTTGAACTCATAATTCAAACTATAGCAGGAGAAAAGCGCGATAGAAGTGTAACATCGGAGGTCTTCGGTAAAGGAGATCGGTAATATTATGTAGTAGTACCTCTTTGTACTAACCTCATTTTCAGTTTCACGTAGGTAGTATTAAATGCAAACTATTTGGTTTTATGACAGCTGTCATCTTGAGCGGAGGCATGTACTGCACTCCTACCATGACTTTATGAAGAACTCGAAAAAAAGAAACCCTTTTTCGATCACTCTTTTGTCCGTTTGTCTGTCGGTGTGTCACTACCGATATTCTCAGAGACGGGTGGACCTAGTAAGTTGATTTTTAGGAAGTTTCATAGTAAATACTCAATATAGTATGTTTAATCGAATACGTAAAAAACCCGTGGTAAGGGTACTGTTCCCTTCTGACGTTCGATTACGTTTTACCACGGAAAATATTTCGATTTCACATTTTTTAAATGTTTTTTTTATCAAATATCTTAATTATTGTATTAAAGTTAAATTAAAACATAGCCTAAATGTTATTCTGATATATTCTGAACAAATTTGTGTGGACCTTGTTAAAATCTGTTCTGTAGTTTATGAGATTACCTGGTTCAAACAAACAAACAGACAGACAAACAGACAAAAATTCTAAAAACTACCCTATCGTGTTCATCTAACGATTTTAAGGCGACCTGTGTATTTTT
The DNA here is from genome assembly GCA_951213275.1 of Idaea straminata. Taxonomy (NCBI): domain Eukaryota; kingdom Metazoa; phylum Arthropoda; class Insecta; order Lepidoptera; family Geometridae; genus Idaea; species Idaea straminata. The sequence goes on from OX577865.1 coordinate 10,982,563, forward strand.
TTTCTGGATATCTTACAATTACAGATTTTTTGATGTCTACAGATTTATTATATGTATAGATGCATATACATAGGCTGCACTAAAAGTATCGGGAATGGAATATTTCCACTGTTCCTGTCAGATTTAAATCGTTTTAATTGAAAATTCCTTGGTTTTAAGAATCGAATACCATTTATTTATTTAAAAAAATAATCTCGGTCTTGTTACAAGTTTTTGTCAAACTTGTTAAGTCGTTGAGAAAATGGAATTGACGCGAGAAAATTCAAGAGCGATGATTTATTATGACTTTCGAAGTGGTTTATCACAAAAACAGTGTGTTGACCGGATGATTTCTGCATTTGGTGATGAAGCCCCATCCAAAACCACAATTTATCGCTGGTTTGCTGAATTTCAACGTGGACGTGTCAAGTTCAGTGATGATCTCCGTCAAGGTCGTCCAAAAACTGCACTCACCCAAGAAAACGTTGATGCTGTGTGTAAGCTGATTGAGGAAGATCGACATGTAACATACCGCGAAATTCAGGCAACTTTAGACATTGGCATGAGTCAAATACAAATAATCTTGCATGAACAATTAGGTGTAAAAAAGTTGTTTTCCCGATGGATACCGCATTCGCTCTGTGAAGAGCAAAAAGTGGCTCGCGTTACTTGGTGCGTCAGAACTCTCGAAAGATTCCACGCAGGATCCTCAAATGCTGTATACAACATCATATCAGGTGACGAATCCTGGATATACGCGTACAAACCCGATACAAAAAACCAGTCACGAGTTTGGGTGTTCGAAAATGAGTTAAAGCCAACAAAAATTGTTCGTTCACGGAGTGTTGCAAAAAAAATGGTGGCCACGTTTGTCTCCAAAACCGGCCATGTTGTGACTATTCCTCTTGAGGGACAAATAACGGTTAATGCAGAATGGTATGCTAGCATTTGTTTGCCACAGGTCGTTTCTGAACTCCGTAAAGAGAACTGCAGCCGCCGCATCATCCTCCATCACGACAATGCGAGTTCTCACACCGCGAACAGAACAAAAGAGTTTTTAGAGCAAGAAAACATAGAATTATTAGACCATCTGCCGTACAGCCCCGACCTAAGCCCTAATGATTTCTATACTTTCCCTAAAATAAAGAATAAATTGCGTGGTCAGAGATTTTCATCACCTGAAGAAGCTGTGGACGCCTACAAAACGGCTATTTAGGAGACCCCAACTTCCGAATGGAATGGTTGCTTTAATGATTGGTTCCATCGTATGGAAAAATGTGTCAAATTTCGCGGAGAATACTTCGAAAAGCAATAAATACATTTTTAAATAGTAATGTTGTGTCACTTCCTTGATTCCCGAAATTTTCAGTGCCGTATATGTTATATGTATATATATATGTGTTTATTATGGGTTATAGTTTGTTTTAGGTTACAAATAAACATTTTTCTCTATATTTTTTTGTAATTCTTACTAAGATTTTTATAATTATTTAGGTAAAATGCGATTTTTTTGGTGTAGGGGTTGAATTTAAAAAAATCTATCTTAACGGATGCCTACGTCAAAATATGATCTATCAGTATGCAAAATAGCCCGATTTTAATATAATATTAAAAAGTACTTATAGATTATTTTATAACGATACTTATAAAGTATGACATTACTTTAAAGGCGCTCTTCCAGTACCGTGTGTAGGTATTCACATTACCTTAGCCCCCGCTCTCAAAAACGTAGCGTGCTGCGTGCTAACTGTTATATTTGATCGATGTGCAAAACAGTTTAGTATTATTATCCACAAATATAGTTCCTAGAGGTCAAAACCTATCATTTGATTCATTTTTAGCAACTAACGTTAACTATTTTTGAATAAAACCCGATAAACGATCTAATAATTCTCTGTTTTCTAACATTTTTTCTATCGAACGAAGTTGTTCATATCATGTTTTCAACCACAATGTGCAAAAATATGGTTATTAAACTACAATATCAATGTTTATCCAAATAACAAAAAGAGTATTTGATTACTTAGAGTTGCTTAAAACAAAGGTCGATTTTGCTAGCTTTATTAGCACCTGCCCTTAAGAATTCATATTTTAAAATTCTATGGCGGACAAATCTGTTGAATCTGTCGTTGCTAACAAGGGGACAAAACATACTTTTTATCACAGTTGCTCATAAAGTGGATCTTATTCAACGGCTTTTAGGCTCGTAATCCAACATATTATGCACGCGTGCGTTTTATATTGCCAACCTAGTGCTGTAAAGTTATCCCGATAGGTTAAATACGTATCTTACTGCTAATTACATACTGTTTTGATGGATAAAAAAGATAGATACTAAAGAGTTTTTTAGCTAGCATAAATGGTTGTCTCTAAAGTCGGTTTACGAACGAAAGTTTTACGTGATAATGACTTAGAAAACGATTAATAATTCAGTTATGTTTATTTTTTGGTTTTTCTTTACTTAAATATATTGTTTTTCCGTACCATTGTATTTTGTTCTTAACCCCCGACGCAAAAACAAATAGAAAAAACCCTAAAAAATATTGTATGTCAGACGAGGCTGTATAGGTTAAAAGTCTTTAGCCTGGCCTTTCCGGAGCATAATTAACAAAAAAATATTGCCTTAAAAAATGTAAACATAGACTTATCACAAATATTTTGTTAATTATTATTTTGTTTTCCTTTCAAGTCTTTTCTTTTATTCGCAACTGTGATAAAAAACGTCATCTTGGCTTCTTTAACACGCTCGCTGCCGCTCGCGCGTCATAAACCGCCTCTATGCAAAGATCAATTTACCACACTTATATCGTTATGTACTATTATTGTTTTTTTATTTATTTATTAGTCAGTCAAATAGGACTTAGAATTTTATATTTATAGACGACGCATCTATGAGATTGTTTCATTTTTAAATAGATGACTTTTGATTTAATAACACTGTATACAAAGTGTTTTATCTCCAAAAAGTCTTTTTAGGCAGTTATTTATAAAATTTGGTGTTCAAAATAAAAAATTGTATTTTTGTATAATCGACTGTATATTGCAGGCATTGTACACAGCGCCATCTAGCCCTATGCTAACCAACTAAGCTTATGTTATGGTAACCAGATAACAAAATTACTAAAAAAAAAAGTTATTTACACTTTTCAATGCGATTGTACTTTAGAAAATATTTGCAAAACTACAAAACTTGGCAGACCACGTAGCCAGACTAATATTTTAATACTTGAAATATAAGTTTCAGATCTTTGTTTAATGGGAACAGGTGTTATCTAGGAATAAGAAAACATATTGTATTTTATTGTTTGACTTGCTTTGATAAATTTATGTTAGGTACTTATACAGTGTGTAAACCACTAACCACTAGCCACCACTAGTAGGTAGCCTCAGGATACTATCAAAAAAGAATTGCATGAAAATATAATTATGTTAGTTCATGGAAATTATCCTAAGTTATGGGATTTACAACATGTGGCAACATTGTTAATAGCGGGGTTTTAGGTGAATAATAAATAATAATTAAATCCATTTTAAAGTTAATTAAAATATTGAAATTAGTTTCTTAAAATATCGTAACTACGCGGGGAAAATATTTGAAAAATCCGCCAAAACATCAAAAGTCCAGACTCGAGGTTTGCCAAAGAGCTATGGAGCACAGCTCGGTGTAAAACGCGTCGGCTGAGTTTGAAACACCACTCTTCGCTCCAAGACGGGGATAGCCGATGTAGGGAGCAAAACTACCAATCTTAAATGGGGTTGGCCAGGTCATGTGAGTCGAATGTATACCTATACCAACCAGTGGGCTTTTAGTCTTATTTGTTGTTATAGCGGAAACAGAAATAATATCATCTTCAACTATCTAGCTATCACGGTTCATGAGATACAGCCTGGTGACAGACATACAGTGGAGTTAATGTAATGATTTATCTAGATTTTCGTGTTATTATTATAAAAATATTGTTATAAACAAATTAAAAAGGATGCTAATTAATCGCTTATATTTGATTTGAATAAATGTTTTTGCGGGTAATTAAAAATAATATCAAATGGCAACGGTCAAACGTATTTGGTGTGACACTTCGTTTTGGAGACTCGATCTAAGAGCATCTCTTGACAGTATACCGTTATATTGATATAGATTCAGGTATTTATATGTAAGGTACTAAGCGTGGATAAGAGTGAAAATAGGTGATTACTGCAATACATGTGAGAAGATTATCTTAGGATTTTGTTTCATCAAATTAGTAAAGGGATTCCGTTGTTACGGAACTCTAAAAATTTTTCGACCTCTCCATTTTTAGCTAACTACGGGCGGCTGATCCAAAAGGGATATGTTTTGTAACACTTAGCTTCAATAACCTCTAATATTGTTCAAACCAATAACCTACCTAGCAATCGCAGACTGTAAATATTAATATTAGCTAATCTATACTAATATTATAAAACTGAAGAGTTTGTTTGTTTGTGTGTTGAACGCACTAATCTAAGGTTGCCTGGAGGGGATCGCTTTTAGCGATAAGGCCGCCCATTGTGCCATATTGTAAGGTACTAAATATCAATTTTCTTTTAGCATATAAGTACTTAAGTTAGAATTTATTTTTGTTTTTGTTGTATGTAATCATTTTGCGTTCTGTTTTTATGGTGCAATAAAGTGTTTATCTATCTATCTAATCTCAGGAACTACTGGTTCGAATTGCAAAAAATATTTTTGTGTTGGATAATCCATTATTCCAGGTGATCACCAATCCGCCTGCCAAGCGTAGTGATTATGGCAAAACCCCTCTACAAAACGCGATGGAGGCGGTTCTGGACCGCTGTTTGTGGCGTCGTTTGGGGGAGGCCTATGTCCAGCAGTGGACGTGTATGGGCTAATATGATGATAATGATAAATCCATTTATCGAAAAAATATTTATATATTTATTTCACGTAGGTATCAATTAACATATGTGTTTCTGACACCACACGACCTACCAGTTAAGCTAAACAGACCTTCTTTATCCTAAGGTTGCCTGAAAGAAATCGCTTTAAGCGATAAGGTCGCCTGTTTGTACATTGTCGTAGTTAATAAGCTTTCTCGTTCTTTTTGTTATCCCCTCGTCTGTCGACCGACCTTTTAAAGGTCGATTTTAAATATGGCGCATCTGTCGCGCCACCTTCTAAAGGTCGATCGTTTACCGCGTATTTCAACGTCGAAGTGAAGCGTGTACACTATATCTAGCCTGTTCGAACGTATACAATGTGAAAGAGAAAACTCAGGTATATATAATTAACTAAGGTGCAAATAACAACAAAAATATAATAATAAATACATACCTTCATACTAATAATAATTACATATTGCACATAAAAATACTTATAAATATATACATAAATACATATATTATATCTATCTATTTATCTATAGGCTACTTTTTATTTTGTTATACCCACGGGATTGTGACTTACGCGGGTGAAATCGCGGGGCGCAGCTAAGTACACTATACAAAGTCAAAAGTCTTTGACTTTCAAGCCTGAATAACTATCGATAGAGACATCTGAGCAGTAACAAGTAAAATATGTTCGAAACTTCAACAAACATTGTTTAACTAGAGTCGTTTCTTGTAAGTACTATTTATTAGATTTCGGGTTCAAGATCAGGGCAAAGGGGTAGTAACATAAAGTGTGTAACAAAACCCCTCATGAACGAGACGTCTAAAACTTCGCATTTATAATATTAGTAGGGATTATAGACACATTGCATTTCAGGCGTCGTGTTGTTAAGGTAATATAAGTTTTAGGCATTTGGCTGTTTAGGTCAATTATTTTTTGGATATTGTGTATCTTAGGAAATTTGCGTGTCAGGCATTTTGCTATACCTTTGGACATTGATTTAAGGCATTATGCGACTTAGGCATTTTGCGTTATAGACGTCGCGCTTATAAGGACCCAATGCCCCATACATGTAATGTACGTATTTCTAGCAAGGCCCTTCGTCTAATTATATTGACGCTAAGGTATTGTATTGCTAGTATTAAGTACTTTCTAAAAAGTATACGTAAACAATTTTTTTTTCAGGTCAGTATCTTCCTACTAACTAATATTATCAATGTTAAAGTTTGTGTGTTAGTATGTGTGTATATTTGTGTGTATGTTTGTTCCTCTTGCACCCAACAACTCGTGGACTGATTGCAATGAAACTCGGTTTGTAGTTATCTGAAGACCCAGGTCTTCAGTTATCTGAAGACCTGGGTCTTCAGATAACTACAAACCGAGTTTCTGAAAGTAGTTATCTACAAACCGAGTTTATCTAGCTATATAATCTAAATAATAGTCCAGACTAATATATACTTTTTATTTCCTATATTACCACGTGATAGGGACTTACGCGGGTGAAACCGGGGGGCACAGCTAGATATTTCTTAACTGCGGTGAATGATTACCTTCCAATTACCTTTGTTTAATTTAAAACAAACTACAGTTTATGAGGAATCCATTGATAAACCTTCAATCATGTTAGCAAAGCAAGAATACCATGTAACACAATCTCGTAGAGTCAGATTTGCCTGTAATTTGAGTACCTTTATTTTTTTATTTGCCACATAATAGGAGAACCAGGCATTTAAAGTTTGAGTTACAATACGGCATTTGTTAATCGTATAAATATCTATATTTATACTAGCTGCGCCCCGCGGTTTCACCCGCGTAAGTCCCGATGCCGTGGCGATTTTTTCTCACCTTTTAAACCTTCCCTAGACCTCCACGAACATTTCAAGACTAAGATCAGGTAGATCCGTTCAGCCGTTCTCGAGTTTTAGTGAGACTAACGAACAGCAATTCATTTTTATATATAAGAAGATTATACAGACTAGCTGCGGCCCGCGGTTTCACCCGCGTTAGTCCCAATCCCGTATTTTAGGGTTTTCCCGGAAATTATTCGATTTTTCCTCGCCTTTTAAACCTTCCCCAGACCTCCACGAACATTTCAAGACTAAGATAAGATAAATCCGTTCAGCCGTTTTCGAGTTTTAGTGAGACTAACGAACAGCAATTCATTTTTATATATATAGATATAGAAGATAGAAGATGAAAGAATTGATTGTTTGTTTGTATTGAATAGGCTCCGTAACTACTGGAATTATGATTAAACTTGGCATGAAAATACATTGATTTATTGAGAGTGTTATAGACTACTTTATATCCTAATATTCCACCGGATTCGGGATCCTCTATAAATCGCCATAGGATTGAAAAGCTACCTCGCATCTAAGAAATAAATACTGACCATTTGCCATGCTAAAATGTTACAAACCCGTTTGCTTAATTTAAAACAAAAAATTGAACAAAATTGCAACAATTTCCCAAAAACAACACAGTTACATAAAACCGTACGAAAGTGGTATTCCATGACATTCTATGGATATCTACCGAGCTTTCCAATAGTCGTTTGCGTCTGATGGTATGCGTACATTTTGATATTCGTTGCTATTTGAGTGGGTTTCACTGCCCTCCGATGTGTTCCCGTTTTTTGTTTCCACGGAATGTCACGCCATTCGTGCGGGTATTACAATGAATTGATTTTAGAGAATTTAAGCTTTCAGAGTAGTTTTTTTTGTTGTTTGTCATGTATATTGTCATACTACGATTAAATAAAAAATGAATAAAAATAAAAAAAATAAAAAAGGCCTTTAACCTTCAATAACATCTTTTAAATGTGGTTAAGTATTTTTGTTAGTAATTATGTAGTAGAGTATATATATTTTATATTTATTGTTTATTTGTTAGTTATATTATGTATTATTTTTCCTTATAATCTAGTTTAATATAACATTGTTTAGGGTGTGAGCCCCTTCACGGGTAAAGACCTCCTCCAGTTCCTTCCATTTGTCCCTGTCTTTTGCAATATTCTGCCAATCGTCATACTACGATTAATCCTGTTAAATTCCGTACTAGAATTTAAAGTGGGTTTCTACGCCAACGACCTTGCTACACAGGTTACTAAATAGTACTACCGGTACCGGTCGCCTTCGTTGGTGAACATTATTGATTGTTACGAATGTGTTTTGTTTTTGAGATGGAATTGTAGGTGAGATCTTTACCGACATTTTGGTGTGATTTTGAGCCAAAATTTCCATATAGTTTTGAAGCTATCCTAAACTTAAAAATTAAAACTAGTAGAACTTTGAAATAACAAAGAATTTTCGTCTCAAATTACACCAAAATATCTTTAAAGATCTCACCTACAATTCCATTTCAGCACTTTTGAGAAAAACACATTCGTACCAATCAAGAATGTCTACCAACGAAGGCGACTGGTGCCGGTATTAACTATTTAGTAACCTGTGTAGCATAATGAAATATGTTGGAAATAGTATCTATAGTAGTATCATATGTTAACGAAAACTCTTCTTCTATCAGCCCTTTTCCCAAATTATTTGTGGTCGGCGCAGTATGTCTTCTGTCTTCTTCACTTTTATTAGCCGTCGTCTCATAGTTTACATTCATCTTTCTCATATCTTATTTTCAGAGTACTTCCATATTTTCTTAGGTCGTCTTCCTCCTCTGCATTCCTCTACGTTCATACTCATTACTCTTCGAGTCACATGGGTCTCCTCTCTCCACATTACATATCCATACCAACTCAAACAGTTCCCTTTTACTTTTTCAGTTATTTTCAGGTGTCTTCGTCATTTCTTATTTTAGCCATCCTCGTTAGTCCACACATCCATCACATTTTCATCTACGCTGCATGCAGTCTTCTCTCATCCTTCTTCTTCACAGCTCAGCATTCAAATCCATATATTACGACAAGTCTTGGTTTTGTAAACCTTAGTGGAATTTTAACAATATCTATACCTATAATAATTATTTTGCATTATGTTGTGATTTTTTTTTGTAAATCTATGAAATATATAAGAAAGTCACGCCGAAAATTACTAAGCGAGTGAAACCGCGGGGCACAGCTAGGAACAAATAAAAATTACGATTATTTGTCTGTTTAAAACTACAAAAGCGACGACAGCTAAGTCTGTAATGTTACAGGCACCTGCAGTATAATTATTTTACTTGAATTAAACTAAACCTTAATGAAGTGAGCCTTCAAAGATGAGCTAGTGGTTAAAAAGTAAGTAGTAAAAATACATAAAAAATAGGTTTGAAAACAACCTTTTATAAACGGAGTAATTTTAAACGAAAAAAGTCACTTTCACCCACATCTTTGAATATCGATGTCGTCTAACAAAACTTGTCAACCGCTTCTCAGTTTCCGCAATAAAGAAAAATGCAACCGAATATCGTGTTACACTGCATTATGGCTATCGGAATTTTATATCCTTTCTCTAAAACATCGGGTAACAGAGAAACATAATGGATACGCTATTTTGAATAAATATTTTATCACTATGTCTCTCTCTTTTTTGACGAAAGATAGCTGATATCGTTCTTTATAGCAAAATTGCTCAATCAGAGGTAGATTCGGCTTATCTTTTATCTCTGGTGTGTATAAAGGTGCCCCCTAGATCTATTTTGCGAGAGAATCGTAAGGCATCTCGTCTAGGTGTCATGCGTGGCGGTACTAAATATAGGCGAAATTCCTTTCTTATGAGAGCTGCAAACAGTCTCAATTCGCTGGTTGACTACCCGGAACTGGATCTCTTTAACACCTCCTCTTACAGTATTAAAAGAGCATTAACATCTCGTTGGTTGATTGCGGACTCTTAATTTTATTTATTCTCTTAACTATATTTTATGTTTAGTTTTTTATTATATATATATTTTAAATTACCTGTTCTTAAGTATATATTTTCCTTTCTTTGTTAATTATTGTTAATTTCATTATTTATTAGTCAAGTAGATACTTCTGTTTTTATGCGATGCGTCTAAGCGTTTAGCAAGATATATGCGGAGACTTGTAAATGGTTTTTTAGTAAGTAAGGTAGATTTATATGTTTGTTATTAGTGCTGTTTGTCTTCCGAACAAAATAAAATAAAAAATTTAACGTTTTATAAATGTGCAAGAGAGAGCCTTGTCGTAAAGACAGTGCGCTATTGTGTGCTATTATTTCGCACATTTTTCTTTAAAATAAAGACTTTCAAGTTTATTTTAAAGTAGAAGCTTCTTCAGGTCAATTTGTACGATACATTCTATTATTATAACATTGAATATTTCATACTTCTAACTCTTTTTCAACTTTGTGTTTGAAGGAGTAGAGTTGAGAATTGTTTGTAGACTGATACGCAAAAGAGTTTTGCTCTAATAAGCATTGAAGGAATAAAGTTTGAAAAATATGGTACGAAGTTTATGGTGATTGTTGCGATGTTGTTTTGAATATGGGATCTAATCAAGGTGGAATGAAACACTGATTTTTTGTTTTTATTATTCACAAATTCACTGTGTTTTGGTTGATTTTTCTTTTCAGGGTTCCGTATCTAAAGGGTAGAAACAGTACCCTTTTACTAAGAATTCAGCGTCTGTCTATCATTAGGCTGTATCTCATTATCCGTGATAGCTAGACAATTTAAATTTTTACAGACGATGTATTTCTATTGGGGTTATAAGAACAAATACTAATTAGTTGGATTTTCTAAAAAAACGTGATTTTTTGTTTTTTTAAGATATTATTTATTTTTGTTATTAAAATATTTGTGTAATAATATTCATTCTATTTTTCTTACTGTATAATAGGACGTTTTGCTACTAGGTCATTTTGATATTGTGTCATTCCAAGTATAGGACGTTTTGCTACTAGGTCATTTTAATATTGTTTCATTTCAATTATAGAACGTTTTGCTACTAGGTCATTTTGATATTGTGTCATTCCAAGTATAGGATGTTTTGCTACTAGGTCATTTTGATATTGTGTCATTTCAATTATAGAACGTTTTGCTACTAGGTCATTTTGATATTGTGTCATTCCAAGTATAGGACGTTTTGCAACTAAGTCATTTTAATATTGTTTGATTTCATTTATAGAACGTTTTGCTACTAGGTCATTTTGATATTGTGTCATTCCAAGTATAGGACGTTTTGCTAATAGGTCATTTTGATATTGTGTCATTTCAATTATATAACGTTTTGCTACTAGGTCATTTTGATATTGTGTCATTCCAAGTATAGGACGTTTTGCTACTAGGTCATTTTGATATTGTGTCATTCCAAGTATAGGACGTTTTGCAACTAGGTCATTTTGATATTGTGTCATTCCAAGTATAGGACGTTTTGCAACTAAGTCATTTTAATATTGTTTCATTTCAATTATAGAACGTTTTGCTACTAGGTCATTTTGATATTGTGTCATTTCAATTATAGGACGTTTTGCATCTAGGCCATTTCGATCTTGTGTTGTTTTGATATGTAGACATTTTGCTTTTAGATCGTTCCAATATGTAAGGCTAAAAACAGAATTAATTAGTTCGGAACCCTTCGTGCGCGAGTCCGACTCGCACTTGGCCGGGTTAGCTATCACGGCATGGTGACGGACAGTGAAGTCTTAGTAAAAGGGTCCCGTTTTTTGCTAAATCCCAAAATGTCTAGCTTATCAATAGGACTGAATCTCATAATGCCGGAAATTGAATACGCATACCCTTTAGATACGGGCACTAAAAATGAATGATACTCATTAGGCATTGTGGCAATTAGCAAAAGCCGACCTAATTCATACCGAATTGAGTTGCCGCACTCACTCGACCGAACCAAATGCAATTACAATATGCAAATGTTTATGTAGTTCGGTGTAACTATGTCCATGGTAATTTGAACTTGCAATAGTTTATGATTGCCTAGTAGATATACCTCGATTTTCATTAGAAAATGACATTTTGAGAAAAGGCATTTAAAACAGACAGACAGATAAATAAATAAATAATAAATAAATATTGCAGTATAATCCACGCAGCGCCATCTAGCCCCAAGTTAAGTAACTAGACTTGTGTTATGGGTGCTAGACAACGGATATACTACTTGTATACTTTTCTTTTGTAAATATATACTTATAATACATAGAAACAACCAGACTACAGACAAATATCTAAGCATAAATAGTTGTCTGAGGCGGGAATCGAACCCGCAACCCTGTATTTGGCAGTCCGGCAAGGTGACCATTGTGCCAACTGGGTCGTCAACACAGATGGACAAGAAAGTAATCTTATACAGTTTCCTTTTTTTACAATTTTAAGTACGGTACCCTGAAAAAGACATTTTGAGAAAGGACATTTCGAGAAAAGGACAACGCTCTATCCAAGATCAATACTTTTGAGATTCAAGAAAAATTAATTCAAGAAAAATACATTCTTAGAAAAGGACATTTTGAGAAAAGGACATTTTTAGAAAGGGCATTTCAAGAAAAGCACATTCTGAGAAAGGAACTAAGAAACTGAACTAAGAAACCTATTTTATCGATATAAAAACTTTTTCAAAATATGCCATTCTCGGCAACTGGTACACAATTTCTAAATAATTTATTTCAAAAATAAGAGAAGGTATCCTAAATACATTTTCTCGTAGTGGGTTCATCTGTTATTTATTCTGAAATAAGTACCTTTTAATTATTAATTAAAGAATTTCAATCAAAACATTGTATTTAAGTAATTGAATATCGACGAAGTGCTTTTTTACCACAGAGTACCTCAATAAAGTGGTCGAAAATAAATTAATTTATTCCATAGTCTGTACGTTCGTGGTTCACAACTGACACTGAATTAAATCAAATTATATGATACCAATCATTCGGTGTGTTTAATTAATTATTGGAATTTATATAACACTAGCTGCGCCCCGCGGTTTCACCCGCGTTAATCCTGATCCCGTGGGAATATTGGGTTAAAAAGTAGCCTATGTGTTTCAAACTATCTAAATACCGAGTTTCATCGCAATCGGTTCAGTAGTTTTGCGTGCAGGAGTAACAAACATACACACAAACTTTCACATTTATTATATTAGTAGGATACTAGCTGTCCGGGCAAACGTTGTTTTGCCATATGAAAAAAAAGATGTTCGATTCTCAGACCTAACAAATTTACACAAAAAATTTCATACAAATTGGTTCAGCCATTTACATAGGTAGAATTTGGCAACTAACACCGCGACACGATTGACATCAATATTTATACGATACTAACAACGTCACTCAATTGTTTTGCCTTTCCGGAACTTCTCTACTAAAACTTTAACTTTATGCTATGGTATTAAAGTTCAAATTGACTTTTAAGTATTACTAGCTGCGCCCCGCGGTTTCACCCGCGTAAGTCCCGATCCCGTGGGCATATTGGGATAAAAAGTATCTTATGTCCGTCTCCTGGCTCTAAGCTACCTCCCCAACCAATTTTCACCCAAATCTGTTCTGCCGTTCTTGAGTTATAAGTGGTGTAACTAACACGACTTTCTTTTATATATATAAGATTACGAATCGTTTGTATTGGGATTGGGAGTATAGAAGAGTGTTGTTTTTAGACTTTTTCAGGCTGTTTTTTTAAATTTTTCTCTCCGTAAGAACCATCTTCGTACTTTAAGGAATATTCTATCGCTGAGCTGTTCCTAAGCGCAAATCTCGAGAACGGCTAAACCGATTTCGATAATTCTTTTTTTAGAATATTCTATAAGGTACGAGGATAGTTTTTAGGGAGAGATTTTTTTTTTAAAATTGCCTGAAAAAGTCAATTTGAACTTTAATACCTTAACATAGAGTTTAAGATTTAGTGTAGAGATTTCGAGAAGGCAAAACAACTGAGTGACGTTAGTATCGTATAAATATTGATGTCAATCATATCGCGACTCGCAGTGTTTGCCTAACTCCACATAAACGGCTGAACCGATTTGTATGAAAAAAAAGGAGGAGGTTCTCAATTCGTCGCGTATATATATTTTATTATGTATACGTTCGCCGATTAAGTACTCGAAAACGCCAGGACCGATTTGGAAAATTCTTTTTTTGATTGAAAGGGGATAATTTATATTTTTTTCGTATATGGCTAAACAACGTTTACCGAAAGAGCTAGTTGTAAATAAAAATTAGTATTGTACATATGGTGAACATTGCTTAATTTTTCATTTGAAAAGGGTTTTTCAATTGATTGAATCAGCCGTTACTTTTCGGAACTCCATATATCTGTAATGGAAGTATTAATATTTAGTTTTTAGTTCCGAGCCTAGTTCTTAAACACAAAATACAATGCCAATATGGCTAAAGACTCACTTGGTTTTTGCCTCGTTGCATGTTTCTTTTTACGTTTTTACGCTTCTTCGTTTTACCTACTCGTATTCTTAATATTAGTAGGTATAGAAGATAATCCGACACATCACATTTTCAAATAACGTATCAAAGTTATTACAATCGAATGCTTCCATAATACAAAATGTCTGACTAAAAAAATAGTATGTAAATATTTTTCTTACTTCATACATAAAGCATATTATTTAAGAATGACTTTCGATGTAAATCTAAGTCTCCGGTCGTCTAGAGGCCGCTGGCAGACAGACAGATAATGATTTAGGTCTATGTCTGTATACAGTGTGAAAAAGAAAACTCTGTAATATATTTTCTGTACATGAAGAGGTACCGGACCTTACTCAAAGTCAAAGTCATTTTTTGAAGTGAAAACTTCTTTAGCGGCGTTGAGCACTTTTCTGTAATGGGTATAAAATCTTAAACTCGCGTCAGGACACGTGACCTGATCGAAAAAGCGTAAGACATCAGTCGACTCGCTAACACGTGACCTGATCGAAAAAGCGTAAGACATCAGTCGACTCGCTATAGTCTATGGTTTGCGCGACCAAAACTGTCATTTTGGTTTTGACAGCTCGGCATTCGCCCGCGTTTGTGTTTGGTTTTTTGTTTATTTATCTTAAAAATCTTTGAAACTAAGTTGTGAAGTTTTTGTGGCTAGAGGATTTTGCTTGCGGTAAGTGTTTATTACAATTGTTTAATGTGTTATAGTGCAGATAGTTATGTATTTTTTTATTCATTTGGATGCTTAATACATTTGTACACAGATCACATAGAAACGTCTTAAAAACTAAGTTAGGATGTGTGCCTTCGGAACGCGCCCACCAATAAGAAGAAGGCACAAGAAACTCATGGGTTATTTTTCATGTGATCACTCACAATGGTCAATTTACTCAAATTAACTCAGAAAAATATTTTAAAATAGGAAGTAAAGGAAAAAAGTTTGTAAATAAATATACCTGTGAGTTTTGGCGGGAACGAGTTAACAACATGTCGTGCTGCAGTTTTATTTTCATGAAACTTAGATGTAACCCGAGTTGAATTGTATAATTCTGGTGGAATGTTATTCAATTTAGTTCTGTGAAAGTGCACAAGTGTAGTGAAAGTAAAAATCAGTGTCAAACATGCAGTTTTCACGTTGCCTCCAAATCTCCTAGTAAGGTTATGGTAAACTTGCCACCGCTTTACTATAACCCCTGACTTGACGGACTATGACGACTTTGACTGTATTGAAACACTTTAGGCCCGATTTATGAAAAATCGGGTCATAATTTGATGCAAAATATAACTTGACACTGGCTAAATGCACACGTGCGAAGCCATAATAAAAGAAAAAAAAAAAAAAAAAAAAAATATACCTGCGGGTAATAAGAGCCACTAAAAGGTTTTTAAAAACTTTGATATAAGCGACAAAATAACAAGAAAATAAACGAATAAATTGTTTATGAAATTATAAAAGAAAGCCGTGCTAGTTACAGCATTTATAATTCGAGAATACTCGAAATTCGCTGTATATTGGTGGGGAGGTAGCTTAGAATCAGGATTAACACATAGTGCAATTACAAATTTTATTTTATACATAATTGACATAAATAATACATGGTTATCATTTCATACAAAATTGTCATATTATGATAAAACTTGTCTATCATTTTTTTAGTTTCTATCGCAAGACCACTTTGCGTATGCCTATGTCAATTTCATACAAACAAAATCTAAAGTAAATCTGTCGATTGGGTAACTAAAAATATATGTCGATTGGCGAAAGACCCACATCTCTTTCGCATTTTTTAAGACTTCGCTCATGTAGTCTTCTGAATGTAGAACTAATTATAATTCAAATAATGACGTTGTATTTACAAGGTGAGCCTAAAACAATAACTGCAAGGAAGACCGTATAGGGATTATATGCCACGGGTGTATAATCTGATTGTATATGCTTTGAAATCTTGACGATGAACCTCGAATTATTTTGTCTAAACACTATAAGGTGCAATACTAATTGGCCTTAACATCTAATCTTGATGATTTATACAACGCCAGCTCTTTTAATCCATTTTATTAGAGCTGTAGTGCCTAGGACATAAGATTCAGCTTGTTTAGAACCTATACCACCTATATCACTTTAGTTGAGGAGGCTTATAGCTAAGCGACGCTCGCTGATCGTTTACGGTCGTGCGGGTTAAGCGAAGACTAGCGCGGTCATTACTTCTATAGGTGGCCAATTAGTAGTGTCGCAAAAATGTGTTTGCGTGAGCCCCTCCGTGCTTCGGAAGGCATATTAAGCCGTTGGTCCCGTTTGCCACCTCTAGTAGCAGTAGTTAGGTCAAGTTAGAGTCCTTAGGGCGATCTGAAAACTCTAACAATAGGTGAGCCACACCACTATACGAGAAGAAGTTTAGTTGATAATTCCAGAGGTGAATTGATCAATACGTCTGGAGACAACTAACGATGTTTTCCTTCAACGTAAAAGTAATGTCAAAGAGCGCACTTAAATTTTTCAAAGAAAAAATATTTTACATTACACGGAATTCTAACCCTTCGAAATGAAAGTTCAAGTATCTTCCACTAGACCAACACCGTTCTAAGTAGAAATAAAGCTCAATGTAAATAATGGAGTTCTTAGATTTTCAGAATTTCTCAAACTCTGGGTAAATTAGAGTAATTTACCAAAAACATCTATATTTTTTTTTTACATGAAACAGTAGAAATATTGGAGGGAGACCTTTGCTGTACGTGCAGTAGGACGGAAAATAAATAAAATATAATATTTTTTCTGGTTAAAGTCCGAGAGTACCTTCCTTCGCATACTTAAAACGGATTACAGGGTTTTCTTCACACATTGTATAATGTCAGTATTAAAATATCCTAGATACGGTGGACGTAGTAGACTCTTATAAGCCAACATACATTATTGATTATTTTCAGGCTTAAAATAAAAACCGCAAACGCTACCTTAACCCTATGTAGATTAATTTTACCAACGAAGGCCGCTCTTTGAAGGAAAGCCTCAAAATAATACAAAATATAAAATAAGGTTGTTTTCACACGGCAACTCGTCTCGCAATAGGCCGTCTACACACGCGTAATGTTTATGTAAATTCCGTGTAAGCGGCTGCTTGGGGCTTGTTACTTGGCCAAGGGCAGGAAGGGATTCAGGATTAGGGCATAATATAATCTTAATTTGAAACTAGTATTACAAGTGACTTCTTAGTAATATACTTAGGTATGCATGGATTGGCGTAAACTCGAAAACTCTATCGCATATTATAATTTTCATTCGAACATTTCACGGACAGGAAATTAACAAACCTAGAATTTATGAGAAACTTTAAATAGAAAATATCTATAATAGGTACAAGGATTTTTCAATTTTTACTTTTTCAGTATTTGTAGTGTTAAACTGCAAAACAATAATTAATGTATATAAACGTTTAACTACTGAATCGATTGCGATAAAAATGGATACATAAGTAAGTAGGAATAATACGTATAGGCTTTTACATCTGTCTAATCTAGATGATTTATGCATCGCCAGCAACTTTAATCTATAAACTCAGGGCGCTGTAGTGTATAGGACATGTTTTAGATGGAGTAGACTTGCAAAAAACCTATAACAACCAACCTATCAGCTTATTCGACCGTATCCATCTCCTTCTAGGTGAGCATGCTACATCCTTATCATGGCGCCACCATCAGGTGAGAAATAATGAAAGTCATTTTTTGCGTAAAAAAATGAATCTAAAATATTTATCAATACCCTATTTTCCTTAACCCTTAGTCCGGTCCCATCAGATGCGGTAAAAATGATAGTCCTATATTGCGTAAAAAAAATGAATCTAAAATATTAATCAATACCCTATTTTCGTCAACCCTTAGTCCGGCCCCGTCCAAAGGACAGTTTCCAACATCTGTATCTCCAGCTTGAAACCGGAAAGGTCCCCACAGATCTGCATAAGTTTGTAGTGACAGCGTCGTGTTTGATTTTATTTATTTCATGAGGTCTTCACTCTTGGGGATTCACTAAGAACCTGAGAATTTCAAATCTTACTTATTTCGCAGTCGTTTTTTGTTGTTTTTTTTTTTGTGTGAAAATGTTACGGATTTCAGAGATCTTTTGTAGGATTTGCGAGGTTTTTTGTAATGGGTTGGTTATGGTCAGGGAATTAGGTGCGAGAATGTTTAGAAAGTTGGTGAAAATAAGGTAAAATAAGAAGTCGAAGGTAAGTTATAGACAATGATTGATTTCATAGATTTTCTGAATCTTGTTAGATATGTATTAGAGATACCTACGTTTCTACTGACTTTATTAAAGGTATTGGTTATTAATTATTTGTGTATCGATTGCGCTGAAACTTATTATGTGGGAGTCCTGGAATAACAGATAGGATTTTACGTTTACTTATTAGTTGGCTCCAGACGAGTTAATTCCTCTGAACATAGTCGACTAAGCTAAGTATAGGTTCCGGGCAAGCCTTTTTATATTTTATTCACTGTTATAAGTCTGAAAGATTTTTTTTGATTCTTGAATTTACATAACCTAAAAATTTCCAAAAAAGGTTGAGGTGCACAGAAGTAACTATCAACCACTTTCTTATACAATTAATACCTATTTTTCACTCAATTTTTCTCTTATAAAAATTTTTAGTAACTAAATTCGTGCTACATAAAATGCTTTATCTAAAAGAGTAGTACCCAAGTGCGGTATATATAGGTATATTGTTCTAAAAAGTGAGACAAAGGACGCACGTGACTATTGTATTAAATGTCTAAGCACACACAAGTTTTATTTGAGCTTTTTACGAACATAGATACTAACTACTTACTCAGTAAGCTCAGCGACTCAAAGGTGATCTTGACGTCAGATTTTTCGATCGCTCCCATGTATGGTCGGCTGCATAATTGCAGACCCACCGTAGAGCTCCAAAACGGCTGCTATAAGAATGCTATCAACACTAGCAAGATTCTAGACGCCTGCTTTAGTTGAGGTTTAAAGTCTTCTAACTCATTTATCAAACAAAAATTATTAGAATGAAAACATGCCAATAATAGTAGTTTTAGAACTCTACCGGGGGCTGCAATTATGGAGCAGACTGTAGATAAATATCATCATCATATCAGCCACAGGACGTCCACTGCTGAACATAGGCCCCCAAAGACTTCCAGAGCGATCGGTCACATGCTCTCTGCGTCCAACAACTTCCCACCACTTTAATTCAATTTAGTCGGAGGCCGTCCCGAGCTGCGCTTTCCGGTTCATGCATATAGTTACCTATAGTTATTAATTTTCAGTTTTCAAGATATTATTATTCATAGTGCATATTATTATTATTTTTTCAGAAATTGATTCGGAGATTCCGGCTGTTTGCAATTTGAATTTGGAAGTAGTTTACTAAAAGTTGCCGTGTCGGATGGTTTGATTGGATTTCAGCACAAAATATATGGGGATAGTTTTTTTTTATTTAGGACACATCCGTCAGACTTTAATAAATAAATAATAATTAATATTGCAGGACATTCAACACATCGCCATCTAGCCCCAAGCTAAGTAATTACACTTGTATTTTGGGTGCTAGGCAACGGATATACTACCTATATACTTTTCTTTTGTAGATATATACTTATAATACACTAGTAGCGCTTCGCGGTTTCACCCGCGTAACTCCAAATCCCGTGGGAATATCGGGATAAAAAGTAGCATATAGCCTTCCTCGATAAATGGACTATCCAAAGCAAAAATATTTTTTCAATTTGAACCTGTAGTTCCTGAGATTAGCGCGTTCAAACAAACAAACAAACAAACTCTTCAGCTTTATAATATTAGTATAGATAGAAACAACCAGACCACATACAGATATCTAAGCATAAATCCTAGTGATGAACGTTAAATGTCAGTAGGTAGATTCCGGATTCGACATAAGTTTTTTGATTTGCAGAGTTTCTGATCTTCTCACATATTTTGGTTCTAAGAATGATTTGGTCCTTATTCGACCACGTCGATTTATGCCACTTTTCTTGGGTTATTGGCGGAGCGACCCATTTCTAAGGGTCACACTTTCTAAATTATTGACAAAAGACGACTCAGAATAATATTTTTTCGTCAACTACCCAAATCCAAAAAGATATTTTGAATGTTAATTATTTTAAAAATCAAAGAACGTTTTCTTGTAGTTACAGCGGTTCTAGGACCTTGCACAAATACTACTCTGTTTAGATAAAGACAATAATATAAAAAATAAAAATATATTTGCCATATAAATAATTTCACATTGTTATCTTCAGCAGACAGTATAAAACTTAAAGATTAAAATAGACTATCAAAAAAGATAGATTATTTCATTTTGTTTTTTAAAGTTGTCAAATTATGAATTATGTTGGATCCAGTCAATCTACGCATTCTGTTGGATCCAGTTAATGTATTGCGATACCCTGGTACTGACAACAGCTCGATTATTATTGCCACAATCAGGGGGACCATACGACGTAAGTCCTACCACAACATTATTGTGGTAAAGGGGACCACCAGAGTCAGCATTGCATTGACCACGACCAGAACCTAAAAAAAAAAAAAAAAAATTATGGTTTTAAATTACCACAATTATGTTTTAACAAAAAACTCGTATTACTCATCACAGTTAAGAAAAGAAAAGTCGCATATTTTGGCCACATACACAGACATACAATATACAATTTATTGAAACTTATAATTAAGGGTAAAATGGACGGGAAGAGGTGTAGAGGTAGGAAAAGGATTGCTTGGTGTGACAATATAAAGTCGTGGACCGGTACAGCTGACGCGGCTGCTCTGAGCAGAGCAGCCCAGGATAGAAAAGTTTTTTAAGAGATGGTCGCCGACATCCGTTAGGATATGGTACAGAAAGAAAGAAAAGAAAATTTGTAACAACATCGGAATATTGAGCTCCACAAAATAATTAAAAATCAGCCAAGTGCGAGTCGGACTCGTGCACCAAGGGTTCCGTACCATTATATTCTGTTTTAAGTATTTGTTGTTACAGCGGCAACAGAAATACATCATCTGTGAAAATTTCAACTGTCCAGCTTTCACGGTCCATGAGATACAGCCTGGTGACAGACAGATAGACGGAGAGTGGAGTTGGTAAAAGGGTCCCGCTTTTACCCTTTGGGTACGGAACCTCAAACAAATGTAAGAATACATGGAAGAAATCGCTTTAAGCGATAAGGTTGCCTATTTGTACAATTTTAGTAAATAAGCTTTTAGTTCGGAACGCGAAACGGATTGTTGGGAGACCAGCTGCCCGGTGGACCAACGACATTGTAGCGGTCGCGGGTAGTCGGTGGTTTGAGGCGGCTCAGGACCGCTGTTTGTGGCGTCGTATGGGGGAGGCCTGTGTCCAGCAGTGGACGTGTATGGGCTGATATGATGATAATGATGAAGCTATCAGTTTGTTGTGTCTTTTCTATGTTTTTTTATGTGTTTATCTATCTATCTATTTGGCGACCCAGTTGGCACAATGGTCACCATGCCGGACTGCCAAACACAGGGTTGCGGGTTCGATTCCCGCCACAGACAAGTATTTATGATTAGATATTTGTCTGTGGTCTGGTTGTTTCTATGTATTATAAGTATATATTTACAAAAGAAAAGTATGTAAGTAGTATATCCGTTGTCTAGCACCCATAACACAAGTCTAGTTACTTAGCTTGGGGCTAGATGGCGATGTGTGGAATGTCCTGCAATATTTATTTATTTTTATATTTTATTATATTTCTTAGTTTTGTTTCTTACCTTGGTTAACAGAACATATCATGTTTTGATTGACACTGGAACCATAATTGCTATTGCACGTTGCTTGATTGACAGCCCACAGTTGGGCGTGGCGCAATTGTGCGGAGATCCCTCCAAACTGAAAAAAAGAAGCGTAAAAGTAGGTATACAATGAACACATGGAAATGTTAAAATACACGGAATAAATATAAAAAGTACGATTGACATTCAGCGTAAATGGCGATTTGCATATTAGAATCATTATGAGTTTCTTTTTATGATAAAGTCCGCCGATCTGACATTAAGCGTCTTTGATATTTTACGTGTCTGATATAAGGCGTGCAAACCAAATATCTATTAATAAATCATGCCAACAATATATTTCATTAAAGTGAAAGGGTACCGGCGCTCTCTCCATACAAACGAAGTCGACTGTTTCCTCCCTGGATAATGACACTAGCACAAATATTTTTGTGCCATAAAACCTATAACTGCCATGACTATGCCCCTATGTTTTGGTTTTTTTCATTTTCTAATTCTATGGTAATTGTGCCATAATAGTACATTACGATATAAGTGTGGTAAATTGATCTTTGCATAGAGGCGGTTTATGACGCGCGAGCGGCAGCGAGCGTGTTATAGAAGCCAAGATGCAAATATCAATTCCACACGTATATCGTACGACGTTTTTTATCACAGTTGCAAATAAAAGAAAAGACTTGAAAAGAAAACAAAATAATAATTAACAAAATATTTGTGATAACTCTATGTTTACATTTTTTTAAGGCAATATTTTTTTGTTAATTATGCTCCGGAAAGGCCAGGCTAAAGACTTTTAACCTATACATCCTCGTGTGACATACATTATTTTTAGGGTTTTTGTATTTGTTTGTGCGTCGGGGGTTAAGAACAAAATACAATGGTACGGAAAAACAATATATTTAGGTAAAGAAAAAACAAAAAAATAAACAACTCAATTTTTAATCGTTTTCTAAGTCATTATCACGTAAAATTTTCGTTTAGAGACAACCATTTTTGCTAGCTAAAAACTCTTTGGTACCTACCTTTTCGGGATAACTTTACAGCACTAGTTAACAAATCTAAAACGCACGCGTGCATAATATGTTGGATTATGAGCCTAAAAGCCGTTGAATAAGATCCACTTTATGAGCAACTGTGATAAAAAACCTATAACTGCCATGACTATGCCCCTATGTTTTGGTAATTAGAAAATGAAAAAAACCAAAACATAGGGGCATAGTCATGGCAGTTATAGGTTTTATGGCACAAAAATATTTGTGTTAGTGTCATTATCCAGGATGGAAACAGTCGACTACGTTTGTATGGAGAGAGCGCCAGGTACCATTTTCTCTTAAGGGACATAACAAGTAGATTGTACCATTCGGCCGCAAAATATATATTTCCGGGATATGTACTTTTAATCCCTCACTGCACGCGAAATTTTACTTTATGTATTACTGTAGAAACCTTAATTATCGTTTGGATTCAAAATAGTGCACTTACCATAAAATTTATTGTCCGTCAAAAGAAAACGACCCATGCCTTTGATTGGTTTTTAAATTCGATATCTCAACTACCTAATTTATAACATAATTTGTATTTTACGCTTAGTTGTAAGGTCTTTGACATTTTATTGAAGACGGGTGAGTACCGCTGTAAACCTGGACAGGTTGGTAACTTTTGGATTGAACTACTTGTACTTGAACGGGATGTTTTCCGCAATTAGACCCTTTTTCATTGGGTCTTTTTTGCGTGAGAATGGAGTAGGCTTGCCCAGCCCTTACTACCCTCTTAGCCTAGCCGACCATTTCAAGAGAAGAGAACTTGTCAATACGTCTGGAGCCAACTAAGCCGCGGGTTACACCACAACGTTTTCCTTCACCGTAAGAGCAATGTCAATTAGCGCACATAAATTTTTCTTAAGCAAAATACATTTTTACACGACCGGCCGGGATTCGAAAACACGACTTTCAAAATTAAAGTCGAGGTATCTACCACTAAGCCAACACCGCTCTTAAAAAAGGAAATGTTAACAAACCTCTGTAACACCCCATCCTGCTGCCCAAACAACAGCATAATTGGGGACATTGTAGTTGGTTCCAGCGAAGGAAGCAGCCTGGACATTATTATTGAATACAATATTCGTAACCGTTCTTAGGATACTGATATCATTGTTCATAAACACTCCCTGGTTGTACTGCGGGTGATTGATGACAGTTGCTATGTTGTGCATTGTTCCGCCGCTGGTAGAAGAGCTGGATCCAACTCGGATACGATACTCGACGGCTTGCCCTCTGAAAATTGATACCCATATTACTACACAGATAATGTTACCCAAATCTAATCTAGAAGTTAATACAGTGCTAGAAATTTTAAACGTCGTGGTCCAACCGATGTGGCTGCGAGTGGTTGGCTGCTGGGTGGCTGCAGGGGGTAGGTAGGAGTGGTGCGGAGGTGAAGAAGCTCATGTCGGCGAAGGTTGCGCTCGTCGTTCATATGAGGGGTCACCAGTTTGGAGGTACGAGGGGGTGTGTACCTCCAAAGGGAAGATCTTCCACCGGGCAGGTGTTATACCCGGTAGGCCGCGGCCCAACGATGTTGCGTTAGAACTTGTATATGAGCTTATCTTCAGAAAAACTTCGCTTGCGCGATCTAGGATCTCCCATTGGCTTGGTGGCGCCATCTGTTAGTGGCGATGTGAAGTGTCGCCACACATGCTATTGGCGGAGCATGGATTACCTTTGGACATGTATTGCATCGATAGCAGGGACTGCCCTAGGACATGTATTAGATGGATAGTTCTGTATCGAAAAGAAAGAACTCTTTCAAACATCTGGGGCCAAATAAACCACGGTTTTTATCAGGTTATTTGCCTTTACCGTAAGAGCAATTGAAAGAGAGCATACATTTTTCGTAAGAATCATCCATATAACGGTCTGATTACGAAACTACGAGTGCTTCAATAAACACAGTACCCTCCTTAGCGTTTTAAAATTTGGGATAAATTGATTTAATTTCATTGGCAATAACACTTAATACACTTCAAAATATAGTCCGGTAACCGGGGGTTTGTATCCACGTATCACGTGATCAGATGAATTAGCCGCTGATCATGCCAAGATACCAGACTTACTCAACCGAAATGCTGGGACAAATCCAAAACTTAGAGGTTTACTGTGTAAAAAAACCAACAAATAAACAAACAGTAAAATATCAGGTTTAAGACTACTCGCAATCACATAATCCTTAAAATGCATTAATACCCAATCATATATTTCCCCAAACACTTCAAGTTTCTTGATTGAATTCCAGATTTTGGGGTTGATGACTTTAAAAGTAACAAGTTTATCACAATAAACCCCAAAATCTGGAATTCGAATGCGACTTGTTTGGGGAAGTATGTCTCTTATCTTATAGCCCATGATGTCTCACTGTTGGGAAAAGGCCTCTCAAAACTACTTCCATCTATCACGCTCCTGTGCTATGGACGACCAGTTCTCCATTAAGGTTCAACTCATCTTATCTACTTTTGGGCCTACCTTTTTAATCGGGATCAAAAACCCTCAAAAGTCCTTCGAAACTACATTTGAGGGTTCCCTACCTCGAAGAGTAAAAAAAAGGAACCCTTATAAGATCCCTCACTCGTCAGTCTGTCCGTGTGTCACCAACGATTTTCTCAGGAACGGATGGACTGGACATAGTAAGTTGAGTATTTTTACTTAGTACTTACTGTGTACAATGACCTGCTGTTAGGACAGATCTAAAGTTGAGGATATTACAACCACAGTTATGACTGTAGGTCACGAGGTTCCATGAGTTTAACAAGGATGCTATTCCGGGGTAAGCTCCGATGGTTGTCACCGTACCCCCTACGATTCTTTCCAAATCACTGGGTGCCCCTGTAATTAAATAAATAAATGTTTTAGGATAATTTACACAGCGCCATCTAGCACCAAGCTGTTATGGTGGCCAGACAACGGATAGAATACTTTTCTTAGTAAAAATATACTTAACATACATACAGAAAAACCCAGAGCAGCATCATATTTCAAGGAATATCAAGATTTTGACTATGGTCAATCAAAAAATTACTATAAAATTGAGCATCTACGTACCTGCGACCGCTGCACAGCATAAAGCCAACACAAACAAATACTTCATTTTAACTCGATCTCCACAAAAACACTAATAATTTAATTTATTAATCATGTGGTTTATATTCAATAATTATCATTTAAATTAATCCAATAATTACGCTTAATCAACTTATCAAGGTTGGGTATTTTCGATAGATAAAGTTAATTTGGGTATTCCAATTTTAATCCATCAATCGATCTATCTGCTTATCGATATTGTATATCTTTTTTGACAGTAAGTAAATCCTAATTACATGTTAAATATAAATTATAGTTTTATTGATGATTCTTTTTTGTCTTGAAATTTAAATACCTTTTAGTGCGAGATTGTCGCCGCCAAGAATGAGACGGCCGGCATACGAAGCTGAATTTGAAAAAATACATCAACAGGATTTCAAGACAAGTATTTATGCTTTTATATTTGTCTGTGGTCTGGTTATTTCTATGTATTGTGACTATATATTTGCAAAAGAAACAGTTAATAGGTAGTATATCCATTGTCTAGCACCCATAACACAAGTCTAGTTACTTAGCTTGGAGCTTGATGGCGATGTGTGGAATGTCCTGCAATATTTATTATTTATTTATTTATGTAACCCGCAATGTCTATAAATCCCTCCATGGAGAGGGAACGTAATTGATAAGGATTTTAGAAAAAAAACGGCGTAGATTTGCAAAAAAATGCTTTGTTATTTTTTTTTTATCACAGTTGCTCATAAAGTGGATCTTATTCAACGGCTTTTAGGCTCATTATCCAACATATTATGCACGCGTGCGTTTTGGATTTGTTAACTAGTGCTGTAAAGTTATCCCGAAAAGGTAGGTACCAAAGAGTTTTTTAGCTAGCAAAAATGGTTGTCTCTAAAGTCGGTTTACGAACGAAAATTTTACGTGATAATGACTTAGAAAACGATTAAAAATTGAGTTGTTTATTTTTTGTTTTTTCTTTACTTAAATATATTGTTTTTCCGTACCATTGTATTTTGTTCTTAACCCCCGACGCAAAAACAAATAGAAAAACCCTAAAAAATATTTGCATCTTGGCTTCTATAACACGCTCGCTGCCGCTCGCGCGTCATAAACCGCCTCTATGCACAGATCAATTTACCACACTTATATCGTAATGTACTATTAACGCATTGGAGTAGCTTAAACTTAGTATATTAAGAAAGAAAACCCGTTTTGAAAATTTAAAAAACACGTGACGACCCGAAACAACAAGATTTAGTAAATTTTCTTTTATA
Organism: Idaea straminata; assembly: GCA_951213275.1. NCBI lineage: Eukaryota > Metazoa > Arthropoda > Insecta > Lepidoptera > Geometridae > Idaea > Idaea straminata. The sequence goes on from OX577865.1 coordinate 11,009,886, forward strand.
CCTCACATAGGTTTCATAAAAAAAACCATACAAAAAATTGACTCTCCTTCGGTCAAAGGTTATAAGTAGGTATACAATTTTCCTTATCAGACGTAGTTTTTTTTTTTAAATTAATTTTATCGTTAACTTTAATAAACCAAGTACAAAGTTATTACTTATCATTAGTTGTATGCGATTGTCGAAAGCCGAAAAAAAACCTTTTTCACTGCATAATCGCCGGTTATCTTGATAGTTTGTACTGCATCGGAATGCGACGAAGAGTCCATAGGGGGTCACCCTATGGACTTGGACCTTTTTTTTTCGCGGGTAGGTTTGAAAAACAGGTGGTTTCGCCTCTAAATTTAATTTGAAATTAAAAATATTTAAAGTATATAAATCAATAAATTTAATGCAAAACTGTAAAATATAATCAAAATCCACCTACCAGTTGTGTTTTCAAAAGTTTCTGTGAGCACTAAGTCGAACTATACAATCACTAATTACTATGGATCAACTGTCATCACTTTTGCAACTGGAGGCTGACTTCAACAAGCGTATGACGGCCTTCGAAGGAGAGCTGCAGAAGAACATTGTTGCATCTCCCAGTGTCGCAAGTATTGCAGCGGAGTTTGCCTCCTACAAGGCCTTTGTTACTAAGGCGCTAAAGGCACTACAACAGCAGATCGGGGTCATGTCGCACACAATCGATCAGTTGGAGCAGCACAGCAGAAGGGACATCCTGCTACTTCACGGTGTCTGCGAGGCCAGAGAGGAGACATTGCCCACGGTCATTGTTGGGATAATGAGGGAGCAGCTCCAGCAGGCTACCTTCGCAGAGAGCAGCATTCGTCGTTGCCAAAGGATGGGCCGAGCCAACACAAACAAGCCACGGCCCATCTTGATTAAATTTCATAGTGAAATTGATCGGGATGGTGTCTGGAAGGCGAAAACCAAGTTGAAAGGCTCGGGCTACACTGTGTCGGAATTCCTGACGAGAAGCAGACATCAGCTCTTCATGAAGGCTAGGCAGCTCTTCGGAGTTTCCAGTTCTTGGACGCATCGGGGCTCTGTCTACGTCCTTGATGCGGACGGCACGCGACACTGCATCCGAAGCCCTGAAGACTTGGCAATTGTTCCGTGCCCTGCTACAGAAACCGGTGGTAATGCCAAGCAGAAACCATCAAAGGCTGTAAACCCGGCGGTGGCGGTGGCGAAAACACGGCGAGCTTTGGCAGCGGCAGCGTCATCATCTTCGGCTGCTAGGAAGTAGTTGTTTTGGTGATAATGATGATACTTGTAGGTATAGGTGATATCCACAACATAGGGTATGCGATAATTTTTCTCTTCACTAACTTATTTTTCATAATATCAAATGTGTCAGTCACTTCTTTTGTTGTCAACTTGACAGTGACAAACATACCCTACTATTTTTTATTTGTAGGCAAAGGGATGTCAGCCCATATAGCCAGTGGTTTAAATTATTATTATTTTCGTTTAGTTATTTTTTTCTCTCTTTATTTTCTGACTTATACCCTTATGCCCTATACCTAGTAATTGTAGTTCAATGCCCTATACTTCCTTGTTTTTAAAGTCTGACTACTTACCTACTCTTGTGTTTTGTTGTTTTTTAGTGCTCAATCTTTAATTTTTTTTTATGTACAGCGATTTTTACACAGCTGGCGGGTGGACCAGAACTGACCATCTAATTCAGCATTTAACTTATAAATATATTAATCTATTTATATTATTGATATTTTATTACGTATATATATTACTAATATTTATTTATTTTATCTATAATACAGTTTGTATCGTATTATTATACATTTCCTAATGTCAGAACTGATTGGTAGCGATGATGAATTTGTTGCTCCTTTTCTGTCCTGTTCATCGGGTAGTGACAGTGGTGGGGATGACAGTTACCGTAGTCTTCCTTCTCTTTCTGATAACATTGAGGATCAATTTTCCGATGTTCCCAAAAATTTCAACATTGTACATATCAATGCCCAGAGCATTCCGAAGCCGATCCAGAGATGTTGGCATCTTTCAGCGATAAACACCTTCACGCAATAGTAGTCTCTGAAACCTGGCTACGACCATGTTTTCCATCAAAATCCTATTCTTTGCCAGGTTTCAACCTGATACGTAACGATCGCGTCGAAGCTATTGGTGGTGGTGTCGCTATTTACTTGCGAGCCCACATTCCCTTTAAAGTAGTTAGTTTGTCCCCACAACCTTGCCCGTCAAACGCTGGCCAGCACTTGTTCATAGAAGTGCTTATGAACAAGAGTAAACTTCTGTTAGGAGCCTTCTACAACCCAGACTGTAACATAAATTACTTTGCTGCATTTGAGAACTTGCTGGAGGAGTTCTTACCACAATATAACCACACCATTATTATGGGCGATTTCAACACTTGCCTCCAAAAGCAGGACCCTCAATACCTGCATAGGGCACGCAAGCTTAGGTCCGTGACGGCGGCCTACAACCTCACCATTCTTCCGCTGAATGCTACCCAGCATTTTCCTAATTGTGCTCCTTCTCTGTTAGATCTTATTCTTGTCTCTTCTTCTTCTCACTCTGCAAAGCACGGCCAACTTTCGGCGGACTGCTTCTCTTACCATGACCTCATTTACCTTTCGTACAAGGTTCGTCCGCCCAAAGATAAACCAAAATATATTTTTCAGCGCAACTTTAGTGGTATTAATCTGGAAGATCTCCGCAAAGATACACAAGATGTCGACTGGGGGAGGGTTTTTGACTGCGACTCCATTGATGAGAAGGTTTTTCAGTTTAATAACTTTATAACCATACTCATTGACAAACACGCTCCTTTAAAAGCTATAAAACTGAAACATCATCCTGCACCCTGGCTGAATGACGATATAAAGCTACTTATAAACAAGAAATCTGCAGCTAAAAGTAGACTTCGCCATAATGCTACTGATGCAAATAGGGATAAATTTATTGAACTTCGAAATCGCTGCAATAGAATGTGTAGGGATGCACAACGCCGGCATATTCATAGCTCCATCGAAGCTGGTGATCCAGCCAAAGTATGGCAATTTCTGAAGTCATTAGGAGTTGGCAAAAAAACTCAACAATCCATTCCCACCGATTTAAACTTGGATCAACTAAACCAACACTTTTCCTCCTCTGCAAGACTTGATGGTTTTGTGAAAGCTGAAACTTTACAACGTCTTTCTTCAATTCCAACTCCTGACTTGCCATCTTTCATCTTTGAACAATTCACTGCTTGTGGTGTTAAGCAGAGCATGAAACACATAACCTCCAAAGCCGTTGGCAGTGACAACATCAGTCGCAACATGCTTATGCCCATTATTGACGAAATTCTTCCTATTATCCTGCACATAATGAACTTCTCCATCTCTCACAATGTATTCCCCTCCCTCTGGAAAGAGGCTCAAATTATTCCTCTTCCGAAAAAATCAAATCCTAAAACCTTTTCCGAATATCGACCGATTTCTATCTTACCATTTCTTTCCAAAGTCCTTGAACGCCTCGTCCATCAACAAATTTCCAGATTCCTTAGTGGTCATATGCTACATAATCCCTTCCAATCCGGATTCCGTCCGGGGCATAGCACAACTGCTGCCCTTGTTAAAATCACTGACGACATACGCAAAGGCATGGATGATCGTATGCTGACGGTGTTAACGTTGCTTGACTTCAGTAATGCTTTTTGTAATGTCGACTATGACATCTTGCTTGGTGTTTTATGCTCTCTTAACATATCTCCAACGGTGATTCAATGGTTTCGTAGTTACCTGTGTGGTCGCCGGCAGCGTATACGTGTCGAAGACACCTACTCATCCTGGTGCGATGTGTCTGCGGGTGTACCCCAGGGCGGTGTTCTTTCTCCCCTTCTATTTTCAGTATTCATTAGTTCGATCACTTCCAAACTTACTTCCTCTTACCATCTCTATGCAGACGATCTTCAAATATACTCACAAACCCCGTGGCAACAGTTAAATGAAGGCATTGCAATAATAAATAGTGACTTGGCTAAAATTTGTAGTTGGAGCGATTCCTTTGGGATTGCGGTAAATCCGTCCAAGTCCCAAGTCATTGTTTTGGGGAGTTCTAGGCTGTTGGCGAGAATTAACTGGGAGGAGGTTGACCCCGTGATGTTCGACGGAAATCATATCCCTTTTTCCAAAACCGTAAAAAATCTTGGTGTCATCATGGATGCGGAACTGGGCTGGCAGCCGCAGATAACTGAAACCAGTCGGAGGGTATTTGCTGCAGCGGGCTCACTCCGTAGACTGCGGAACTTTCTCCCGACTGCCACTAAAGTTAGCCTTGCTCAGTCTCTCATGCTCCCTATCCTCGACTATGCCGACATCTGCTACCTCGATCTGACCGAAGAGCAACTCGACAAACTTGAGCGACTTCAAAATGTCTGCATACGGTTCATATTTGGGCTTCGCAAATATGACCATGTCTCTGAATTTCGCCATAAGCTCAAGTGGTTGCCAATCCGCCTTCGCCGGAATGTTCATATCCTTTGCTTCCTCTACAAAATCCTTTTCACTCCCTCCTCTCCTCACTACCTCAGAGAACGTTTCAAGTTCCTGAGTGACGCCCATTCACGACAACTCCGATCAACAGAATCCCTTCTCCTTCAGGCTCCTCCCCTCAACTCCACTTTCTACAAAAAATCCTTCTCTTTTCACTCAGTGATACTCTGGAATTCCCTGCCTCAACCCATCCGATCTGCTAAGTCCCTACCCATTTTCAAATCTATGGTAACTGATCACTACCTCAGTACTGTCTAATATCCATATGTATTCCTGTATTATTTATGTATGTATATATGTTTTTTTTTTTGTATCTATGTATATAATTATATATTGGTATGTATTGTATGTATAATTTGATATTTTAAAGCCATATTTATGTAAATACTTTATATTATCACCTGTTACAGGTTATGTTTGGTATCCTGCTTGAGGAAATTCACAACCTACCATTAAAGCTGAATCAGTTCTTTTCCATCCAAAGGTTGCCTGGAAGAAATCGCTTTCAGCGATAAGGCCGCCCATTTGTGCAACTTATGCTTTATAGCTGTTACTTCGCTTTGTGTATATAGTGTTCTGTTTTTTCCTGTGTTGTACAAATAAAGTTATCTATCTATCTATCTATCTATCTTGAAACGAATTCTGGTTGATAATCCAGTAGGTACCCATGTCCCAATACTCTCCTTTATAAAACACCATTTTATGAAGCGCGTAGTAACCTATCGTAGCACTCGTAGCACTCATGAAACTCGTAGCTAAAGAGGTAAGATACTTTTAGTACAAAGAGAGTACATCCAAACACTACTAATGCGATTTAAAACAGGATATTCACCGTAAGTCCAAGTGGCTCGACTGTGAACTTCTTTTTTTGGTTTGTAGAAGTACGCCGCGGCCGCCCCTGAACTATTGTACTGTTGGACCACATGGTTAAAGTATTAAAAATTAGATTTTACATCCTGGTCCTGTTGAAACAAAATAAAAAAACGATCGAATAAAAAATAAGGTTATAAACTTTTTCTTTTGTCATGTGTCAGTTACAGACAGACTGCCATGATAAAGTTATTTACCTGACAAAATTTCTAATTTTTCTTCTTCACTTCTATAAGCCGCCATCTCATCGTTTACACCTATCTCTCTCATATCATGTCTCACACAGTTTTCCTCTTCCATTCTATCCCTCTACCTACATTCACACTCATCTCTCTTACAGTCAAATGCGTCTTCTCTCTCCACATCACATGTCTTGTCTTAACCAACTCAAACTGTTCCCTGTTGACCTTTTCCGTAACTGGCGCTACTAAAGAAACAGACAGAAAGGGCCAGGCTAAAAACAACCGCTGCCTGTGTAGCTGCGTCACACGGCATATTATGCTAAACCTTTTCCGTTTGCGATATTTTAATAATAAGTTAAAATGGTAAATTTCAATCCTTACTTTTTATTGAAATTGTAAAAATGGCACAACTGAAACCATTTTTTTTCTTGGTATTATTAAAAAGCTTTTAATATCTCCAATATTATAAGTATTTTATCTTTACACTCGTAGCTCGTAGCACGACACCAATCATTCGGAAAGGATTACCTCTTGAATATTTTAAGAGCCTTCTCTGTTGTATGCAATCCGGAAATGTCCGGATTCGAACGGAATTTTCCGGTTTTGTGGCTTATTTCCGAAACTGTCCTATCTTTTATTGATATGGGTAGTTAAAATTGTATGAATGAAGTTTCAAGCTTTATCTAGAGTAATTAGAGTAAATAATTTAAGCAATTAATTAAATAATTTAATTTAATTCGCCATTCAGCGTGGCAATGCTTCTAGCATTATGGGAACTTTTACGCCGGGTACGATAAGGGGCGGGTTATTTGACTAACTGGTCACTTCATTCTTTGTATTTATAATGTTAAATGTGTATGTCTTTTTATTTTATTGATTTATTATTTAAGTATTTTTAATTTGATGTAATTAATTTGTATGGAATTAATTCTTAAATAAAATAAAAAGATTATATTGATTTTAGCATGGTAAATTTAAGGAAAAGAAAAATTATTTTTCGATTTTTATGTAATTACCAGCTCTGAAACAACTGAATTTATTTTGATGAAACTTGGAACGAGAATTCATTAAATATACTTATCACATAGGCATTTTATCCAGAGATTACTACGGGATATGAACATATTATGCGAGGGCAATCCATGAGAAAACAAATACAGTGTTTTCTTACGAAGAGATTTTAATGCAAAGGTTATAGACATTGCGCGAACAACTTTTTAAAATTCAAATTTATTTTGGAAACTTTTGAGGTAAAGTTAAGGGTACCGGCGCGGCGTTCTCTCCATACAAACGTAGTCGACTGTTTCCTCCCTGGATAATGACACTAGCACATTTTTTTTTGTGTCATAAAACCTATAACTGCTATGAGTATGCCCCTATGTTTTGTTTTTATTTCATTTCCTAATTATCAAAGAAATTAAGATTTAAAAAACAAAAAAGAACATAGGGGCATGGTCATGGCAGTTATAAGTTTTATGCCACAAAAATTATTAGCTCTAGTGTCGTTATCCAGGGAGAAACAGTCGACTACGTTTGTTTGGAGCGAGCCCCCGGTACCCTTTCCTCATAAGAGGAACTCATGGTAAGTAAGTATACAGTTGAATTAAGAACTTCCTCCTTTTTGAAGTCGGTTAAACATAAAGAGTATATTCAATGAATTCTTAGTGAATGCCAATATTGCCTTAAGGAAGTGTCTGCTAATAATTAATTTTATTAATTACCGTTACATAAGAGCTTTACATACACTGGAGACTTTAAATCGGTCGATAGTTGATAACGAAACAGCTAGAGACAGGAGGCGGATTTCTGGCATTTGCCCTCATCTCACCTAATAAGATCAACAAAATCATGAAGCCAAATTATTCGACGGTTATTAGGATTATAGATTACAATCGGTCCAGTAGATTTTGCGTGAAGGAGTAACAAACACACACACACACACACACACGCACACACAAACTTTCACATTTATATTATTAGGATTGATTTTCGGGTACCAAAACCTTTTTTTCTTATTTTGTTGGAAAAACGACACCTCAAGAATGGTCCCACAAAAAATTGGTAAGGATCTGACGAAGGTCTTTTGTATGATGAACAGAATTGCACTTCAAAAGTGCCGCAAATTGCTCAGTTTTAAATTATTAGTCAATTATCTTATCTTTATTACAAAATTCTAAGAGCTTAATGACTAATTGGATCTATCAACCAACACACAGTTCGAACCAAAAGACGGATCGGAAAGACGGATCGGATCGGTCAACAGGGAACAGTTGGCTGCATAATTGCAGCCGCTGGTAGAGTTCTAAAATTACTATTATTGGCATGTTTTCATTCTAATAATTGTTGTTTGATAAATTCATGAATAGCTTGTGTTGAAAACATTCTCATAACACCCGTTTTGGAGCTCGAGCTACGGTGGGTCTGCAATTATGCAGCCGACCTTACATATAGCTGCATCCGATAAAAAAGGTAATAAATGGTACAATTCGGAAATGTTTTTAAAGTCTGTGTTTTATAAATTTTATTTTGTTTCGCTTCAAAGGCGAGCTGTCAACCAAAAGCTTAGTTTGTCGTTTGCATGGGCCTAATATAAATTAATCAATTCCTTTGATATTTGATCTTCTAACTTAAGATTTGTTAATTAGCAATTGTTGTTTACAGAGAAAAGGAACGGATTGAATATCTTTACGTTTATTAATAACTAGCTGCGCCACGCGGTTTCACTTGCGTAAGTTTACCGCGGGAATATCGGGGTAAATGGTACCTAACAGCTATTTACCTATCAAGTTTCTATCATAGATGTAATCCCTCCCACACCTCCTCCATAGATTATATAGAGTCCTCTTTTTAGAGTTGAATTTTTTACAGATAATGTACTTATATCTGTTGCCACTATAAAAACAAATACTTAAACCAGAATAAAATGGCACGGAACGCTTTGTGGGCGAGTCCGACTCGCACTTGACCGGTTTTTTTTTAATAGATCACACATGTGTTATTCAACGATCTGTTTATTTTCCGGAGCCTACTACCGGGCACGGTCAGATCATCCGTCTTTCCTAATCGGGATAAAAAGTAGCCTATGTGTTAATCCAGGTCTCCAGCTATATAGATACTGAGTTTCATCGCAATCGATCCAGTAGTTTTTGCGTGAAGGAATAACAAACATACACACACACTCACACACAAACTTTCCCATTTATAATATTTGTAGGATAAGACAAAAATATAGATTCAACAATCCAGGTGCAAGGAACAAACTGATTCAATTCTTCAAGTCAGAATCAATAGGATAATATATCTTTGTGAGCTACCATTAAATGTTGGAACAAATGTGAGTTCGATACGTCTATGTCACGTCATCGATCAATAGGTGAACGATGCATTTCACGGTAGCACCTCGATATTTACTATTTATTGCGATTAAGGTGCTTTGAGACTATCCATTTTTAACCCCCGACGTAAAAACGACGGGGTGTTATAAGTTTGACGCGGCTATGTGTTCCCAAACGGGTTAACCTATTTCAATTTAGTTTTTTTGCTTGAAAGATGAATTAGTTAAAGGTTAAACATAGGATATGCGATAGAACATTTTCTGCAAAAATCGGGTACGCCAGTCACCAAAGACGAGCTGCTGAACATCGAGGCTCATCATCTTCTTCTGCATAGGTTGCCAGAAATAGTCACTGTGGCCGAAATAGGTCAAGGAGACATCATCATCATCATCATCATCATCATCATGAAACATAGGATATCAATTTTTCGTTTACTACCGACTTCTTCCTGAACCAACTTTCAATATGAACTTCATTGTACTGGAAGAAGAAACTACTTGCACAATTCTACACAATTATGTAGAAAAGTATGACAACGGTGTTTTTCTTTGTGATGTTGTCGTACTTGTAAATTCATTGTTCGTAATTTTTTTAAACAATTGTCTTTTGTGTTAAATCTGTTAAGGTGAAAGGGTACCGACGCTCTCTCCATACAAACGCAGTCGACTGTTTAATCCCTGGATAATGTTTGTTTTTTTGTGCCATAAAACCTATAACAGCCATGACTATGCCCCTATGTCTTGGATTTTTTCATTTTCTAATTATCATAGAAATTAAGATTTTAAAAACACTAACACAAAAAATAAGGGCATGGTCATGGCAGTTATAAGTATTATGCAACAAAAATATTTGCTCTAGTGTCATTATCCAGGGAGGAAACTGTCTGTATGGAGAGAGCGCCCGCGGTACCCTTTTCTCTTAAGGGTGTAGATTGTTGGCCTGAGATCTCGATTTCGAGCGACCGCAGCGCCAAAGTTTAATGTAACATCCGACGGGGCGGATGAATGACCTAGAGAGCGCGATTTTCAAAATGTTTTGCAACAAACGTTCCACGTTGAGAAATTGTTATTGAACTTGAATATTTACAGCATAACAATAACGTTGAATTTTTGGAAACTAGCTGTTGATTCTTTTTAATAGATTGTTGAGACACAATTTTTATGTTTTTCTATCATTTGACATCTGACTGATTCCAACTATTTATTTATTTGTAATTTCACTACCAAAATTTATTCTAATTCGTAAAATATTCATTCAATAAAATAATTGCAAATTCAGTAGGAAGTGTGTTTATCTCTACGCAAGGAAATGTGCCTATTGCGTAAACTCAAATACTTACTTTTTGTTTACGATCACCTCGTCGATATCTAAAAAAAAATCCTAGGGTTTAAAAAAAAATGTCAATAAATGAAACACAAGTATAAAAATGATTTATTTACTACACAATAACAAATATGAGTCGCCATTACTCGCTATCTCAAAAGCGTGCTAGGGTTGTACAAAAATTAGTAAATAATTCATTTATTTACTAATTTTAACAGAAGTTTGTAAATTATTAATATACTAATTAAAAGTATGTAATTAAACAATAACGAAATATGAGTTCAAAATTCTAATGGTTTTTCATTCGATTACGGATCAAGTTCTGATTTCTGCTAATTTGATGATAAAATCAATGGCTATCACAAAACCTATCAGAATGAAAACGTTACCAGCTGCCCGATTCACGTAAGTAATAAAAACCGTAGCGCAGTGACGTCACTTCGTTTTTTGCAAATTTAGCCCTTTTAACCGACTTAAAAAAAGGAGAATCCTCAATTCGCTGTATTTTTTAACCAATTTTTATGATTCTTTACACCAGGTAACTCAGAAATTGTATAGTAATTGAGCTATTGGAAGATTTATGACAATCCAAGACTAGATAAGTAAGTGCGTTTAAAACAGAAAACCAAAAGGCGATTTCTAAGTTCCTAAGTTAAAACGACTTTTGGACTGGCGTGTTTACGTGAATCGACTGGCTGGGTAGTTAAGTTACCTGTATCTTTCAAAATCATTAGGCGTTCTTCTCTTTCATAACACGTAAAGCTCTTTCTTTCCTCTCTTTCATAGCCTCTATGATACTGGGCGCGTCACGAATGGGCATGCTTCGTGACTGCCGAGGATCAACTAATTCTGGAAGTAGGCAATCGTAATAAAACCTAACTAATTTCATCTCCATTTTCTCCTCCCAAAATTTGTCGTCCTTTTCTATAATATAAACTTTCATAGGTACAGTAGCACCAAACCAGATGCCAAGCATGCAAACGTTTCTTTTAGTAATATGTACCTGTCCCTGAATTTGGAAATACCAGTTATGATTTTTATTTATGACATAACCCTTGGAAGCCTTGTCCTTAACCCAAAAGGTATGTTTGGCCATTGCTTCATCAAGAGTCATGCCAGCTAAAGAATGTGGGCACTTAATTTCAATTAAACCGTTTGCATAAATGCCATCTGGTGTAGTACCAAGAAATTCATATTGATCGTCGACGAACAAACCGCAACCTTGTATACTAATATTCTCTTGAATTTCTAACTGTTTAATTGCGGTTTCTTCGTTTTCGATACCGTACCGTACAGCAGGCAAACTGGAGATATTACTACCATAAACGATTTTACGAACAAGAACAGCACAACTTGTGCTCTCTCGTTTTTTACAAACTTCCCCGAACGATGATGAGGTTAGTAATTTTCTCCTTGTACTCATCCACTCAGAACTACTTCTTTGCAAATGGGTCGACCTTTCAAGCTCCTCTCTTTCAGCACAAGACAACTTTAAATCGGCTAAAAAAGATGACTTGGCTTTCTCATATAATTCTGGACTCAGATCAGGTTTTTCGCAGTTTGGTCCATAGTGAGCGTCTTTCGATACAGCGCTGTGGCTCTTTTTCAATCTTAATTTAGGTTTAGCAATTAAACGGATTTTACGATTACAATTTTCCACTTTCGCGATCAAAGGATTAGGACTAGATTTAATTATTACTTCATGAGTTTTACTATGAATCGATCCTGTATTAAAAGACACAACAGCAGCTGCGCATCGGCCCGCATAAGAACCACGGGAAGAATAATTTACACGCTTACCCCCTACTAATTTGGCAATCACTGCGTTAAAACTTTCAACTATATTACTTGTACAATTATGAATTAAACTTCTAGAATGATATGACAGTCTTTTACTTAAAATGTGTACCGCGTCCATTAATCCGCATCCAACAATTGCTGGAAGCAACCCAACAGGTTCTATTCGACGAGTATCAGGTCTACAGAAATACTCCTTGCAATATTGGTGATTACCAAATACGTGTTGTGGATCATTTAGGATATCTTCACTAAGATTTTTTATTTTTTCTTCAAGTGACTGATTTTGATCGCCCCAATATTTAATAGCGCATTTTACACCCGTTCTTAAACGCAAATACCTTTCTTTTAGGAATTTCCGCAATTCGCAAGGATACTTAGTGTCTTTCGACAGTTTCTCCAAGCTATTGCAGTAGTTTCGTAAAAGATGATTTTTGCATTCAATTTTCTCTACTGTTAAATTACCGTACGGTCGCGAATCTAATATTTTTTTATAAGTACTGGAATCGCCGTCTGCTACAAATTTATTATAAATTACACCGTGATCAACAATGGAACGTTTAAACCCCTCAACTATTATGGTCGATTCCATACCGGTAGATGATCCCGAATAATTCTTGAAACAACGGTGTTCCGAGGGCTGACTGTCGTTCTTTGCGGCTCGTGCACAAACTACGCAGTATTTATTTTTAACTCCAAAAAACAATACTTTATTAGTTTTAATGCCAATTATCGCAGCTGCGCCGGACAAGGCGGAAAAATTCTTACCATAAGATCTCTTGCTCCAACAACCGTCAACAGCAACAGATATTAATGGTGTACCATTTTTATCAACACTACCTATAGACACTGCGTACTCCGCTTCTTCCTTGACAGCTTCTGCCATGGAATGTGCTGCTGTCTTTTCCCACCAATCGCAAACCGTATTATTAATTTCATTGTATAATGAAGGTGACATGATTGGTAGGGCTACTGCGGCAGTTAATGTTTTTAACTGATAGTAGCTCCCACCAGATGATATGATACCAGATACAATTTGATGATTCACTTCCATTCTATCTTCTTTCTTTTCAATCAAACACACAGTAAATTTCATACTACACATACTACATTTCATGATGAGTTTTGAGTCCAGACCAACTTTTACTTCACCTATTATACTGAGGTAACTTAACTTACAATCCATTGGACCGTGGTCCCCTATGGCCTGAAGAGCTTTAAAAAAAAAAGAAACGTCTACAACTCTACGCCCAACTTCCATTTCATCCACCTTTCCCTCTTGGTCGTTTTCAATAACTAGTTCCTGTAAAGAAAGATAATGGCTTGATTTTTTTTATAAAAAATAATTAAAAATTTAAAAAAATGCAAAAGAATTAATACAATATTAGGTTCCTGATGAATAGAAATTATAGTTTCTTTACGCATTAGGTATTGTTTTTTTATGACGTCACCTATTTGAACGTAAATTTTCTTTTGAGAAAGTAATTGAGAAGTATTTCGGTACTAAGGTGTTTGTCTCTCGATGAAAATAATAAATATTGCAAGAAAAAATCTATAGGTAGGTATTGAGATTTTGTCTTCGCCCATCACTAACTAAGTAGTTTATTTATTTATGTAACAAGTCTACAAGAATTACGTATAACAACTTACCTCTATACAGCGCGTAGCATTGTTGCTCAGAGTCTCGGCCCCAAGGTTTTCTTTATTTTCAATACTGGAAATATTATTCATCAATATTATCCACTTTTTATTTATTTTGTACAACCCTAAGCCAGACGCTAGGCGCCTCGCGTCTGTTTGGCGGGTATGTCGACAAAGTTGCGCTGTCGCCTACCTACTTCCACAATTTGACATATACCTACATGTTATTGTAGGTATATGTCTGAATCGGGCGATCTAAATCATATGACATATTCTATTAGCTTTGTAATGTACCCTGTTCAAATGCGATAATAAATAAGTAGGGAGGAACTTACATTTTATTCCGAGATCTTTTGGCTTTCATATTTTTATAATGCGTACAAAACTTTCTTTTCCCTGGCATGACACTCAAATTCAATCAGTCCTGCGAAAAAAATAGCCTATGTTACTCAGTGATAATGTAGCTTTCGAATGATAAAAGAATTATTAAAATCGGTCCAGTACTTTTTGAGTTTATTCGTTACATACAAAAATCCAAATCTTTCCTCTTTATAATACCTATTAGTGTAGATATTGTATTTTTTACGATTTATATCTAGTTCCATCATGGTTTTCTTTCAGACATTCATTATATCGATACTTTCTACTAACTGAAAATAAATTAATTATAAAAATGTTATACTTACAGTTTTTTACAAAAAACACAAATACACAATACGTAATTCTGCTGTCTGCAGCCGACAAGCGTGGTGTCGCGTTCACTTACAGAAAGGAACTGCCGCTGTTGACCACCGAGATTGCACGAATGAAACGAACGTTTTATCCCATACATTTGTGTATGAAAAATTTACCTTAAAATATATCTAGATTTTAGGGCTTTAAAAGAGGAAGTCTTTGTTTGTAAAGGTATAAAAAAAAGTATACAGCTATACTTATTGGTTTCTTCAGTGTTCAAAAAGTGTTTCTTTTTATCAATTTGTGTTGATTTATGGGGTTAAATCTGAAAAATACGAAGTCATGTTTTTGCATTTTTACTCAATTTTGTGCGTTTGTTGACGTTTATTATAAAACAACTATTAGGTTTAAGAGTTTAATTTAAGCATGAACATACTTATTGGTCTTTGATTGTAATATATACAAATTATCATTGATATCAATCATATGTAAATAGGTTAAATATGAAAAATCGTAACACTCTTTTCGGTGATTTTCACGATCTACACCCTTAAAATAGATATTTTAAGATTAAAACACTACTGAATTGAATTGCATTTTAGGGTTCCTTACCTCAAAAGGTAAAAAAGGAACCCTAATGAGCCCTTACGTATTGTCCGTCTGTCTGTCTGTCCGTGTGTCACCACCGATTTTCTCAGGATCGCGTTGAAACTAGCAAGTTGAAATTTATACCAGATACTGAGGTCTATAGTTTTTTATCATAAAATGGCCTTTGATTATCACAATACCTAGTTGAAATCAGTTTGAAAGTCTAGACCAAGCCTTAGAAACAAATCCTCTACAAAATTCGAATTCTATCGCCTATTTGATATTCATTCACGAAATACAAAAGTGAATTTGATATATCGTATTTTTAGATTTAATAAAAAATATATATTGTATTTACTGAGGTGTGTCAAATTGTTAGAGAGTTGGAAAATAAATTGTGATGAACTGGTGCGAGGGCAATAAAATTGAAAGTTTTAGTTTGATTGGATAATTCACATGCTTTGATAAATCAGGATTTTTGGACCAATCGAAATAAAATAAGATAGAAACATAGATTTTTATTCCAAAAATACCATTACTATAGGTACTTGTAAAGAGTAAAGTTTTTTGTGTTTTTTTTGTTTGTAACGAATATACTTCAAAACTACTAGACCGATTTTGATGATACCTGGTATACGGTTATATTTTTTCGGCGACCCTTCAACTTCAAGCAAGTCCTACCTAGCTTGCTTTCCTTGTCAGAAAAATCTACATAATTAATTTGCCCTGCAGTGTGACAATGTAGGTTAAAGAAATCCTAGTAAAAATCCGGCTTAGATCATATTCCAAAGAAACATAATTAAACTCCGTTCGTAATTCCGGGTTAACACTAATAAATCCGCATGGACAATGACTGACATTTGCCTAGATTCATCACGTGCGAAGCCACGAGTGCCCCGGGCAGTCCTGTCTCAACACACACGGGATTGGAATATTGAACACAAGTAAATTGTCGGGGAAATTGAGGAAACTTACTCTGGCTTAGGATTGGGTTAACCCAATCCTAAGCCATATAAGTAAATGTTTTAGTTTGAATAAATAATGCGGGACATTTCACACATCGCCATTTAGCCCCAAGCTAAGTAACTAGACTTGTGTTATGGTTGCTAGACAACGGAATGAGCTAAAGATGGCGGCGACGTAGGGATAGGCAATTTAATCAATTAATCGAGTTGAAAATCGTTATATATCGATTTCAAAATCTCTTAAGCGTGCGAACAACTACCTTATAGGTTAAAAGTACCTAGTTATAAATTATATCTTCGAATGAAGCGACTCATATAATATTGATTGAACTTCACTTGGGAAGTTCGTTTGATCATATATTATAGGTGATAGACAACGGATATACTACATATACTTTTCTTTTGCAAATATATACTTACATATAATACATAGAAACAACCAGACCACAGACAAATATCTAACTACAAGAGCTACGACTCTGATACTGCGCGTGGGACTTCCTTTTAGAAAGAAGGCACTAACAAAAGATTTTTGTAAATTCTGCCTCTAAAAGAGTAAAAAGGGCTGATAATTAAAATTATTTGGTTCGACATATGTTTGATGCCACCTCGTCGCCCACTGAAATCGTGTCATGCCACCTGTTATCAATGTTTAACACCCGTGTGTCCAATATGGTGTCTGTCCATGACTGTGATGAATGTGAGCTGACGCAACAACGCGCTACACTACAACACATCATGTGATTTGCAAGTGACGCTGTTTTATACGATCAGCTAACTACGTTGGAGTTAACATCTATCGTCGGAATTACCTATACGTGCATGTCCATAGGGCACAGAAGCGTGGTGGTACATGTCGGGGAGTGTGCAATAGAACTTTACAACCAAATTTTGGCATCTTCAATCTTTCGTCATACAACAAGGCAGACTGATGTGCGGCACCGATTCATGGTGGACAAAGCGTTTTGCTTCATCATTCCTTATTCCTACTGCAATGGAATGGAATCAGTTGCCTGCGTATGTCTTATCAAAATAGTGGTCAAAGTGATATGTAATGAAAATCACCCTCTGGACAAAGTTATTGTGCCATGTGACTCGTGTTGTCCAAGCATGCCGTTCTTCTTCTACCTTATCGTCGCTTCCCATCAGGTGAAATATGGTCAAATACATGCCTAATTTGAGTCAAAAACACCTATAGGTAGGTACATATAAACTTTAAAGTCCTGACTAAATATATCAACGCACAGCTCAAATCAATCAACGGATCGGGTTAAATTTAACAAACAGATAGGTAATTATGATGAAGGTATCCGCGAAGGAAGTATTTCGGAAAATACAGATGTTTGCTTGGGTGTTTCTGTATATTAAATATACATTTACAAAAGAAAATATACGAAATAATCTATCCGTTATCTGGCCACCATAACAAAATCGAACCCGCAACCCTGTGTTTAGCAGTACGGCATGGTGACCATTATGCCAACTGGGCCGTCAAAATATACTACTCATATACTTATTTATCACGGAATATCATTACTTAACATAACTTATGGTTACTTAACGCAATAATATATTAAGATAACATTGAAACTTCTGCTTTACCTAAGTAGTGTGTTTATCTTGAAGTCGAAATAACGTTAGTTACCGACTTCAGGGGCCTTACCACGAGTTGTCAACACACTCGATCTAACCTCGTCGTAGACCTGCGGG
The DNA here is from genome assembly GCA_951213275.1 of Idaea straminata. Classification (NCBI taxonomy): domain Eukaryota; kingdom Metazoa; phylum Arthropoda; class Insecta; order Lepidoptera; family Geometridae; genus Idaea; species Idaea straminata. The sequence continues at coordinate 11,027,492 of OX577865.1, forward strand.
CCGATCGCCGTAGTCTTATGCAGCGCGTCTTGACTGCGCTTGCGTCATAACTATAGATTTCGTATTGCCGTAATTTCTAAAGACGCACACGTCACGCAAACCTAAACGTCGCGCTCTCGCTGTATTGCCCTAATAGAACGTGAGCTTCTCGTCTTTTGTATCGCACAAAAACGGTATCGCATTAAATTGGGACGTGACATGAATGTCAAATTAATTGTCACCTAGGAAGATGAGTCAAAAATTTCGAACGGCAACACAGTTTATTTTACGCGTAGGTGAAGTAGACGTGCAGTTAAAGTAACGGTTACGCGTAGCTTTATCTTACGGCAATACCGACGATTAGCGTGCACGTTGTGTATGCGTCAACTGAACGTGCACTCGACTAATGCGTCATAGAATTACGGCAATCGGGCCGCAGCATAATTACCGCACTCGCTCGCTAAGTACTTGTCACGACAAATTATTGTGTTGTGTAGCCTTTATAATGGGTGTTCTTGTTATTTATCTTCTGATATTCGTATGCATTTTTTCTAATGTATTGTATGATTGATAGATGTTTTGAGCTTTTGTACACCTAAAGTTTTTATAAGATGATGTAGTTTTTGAATGCACTAGATGCCAAGACAACTCCAGTTATTTTTCCTGACATTTGCTTAACTAATTTCTATTGTAAGAAATTATATTATTTTTCCTATTGATTTTAGACGAGGCTGTATAGGTTAAAAGTCTTTAGCCTGGCCTTTTGGGAGCATAATTAACAAAAAAATATTGCCTAAAAAAATTGTAAACATAGAATTATCACAAAAATTTTGTTATTTATTATTTTCTTTTCTTTTCAAGTCTTTTCTTTTATTCACAACTGTGATAAAAAACGTCGTACGTTACACGTGTGATTTGATCATTCCATTTTCGTCTCTATAGACGCACTCACGTTCCGCTCATAAACCGCCTCGATGAAATGATCAATTTACCACACTTGTATCGCAATGTACTATAATGTATTTGAATTTTATATTAAAATTTATAAAACTGAAATCGGCTAATAGACGTGCCGAGATAAAAAGCTTAAAACAGTACTTCTGTTTATAGTGATAAAATACTATTTTATGTAGATAACTGAAATAGACGACGACGCCATAGAGACAGAGAGATTACAGATCTGGGGCTTGCGTTTTAGCCGATTCCAGTCTTAAAATGGTAATTTCTCATGGTAAATACCCGATACGGTATAGAACACGTGGTAGGGGTGCAGGCCTCGGGCGTAACTATACAAACTTTAGCTTTAGCAACTAATTCTATTAATAGTGAATTAAACCATTACCATGAATAGGTATTTTACCCTATTTTACCTTAATGATATGGCTTTCCTATTAAGAAATAATTAAGGTATATAGGTATATGACTTCCAAAAGTCGTAGAACAAAAGTTGTTCGCCTAGAAGTCTAGCATAACCCCCTTTCGTATTAAAACCCCTTCGCTGAAACACATTGTATAGTGTCTAGGACATGTATAAGATGCAGTAGGTAAGGTTTTCCTAGAACCACAACTCCCTATCAGCTTAGTCGACCGTGTCCAGAAGAAAGAACTCGTCAATAGATAGGTCAGGAGCCAACTAAGACGCGCGGGTTTCATCACGATGTTTTTCTTCGCCGTAAGAAATGTTAATAGGGCATATAAACTTCCCAAACTGTAGTCTAGGCCTTTAAGGTAAATATTGCATAAATTTTTGTTGAGTGTTGTTGTGTGTTCAGTTTGTAGATAATATATTTCCTATGTATACTCATATTATAAAGCTCAAGAGTTTGTTTGTTTGTTTGTTAGAACGCGCTAATCTCAGGAACTACTGGTTTAAATTGAAAAAATATTTTTGTGTTGGATAGTCCATTTATCTAGTAGGGCTTAAGGCTATATAACATCAGGCTGCGACCAATAGGAGCGAAGAATCAGTGGGAAATGTAGGAATTATTAAAATTATTAATCTTTGAGGGCTTCCGTTTTTTGTTTGAACGCGTTGATGTCAGGAACTGCTAGATCAAATTGAAAAAAAATAGGCTACTTTTTATCCCGAGGCCCTCAGTCACGTCTGTTGTTGTTCTTTCTGAACGCGATATACTCAAAAACCACTAAACAGATTTTCATACAGTTTTGACCAATAGACGGAGTGATTCATGATGAATGTTTATGTATATAATTCATCAAATTGTTACGTAAATTAGCTGAAATATGTCTGAAAAATGACCTTATCCGCTCACACTTGTTAAAACTTAATTTCATAAAGTTGTAACAGTGTCCCTTGTCAGTTAGTGATGTTAATATTTTAAGAGGGTTGTTCACTGAGTCAAATGTAAATCATGGTTATACGACCCTCGTTTTTGGTCTGATTACAACTGTGACTGTCCGTTTTGACGAAGGTGTGCGTCTAGCATTCAAATAATAAAATATAGAGAATGTTTTTATTTATAAAATCAGCTGTGTTTCGCGGTTTTACTTCTTTAAATCTCAATCCTGTAGGAGTATTAACTACTGTTGCCCGCGACTTCGTTCGCGTGGTTGTTTTTAATTTTGAACGTTCCCGTTTGCCTACCTTTACTTAATACGCCTGTCTCTCTGTGTGTGTTAATTGAGACAGCTACAAAGCTCTCCTGTATACAACTTTATCGGTGACGCCATCGTTGTCGGAACAATGCCCGAACATGTTAGCTGCGGCAGTGCCATATACATATTATACAGCTGACCGTGGCTGAAGCAGCTAATGGTGAGATCTATGCCTGCGGTGAGCAATATCTGGCCATGCGCTTTGTTGATTGTCATGAAGCATAAACTCTGGAAATTAAATGCGCTTGAAGCCGAAAGGAACATTATTGGTTTAAAAACTTGTTCCTCGGCACCATACCCAGTTAAAAGTCACGTCTTATTATTATAATTGTTAATGGAATCTAAATCTACAATCCCAGAGTTGGAGACTTCTTGTCCCATTGAGTCAGCCTCGTGGAAATGATGCCAGCATCTTGGGGACAACGCCTCGAGAGGATGTCACCGACGATTTTTTTTACGCCACTTGTATTAGAATTAGACGTATTAAGAGGAAAGGGTACCGGGCGCTCTCTCCATACAAACGTAGTTGACTGTTTTCTCCCTGGATAATTACACTAGAGCCAATTTTTTTTGTGCATAAAACTTATAACTGCTATGACCTTTCTTTTTCTTTTTTTTTAGTCTTAATTTCTATGAAAATTAGAAAATGAAAAAAAAACAAAAACATAGGGGCATAGTCATGGCAGAATTATGGCACAAAAAAAATTGTACTAGTGTCATTATCCAGGGAGGAAACAGTCGACTACGTTTGTATCGATAGAACACCAGTACCCTTTCACCTTAATCTGCTGCGGTTTAAGTAATTTTAATTTGTTTAATTTTATTTTTATTGTAATTGTTAGCCAAACTAATGTCGAATGTCAGAGACTTGTCTATTATTTGAACATCAGATCCCTCCATGAGTTTTGGCGGGAACGAGTTAACAACATGTCGTGCTGCAGTTTTATTTTCATGAAACTTAGATGTAACCCGAGTTGAATTGTATAATTCTGGTGGAATGTTATTCAATTTAGTTCTGTGAAAGTGCACAAGTGTAGTGAAAGTAAAAATCAGTGTCAAACATGCAGTTTTCTCGTTGCCTCCAAATCTCCTATTAAGGTTATGGTAAACTTGCCACCGCTTTACTATAACCCCTGACTTGACGGACAATGACGACTTTGACTGTATTGAAACACTTTAGGCCCGATTTATGAAAAATCGGGTCATAATTTGATGCAAAATATAACTTGACACTGGCTAAATGCACACGTGCGAAGCCATAAAAAGAAAAAAAAAAAAAAAAAAAATAAGTAATACTACATTCTGGAGAAAAATAACTTTGTATTATTTTGACGTATTAGTTTTTATTTTTTGTAACTATATGTGATTAATCAAATTAATTTGAAGTAATTATGCTATGATAAACAAAGTGGTCGGGGTACCTCATTACATGACATAAGCATTCAGAAATCTCTGTAACATTTCTAAAACAGAAATTCTACTAACTCAACTCAATGAGGAGTTTCCTCGTCAAAGTGAACGTCAAAATTGAAAACAGACAGTCAAAAGCCTTTTACATTTTCTTTGACTTATCTACCAACCTATGTATTTAGATAGTGCAAGATTATTTCAGTGAAATATTTGACTAGGCATTTCAATTAATCTGATGATTAAGCTCTTATTTTAGCTTATTTTATAAATCGGAGGCTGACAAATAGCCAGTAACACTTCGACCCATTGGGATCTTTAGTGTTTACCACTACCTTGATGTTTCTTACTCTTTGAAGAAGTGGTCGATTAATGCGGTGATCCCACTAAGAGAAAGAAACCTATATTCCTTCGGTTCGGGATACGCATTCCGAAGGAGACTCAAGCGCTTCGCTGATAAGACGTCGCATTCACACAGTATGTGCTCCACAGTTTCCCTGATTAAGCTCTTGGTCGTAACCAAGGAATCTAAAGACCAAAGGCAAAGAATTTTCTCTGCGTCTTAAATTCTGTTCTACCCCTTAGACTACTTTCTATTAGCAATATCGTCAATCGACAGATGACATGAGATAAAACTTGTCTACCAATTTTTGTAGCGCAAGACCACAGTACTTTACTCGTTGACCTATGTCAATTTCTTTAAAAAAAATTGGCGATTGGCGATATTAATAATGGAAAGGTATAGTTCTGTTTTAAGGCAAGTTTCTGTAGATAGCAACCTCTACTCGGACGGAGTCACGACTAATAACTATTTATGTACAGGCGGCTGCATAATTGCATCCCCCGATAGAGTTCTAAAATTACTATTATTGTCAAGTTTTATCTAAGAATTTTTGTTTGAAGACTTTAAACTTCAACTAAAGCAGGTGTCTAGAATATTGCTAGTGTTGAAAACATTCTTTTGACAACCGTTTTGGAGCTCTACGGTGGGTCTGCAATTATGCAACCGACCGTACATTATTGTACATAAATATTGGCTTTCAACATAATTATTTATGACGTATTTATTAGGTATATATTTATTATATGTATATGAGAGGGTAGTAGGTGCTGGGCAAGCCTACTAAATCCTCACGCAAAAAGGACCCAATTAAAAAAAAAGAGTCTAGTTGCCGAAAAAAGCCCGTATGCATACAAACAAACATACATACATGACGTATTTATGACATTTAGGTACATAATGACAATTTATACAACATAAATTTTATCCATGCTCTGTCCAGAGCACAGTCACTACAATGTAGTTCAAGTTTGTGTAAATTATTGGCACGATGTTTAAAAAGAAAAATGTCCAACGATTCAAAATGTCCAATCAAACCTTTTATTCAACTGTTGTAATGTCCAACCAGATTTATGACCAACTATGTATTATGTATAGAATTCCACGTTTGTACCAAAGGTTACTCATTTTTCTGGTAATATGTCCAAGTATAAAAATGTCAAACAATAGTAACGTCCATCTAGAGACATTATAACCAACTATATAAATGTCCAATCATAATAGTACATTACCATATAAGTGTGGTAAATTGATCTTTGCATAGAGGCGGTTTATGACGCGCGAGCGGCAGCGAGCGTGTTATAGAAGCCAAGATGCAAATATCAATTCCACCCGTATATCGTACGACGTTTTTTATCACAGTTGCGAATAAAAGAAAAGACTTGAAAAGAAAACAAAATAATAATTAACAAAATATTTGTGATAACTCTGTTTACATTTTTTAAGGCAATATTTTTTTGTTAATTATGCTCCGGAAAGGCCAGGCTAAAGACTTTTAACCTATACATCCTCGTGTGACATACATTATTTTTTAGGGTTTTTCTATTTGTTTTTGCGTCGGGGGTTAAGAACAAAATACAATGGTACGGAAAAACAATATATTTAAGTAAAGAAAAAACAAATAATAAACAACTCAATTTTTAATCGTTTTCTAAGTCATTATCACGTAAAATTTTCGTTCGTAAACCGACTTTAGAGACAACCATTTTTGCTAGTTATAAACTCTTTGGTACCTACCTTTTCGGGATAACTTTACAGCACTAGTTAACAAATCTAAAACGCACGCGTGCATAATATGTTGGATTATGAGCCTAAAAGCCGTTGAATAAGGTCCACTTTATGAGCAACTGTGATAAAAAATATATTAATACTCAATACTCATTTATTGGTAAATAATCATTATTATCAAGGATAATAAATGAAATAAAAAGTGAACTCAATTCCTTACAGTAATTAAATAAATAAAATTCAATGCCAAAACAAAATTCGAATCTAGTAATTAAAAATTAATCTAGTTATTATTATCTAGTAGGTACCAGTTCATCTTGAATTACTAAGAGAAGACTTACAAATTTCATAAAAAACACTGTACAAAAGTGGTTCACTCAGACGTGAAGCACAAAGTACATACAAAATCCACTTGTCCGTTCCACCCTATACGTCTAACACTTGTTGAGCAAACGCTAACTGGATCTAGGTGAGATTGAAGTCTTATCAAATTACTAACAGACAGGGCTGAAAGAGAAAATTGTGTTACGGAGCTGTCGTCAGCCCGGTTCTAGGTACAGTGGCAAGTTTTATATTTAAACTTACACTTGTTTTATTTATTTTTATAGATAAGATAAAAGTACTCAAATACCTATTATAAAAATGATTTTGATAAAAAATATTTTTTCATTACTCATACGCCGAAAGTAGGTCTAAAGGAGCCTGAAGAGCGTGTTGAAAGTAAAACTTTCAGCCCTAGGGAGAATCGCTTTCACTGACAGCTGTCATGTCAAATTATGGCTTCGCACGACGTGTGCAATGTGCTTGTAGCCAGTATAAGTATCATTACGCATTAGGAACTTCAAAAACCTAACCTCCTTGCTTTGCAAAACACTACAAGGTCGAGACCAAAGAGGTTATATAACCTTGTAAGAGGATCAGGTAGTATGGAGTCTCTCATTCACTCTCGTTATTAGGAAGAATTTTATGTATTATTCGTAATGAAAAGCACAGTGTTTACCTCGGGTGAAAGACTCATTAAGTCCCTCGAACTATTAGCCAAACTCCGTCTCGGGACTCAATGAATGACTTTCACACCTAGGGTAACAATGTACTATTAACGAGGTAGGTACGGCTGCATAATTGCAGACCCAGCTGTTATAAGAATGTTTTCAACACAAGCAAGATTCTAGACACTTAAATAAAGTACGTAAAATAAAGTCATCTAACTCATCAATTAATCAAACAAAAATTATTAGAATGCAAACATTCCAGTAATAGTCTTTTTCGAACTCTACCGAAGGCTGCAATTATGCAGCCGACTGTACATACATACAAATCAAGCTGCATTTCTGTCATCCAATAATTATTCTGTTAAAATTTGCAAAACCAAGCAACTAGACTTGTAATATGGATATCAGTAAACATATGGAATACTTATATATTTTTTTTGTAAATACATACAGCAATGCCCAGAACTAAAAACAAATTTTAAAAAATGTGTGACTTGGGGTAATCAAATTATATCATAATTAAAAGATGAATGTTGTGACAACATAATATAAAAAACTGGACTGAATTTTGGATAAAAAAATACATTCCTTGAAAGTTTAGGTTAAACGCAGTGCGATCGGGACTATTCGTTTTTTCAGACTTTTTGCTACTTGCTCTACTGACTAGGTAAATGCTTGTGTCAATCTGAAGCTGAATTATCTATCAGCTATCTAGCTGCTTTTATTTCATCTTTGTCTTTCAGCGAAAAGGACATTCTAATACTGAACGGTAAAAATGGTATTAATATATTTTAAAGAAAAATGCGTCTTCAAAAATTGCAACTGAGACGAGACTCGAACTCGCATCCCTTAATACTACACCACTCAGTTAAATACCGTCATAGTCGAATTTAAGAATTTCTTTAACCTCTTTTCGAATTAAGTTTCGTTAGCGACATCTGTGAGTATAAATATACATAATATATTTTCAGATAGCCCAGTGCAGGCCATTTACTTAAAAAATAAAAAATCAATGGTATTAATGCCGTTTTTTAAGGAAGAATGATCATTTTAGACTATCGTTTTCATTCAACTTCCGATTAAGTTAACATAAACAGAGTTTCATTCAAAACGAGTGGTTTAACTTAAATTTATTCTGAAAAGAGTTCAAGTGATAAGATTTGAGTTAAATTAAGTGCGGTGCGAGAAATAATTCGCAATTTCCTTTTAAAAAGGTGCTTTCCATGTAATTTTAGGGGAAAATTAACTGCTTTTTCTTAATGAATTAAATCCTTAATTACAGTTTAAATTATACTTCAGGAAGGAATATTTTTTCTTATCCTATTTAATTAATCAAAAAAATTCTTGTAATATTTTTGTTTAATAATTTTGTGACCCATCCAATTAGTGACCGAGACAGGCGTTGCTTAAGGCACTAAAATAGGAGTCAAAAGTATAAAATTTAGACTAATTTTAATTAATTATTGCATGGAAACTTGATTTTAAGGCTTATTTCATGTACTGTTAGTACTTACTAGTTCTTTTCCTACATTTTGGTATAATTAAAAAACGATTTGATTACAAAAGACGAACATTTTTATCGTTACCAAGGTTACCCAAAATTAAGTAAAAAATTACAGCATAGGTGTTTTTTGACTTAAATTTAGATTGAGACAATATATCGGAATACATTTATAATCCCTTTCAAAATCTTTCAAGTTTTTCCCTTATGAAAGGGCTTTGTCCCAGTGCTTACAAGCGACGCTTTAGTGTCCTTTGAAACTGAGAAAATAGGCACCCAGACAGGTCCTTAGATGCGACTCCAATAATTTGGGTATCCTTTAATCCTGCCTCCTGCACCTTACAAGATCTCTACAAAGCTGTGGAAACCTATTGGACTGGATTTGGCATGTAAATAATTATAGCAATTAAAAAAATACAACATTATAAAATGTATAAAAAAACCAAATACGAAAAAATAAAATCCATAAAAAAGTAAAATATTAATACTCGGAATCGACACGCAAAGAAGAACTTTGAATTATATTAAGCACTCAGATCCTTAAAGCTTATTAATAACTTCAACAATTAAAAGAAATATTAATATCCTTGTTGGGTATCTAAATGTAACATAATACCTACCAAAACCATCTGTTTACATTCCTTGAAATCTATAATGTCACTGTTTACTATGTGCACTGAGGTTCATCATCGTTTCAACAATACCCACTCAAAAACAGACTCTAACTCAAACATTTACAGTTCAAAATACAGACACAAGTCATGTGATTCGACACGATCTATACATAACACTTCTTACTCAAAAACCTATCTTAACTCTAGTGAATATAGTTCAAGTTTGTGTAAGTTAATCTTGTGATCTCGATCTATTTTGTAGGTTAGTGGATCTCAAACTTGTCTGGACCACGACCCATGTAAAGAAACCTCAAAGTTCGGGACATAAAGTTCTCAACTTTGTGTCAATTTTAACCATGACTTAATATTCCACTTCACGTATGAAGATATAAAGGGGACCTTTGTAAGCATGATCATAAAAAAATAAGAATCCCATGAGTTTCTTGTGTTTTCTGAAACTATTAATGTCTCTTTTCTTCTATACATATAAATAAAAGGCTTGTCTTGGATGACTGACTGACTGACGGATCAACGGAGGAGGACGGTGTTCTTTGTATGACGTAGGCATCTAATAAGAAATGATAATTTTATTTTCTCCATTTAGGCGCAGGTAGTAGTGAAGAGATTCTCAGAACTTTGCGATCTACGCTTCAACTGGAAAGTAAATATAGTCATAATTTGTATTATAGCGTATCAATGACAATCCATAGTTTGGGAAGGACTGTCCTTGGGATCCCTTCACACTGTATAGCAAACAATCCACGACTCAATTTCATAAAGCAAACATTACTCTGCAATGTGCATTACGCTTTATAGTCATAGCTATTGTAGAAAATTATTGTTTGAGTCTCTGACTTAGCTGTGATGATAAAATGTTAGTGAAAGTATTACTTTGTTGGCTTGTGAAATACCTATTACCTAGTAAGTAAGCGCAGTAGGGAATGCTGTTTTTAAATAATCCAGGAGAAATTTCTATAAAAGGGGGATTCCTAACATTCCCTAAATTAATGTTTGGGGGAGGGATAATTGTACCCCAAAAATTCTGTATTGTGTACTAACAAACAAAAATTAAGTCGTAGATTCCTAGCCATCGTTTCTTGGCGGATGCCTACGTCATAGTACCTATATGACACTCCTAACTTAGTTTCAATGTGATTTCATGTAAGTTAGTCCAAATAGACAAAGAATTTTGACTACGACTTTAGTCAGGACTTTGAATTTTATATTTATAGATGCGCATTACGTAAGCCAGCAATAGATTTGTCTAAAAAAACGGTCCAGGTTGCTACCTCTCGTAGCAGTCGTTAGGCCAAGTTAGAGGCTTTAGGGCGATCTGAAAACTCTAACAATATGTGATGGCTCACCTATTGTTAGAGTTTTCAGATCGTATAGTGACACCACTATACGATCTGAAAACTCTAAGAATAGGTGAGCCATCACATATTGTTAGACCACCACTATACGAGAAGAAGAAGAAGGGCACTGTAGTGCCTAGGAGTAGGCTTGCCTATATCACCTATACCACTCTTACAGCTTAGTCAACCATCTAAAGAGGAGAGGCCTCGTCAATACTTCGAGCGACTTGGCTCCTGTTATTATATTATTCTAAACATACCTACAGATATATACAATCCTACTAATATTATAAATGTCAAAGTTTGTGTGTGTGTGTGTATGTTTGTTACTCCTTCACGAAAAAACTACTGGCCCGATTGCGATGAAACTCGGTGTCTGGATAGCTGGAGACCTGGATTAACACATAGACTTTTTATCCCGATATTCGGGACTTACGCGAGTGAAACCGCGGGGCGCAGCTAGCTCGTCAAAAAATTTAACAACATCTTAAAGGTAGATTTAAACCGTAGTTAAAAAGGTAAATAAAGGCACGTAATGGCATCAGATAAGGCATTAAATAATGATCAGGCACATACGGTGCGTAAACAAACCTCGTAAACGTTTGCTATAACTCCTATAACTGCCTTTAATGATGGAACGGTTATAGGTTGTCTTATATTATGTGTAGACTAGCTTTTGCCTGCGTCTTCGTCCGCATAGGAGTAGAAAATAGACCAAGGAATCACGTTGTCCCATACAAACTTTGCCCCCCCTTTTCACCCCCTTAAGGGCAGGTGCTTATAAAGCTACCAAAATCGACCTTTGTTTTAAGCAACTCTAAGTAATCAAATACTCTTTTTTTGTTATTTGGATATAAATGGATATTGTAGTTTAATAACCATATTTTTGTTTATTGTGGTTGAAAACATGATATGAACAACTTCGTTCGATAAAAATTTTTTTAGAAAACAGAGAATTATTAGATCGTTGATCGGGTTTTATTCAAAAATAGTTAACGTTTGTTTCTAAAAATGAATCAAATGATAGGTTTTGACCTCCAGGAACTATATTTGTGGATAATAATGCTAAGATGTTTTGCATATCGATCAAATATAACAGTTAGCACGCAGCACGCTACGTTTTTGAGAGCGGGGGCCAAGGTAATGTGAATACCTACACACGGTACTGGAAGAGCGCCTTAAGGGTAGAATTTCGGAAAATCCTTATTGGATGCCTACGTCATACAAAGAACATACCTTCCAAGTTTCAAGTCTCTACGATCAGCGGTTTAGGCTTTGCGTTGATAAGTCAGTCAGTCAGTCATTCAGGACACTTTACATATATTCAACAGCCTGCGAAAATAAACTAGACTTAATTTAATAGTCGTTGAAACGCTAATGATTAAATAAATATTACAGGACATTCTACACATCGCCATCTAGCCCCAAGCTAAGTAACTAGACTTGTGTTATGGGTGCTAGACAACGGATATACTGCGTAAATACTTTTCTTTTGTAAATATATATTTATATCACATTGAAACCACCAGATCACAGATATCTAAGTATAAATACTTGTCTGAGGTGGGATTCGAACCTGCAACCCTGTGTTTGGGAGTCCGGCATGGTGACCATTGTGCCAACTGGGTCGGGTCGGTTGATAACAAATGTCGGAAGTAGTCGGTAAGCGATTAATTGCATATAAAACTTTCCTAAAGGCGGCACTGCGCTATTACCTGTATTGAATTTTGCAAAAAGTAGCAAAGTGTGAAAGTCGGCTAGGGAACTGCCTATGTTATTTGAAATGGTGTTACGAATAAAAAAAAATACACTTGTTTTGAGAAATCTTATGTTTTTAGTTATAAGATCAAATAAGCTCTCAAATCGTACTATTTTGAACGATTCGAACTCAGCTTTGTAAAAAAAAAATTTTTTAATCCGCTTAATATTAATAAGAACAAAATATGTACCTAGTACTTTATATTTTATTATGATTATGATTTATTATGATGGGAAAAGTCGCGGGCAAAAGACGTGTCGGTCGGAGGAAAAAATCTTGGCGGCGTAACATCCGAGAGTGGACGGGGATAGCGAGTGCAGCCGAACTCTTTCGCTTCGCTAGAAATAGAGAAGAATATTATTTCGTTAGTCGGAGAAGCACCATAAGAAGAAGTTAATATTACAAAACTTACTTTGTATTTGTATACAGGCTGTTGCAACTAAAGACCTCTTTAATTTCCTTTTTACAAGTGAGTAGACTTGCTAACAGCACCTATACTACGCTCTCAGCTTAGTCGATCATGTCTAGAGGAAAGAACTTGAACATTGATCGTAAGAAAAATCCATTGGTGCACAGCCGGCCGGGATTCAAACTAACAACCTTCGGAATGTCGAAGTATCTACCACTAAGATCCCTCCATGAGTTTTGGCGGGAACGAGTTAACAACATGTCGTGCTGCAGTTTTATTTTTATGAAACTTAGTTGTAACCCGGGTTGAATTGTATAATTCTGGTGGAATGTTATTGAATTTAGTTCTGTGAAAGTGCACAAGTGTAGTGAAAATAAAAATCAGTGTCAAACATGAAGTTTTCTCGTTGCCTCCAAATCTCCTATTAAGGTTATGGTAAACTTGCCACCGCTTTACTATAGCCCCTGACTTGACGGACTATGACGTCTTTGACTGTTTTGAAACACTTTAGGCCCGGTTTATGAAAAATCGGGTCATAATTTGATGCAAAATATAACTTGACACTGGCTAAATGCACAAGCCGTGCGAAGCCATAATTAATAGCAAAAAAAAAAGATTCCTCCATTGACTCCGTTACAGATTATATTAGGGATTAAATAGGAATTTTATTCTTTATGATTAATAGGCTGATATCTTTTCATCGAAACGATAAAAGTTACAAACATATCAAAAAGTAATTTTCTTTCTTCGATTGGACACTAATATAAATGTCACCATTTGTCAAATATTCTCATGATTTTTAGTGAAAGGTCGGTAGATATAATATTTATTAAGGTTCTGTGGATTTTTATTAATTTTACTCAGTCAGGGAAGCCAAGAGTTTTGAGTGAGCTTATAAAGCCTAGTCTTTACAAACTTGGTCATAGACATCTTATAGTCTTTTTCTATCTGGTACGATAGTGATACCATATAAGCGATTGGAATTATACTTTTTAGGGTACATTATCGGATCTTACCTAAAATAGGGAAAAACAGTTTGGGAATATTTACCTTAATTTTTCCATAGTTTGAGGTGTGTTCAAAATGTGAACATTTTTTCTATATAATAAAATAATAATGGTCTTGCCAAATCTAGATACATTCCAAAAAAATTCAGTACTTTTCTTGTAATTTAAATTAGAATCATTCTTCTGTTTTCATAAAATTTATCTTTATATTTTATTTGTAAACGTACTCTTTTTTTTATTTGCTTCCCAGTATAGATTTTTTGTCCACTCTTTCCTAAGGAAGTTATTACTTCCTAACGTAATAAAGTAATAACTTCCTAAAGTAAAAGTTTTAAAAGTCTTCTTTCTTCTTCTTCTTTGCCTCTTCATCTTGTGTTGCCTATAAAAAAGTGTTCCAAAAGTAGGTTAATCACACTTTCGTCAACCACTTGCTACACTTAATTCCAATTCGTATTCGAATTAATTCTAATAGAATTGAATAACACATGGCACTGTCAGATAGCAATACATTATTCTGTTTGCGTTTCCGTTTGATTTTGTTAACTAAATTCGTTACATTACAGTAAATAAATTTCCAATGGAAATATATACTAAGTACATAAATTGTATTAGCGATTTCTGAATTAAGTTGAAGATAGGCGCCACACGCAAAAATATCCCTACAGCTAAAATTTATAGTTATTGCATGAGAATAATTGTTGTCGTTGGATAGTCGTCTATTTGATAGTTCACTAAAATCGATAGTATCGATAGATACTTCGATAATATCGATAGTATCGATAGATACTTCGACAATATCGATGGTATCGATAGATACTTCGATAATATCGATAATATCAATTATTTTGTAATGAAATATAGGGTACATACATATTTATATTCTGTGATATATGCAAAAATGGATAGTATACTACAGTCCATTATGAACTAACTCTGTCAAATTGATGGCGATTGGTGTACTTTCTGTCAACAAAATATATCTATCATAACCTTTTATTTATTTTGAGCTGATGGGGATTTCCGAATTTTTTGTTTTTTTGAAACTTTTACTTCAAAATGGGAATTTGTTATTCCCATTTTGAAGTAAAAGTTTCAAACTGATCTGAGACCGATGGGCATTTGTGCACTTTTTGTTCACTTTTCCCCATTACGCTCGGAATCAGCAAGTAATGGGGAAATGTGAACAAAAAGTTCACGAATCCCCATAAACGAGGATTTTCAATGGGGAAAAATGAACTAACCCAGAGCAATCGATTTGATTTGACATTTATAATATTAGTAGGATCAATAGGGTAGGTGATTTTCGATATAAATTCTATAGTTTTATTATCGATTGTTCGGCAACACTAATGAGAATTGTTGTTTTTGTTGAAGTGCTTAAAATACCGCGCGCATTCGTCGGTACTGCAGTATTTTATTGATGACTCAGGTTCTACGGATTACTCCCATTATCCACCACCTAGTTGGCCGCTATTGCTGGACACTGGGACGATTTTATTGTAATGGCCGCTGTTGGTAGACAAAGGGAACATAAATATTAGATTTTCCGATTGGTCACTATCAGTTGGCCACTGGTGGACATTGTGATATTTTTATTTGCTTTTTGTCCCAATAGGTGGCCATTAGGACTTTATGTAAAAATAAAAAAAAGGTATCTAAAGTTAAGGGGGGTCCATACGCCAACGACCTTGGTACACAGCCTACTAAATAGTTACTACCGGCACCGGTCGCCTTCGTTGATGAAAATTGTTACGAATGTGTTTTGTTTTTCTGGAAAGGATAAAAGATGGAAATGTAGGTGAGATCTTTACCGACGTTTTGGTGTGATTTTAAGGCTAAAATTCCGTTTAGTTTTGAAGCTATTCTAAAATTAAGAATTAAAACTAGTTTAGCTTTGAAATGACAAGGAATTTTCGTCTCAAATGACCTCAAAATATCTGTAAAGATTTCACCTACGATTCCATCTCAGCACTTTTGAGAAGAACAAAACACATTCGTTACAATCAACAATGTTAGTTGTAAGCGACGGGTATTTCTGGCGCGTTGCGTTTGGCAGCATAAGCAGCCGTAAGCCAGAAAATAAATACAAAAATCATAAACTATGCTTCAAATTGAATAGTAAAACAAAGGCAGAGGCTTAGATGTGGTATCTATTTATTTCAACACCTCCAGAATCAAATTAAAACTTTTTCAATTTAAAAACTACGAAACTAATTTAACAAAACTATTTACGAAACAACGAACTTGTTTTGCGATAGGTCAGTAATAGATGTTTTATTTAAATATTTTCAGTGATATTTTTCAGCGTATTTTGGGTTAAGCAACGCTTGACTTCGATGGGATGGAGTCTTTTGCTTAGGAGAGCACGTTAACTGGTTGGTCCGGCTTTCTTTCACATCATGTCCCAGGCACTATAATGCCGTGAATGGCATAAATTAAAGTTACTGGTGATAAATAAATCATCTAACTTTATTATCCTCATCATATCAGCCACAGGACGTCCACTGCTGAACATAGGCCTCCCCCAAAGACTTCCAGAGCGATCGGTTGAATGCTCTCTGCGTCCAACGACTTCCCGCGACCTTAATTAAGACATACGTCCATCTAGTCGGATGTCGTCCCGCGCTGCGTACCGGAGTACGTGGTCTCTAATCTAAGACTTTTCGGCCCCAACGGCTATCAGTTCTACGACCCACATGCCCCCGCCCAGGCGAACTAAAGTTACCAACATCGCCCAAAGAATTAGTCAGCTGAAGTGGCAATGGCATCTAGCTTACAAAGGAAATAAAAAAGTTTCTTAAAACAAGAAATAATCCGCACACTGTAGTAAGTAAATGCTGAACATAATTAATGATCAAACGAACTTACCAAGTGAAGTTCGATCCTAATTATGTGAGTAGTTTTCTACGACGCGATTTACTGAGCCCGCCCACAATTTCAAAATATTTTACAAATATATTACCCTCCCTTAAAACTTACGTAAGCGCGGAAGTATTTTAGTTTAAGTAATGTAATCAATAATACATTATTCTGTGTAGACAGACAGATTTTTATTGCAATAATTTACATATACCTATACAATTTTTTTTTTAATTGCATTGATTATTTTAATAACATTCAAATTAATGACAAGGTAGGTGATGGCCGCAGGAAAGAACGGGAATGTGGCCAGTACACAAATTTTATTTTCCCTACTTTAAAAATTCGAGGAAGGCTTTGAGTGCAGAAAGGAAGGCTACACTAAGTAACCAAGTAAATCGCTAAGAAGAAAACTACGAAACATAATTTCTTGTTTTTAGTAAATGTTCTATTCTTAATTTAAAAATATTGCTTTCAAATTAAGAATACTGCTTGGCATTTTAAGATTTTTTACTATAACTTTCAGACGGCTGAACCGATTTCGATAAAGCATAGCTAAGAACACTCCTGACTAATTCACCTTTCAAACAAAAAAAAACTTTAATCAAAATTATCCGTTCGGGAGCTACGATACCACAGACAGACACACACACCGTCGTTTTTGCGTCGGGGGTTAAAAACCAAGAAATTATTATTTAGCGTCGGAGATAATTATTTTGTTGCTTCAAAGAAACCTTTTTTTCTGTGTGGAAAGACAGGCAGGCCCTTGCAGTGGTAGTTATTCATTATGTCTACTTCTTTTCTTAAAAGATAGCTAGGTAAAAAAGTACAAGAAACTTTAAAACCTTTATCTAAGCTTACACTACTTAATTAACATCTTAGGATTGAATAAAACCGTTTTCTTCTTACAGACCTTTTTTAATTTATTTTTAATGTTTCAAAGACTGCTTTGTTTGCATTTTATTAAGTAAAATGAACTATGGAATTCATATATTTTAATTTTACACTAATAATATTTGAGTTTGAGTCAATATTTTAAAGCTTTAAAATAAATTGCTAAAATTTTGAATGGGTATATTAAGGTGAAAGAGTACCGGCGCTCTCTCCATACAAACGTAGTCGACTGTTTCCTCCCAGGATAATGACACTAGCACAAATATTTTTATTGCATAAACCCTATAATTGTCATGACTATGCCCTTATTCCTCTATACTATGCCCCTATGTTTTGGTTTTATATTATCATAGATATTGAGATTTTTAAAACAAAAAACAAAACATAGGGCCTTGGTCATGGCAGTTATAAGTTTTATGCAACAAAAATATTTGCTCTAGTGTCATTATCCAGGGAGGAAACAGTCGACTACGTTTGTATGGAGAGAGCAAACAGAAACGCGGCTTTGTTTTATAATATTGTAGTGATTATTATGCTATAGAGTTTTTATTTCGTAGAGGAGGTTCACAGCTAAGCGACGCTCGCTGATCGTTTACGGTCGTGCGGGTTAAGCGACGCCTGGCGCGGTCATTACTTCGATGGGTGACCAATTAGTAGTGTGGCAAAAATGTATTTGCGTAAGCCCCTCCGTGCTTTAAAACGCACGTTAAGCCGTTGGTCTCGGTTGCTACCTCTAGTAGCAGTCGTTAGGTCAAATTAGAGTCCTTAGGGCGATCTAAAAACTCTAACAATAGGTGAGCCACACCACTATACGAGAAGTTGAAGAAGATTTCATAGTTCGATCGACGAATATTAAAATTTAGTTCAGTTATTTAAGATTAAATAAATATCCAACGTACTCGTGTAGGTGATGCTTCGAGCTTAGGTGATGTCATGTTTTACATTCTCTAAGAAGAACATTATAATAACCTAAAACCATCACTGAATCACATGGCTAATGTGTTTTTAACGACACACATTTTGCCATTGAACTGTGTCGTATAATAGCAGCATCCCGCGGATTCATCCACGTAAATTCAGATCCTATTTGAATATAATAAGCTAAACAGACCTTCTCCATCCTAAGGTTACCTGGAAGAAATCGCTTTAAGCGATAAGGTCGCCTGTTTGTACAATTTCGTAGTTAATAAGCTTTCTCGTCTTTTTTTGTCATTTTCAATGTTTTGTGTGTTGTACAAATAAAGTGTTTATCTATCTATCTATCTAATATATAAAATTCTCGTGTCACAGTGTTAGTTACCATAATCCTCCGAAACGGCTAGACCGATTTTTATGAATTTTTTTATGCATATTCAGTAGATCTAAGAATCGGCTACTATCTATTTTTTATTTTGTTTCCTTTATTTTTTTTTGTGAATGGAAAAACAATATGGTTTTCCGGGACAGCTAGTATGGATATAAAATGCATCTTTACTTTCATTGAATCAAAGTATCTTCACACGAAGTTTTATGAAAATCAGTACAATAGTTTTGGAGCTTATTCGTTACAAAGAAACAAAGAAATATTTGCTTATTTTTAAATTTTATTACTCTGTGCTCTGCGGTTTTATTTTCGCAAATTTATTGAATTAATGTATCATGATACCATGTTTCATCAAAATCGGTTCAGTATTTTCGGAGCCAATCCGTTATAAACAAACAAATGTCTTTGCATTTTGTGATATTAGTGTAGGGTTATAGGCGAATTTGTGTTAATATTTTCATGTATCCTTTAGGATTTTGTGAGAGTGAATTATGGGGAATTGATTCCGTAGTTTATGTTCGTTACCTATGTATGTATTGTTGTTATTTCCGGGGATAAATATTTATTATAGGGTCGTTTTGACAATGCGTATTTTTATATGAATACTATAGCTTACACTCATGAGCTGTGTTGGCAGAGTGGTAGATACCTCGACTTTCATTCTGAAGGTCGTGGGTTCGAATCTCAGCCGGCCGTGCACCAATAGATTTTTCTTAAGAAAAATTTATGTGCACTAATTAACATTGCTCTTACGGTGAAGGAAAACATCGTGATGAAACCCGCGGCTTAGTTGGTTCCAAAAGTATTGACAAGTTCTCTCTTCTGGACATGTTCGACTAAACTGAGAGGGTAGTAGGTGCTGGGCAAGCCTACTCCATCCTCACGCAAAAGGGACCCAATTAAAAAGAGTCTAATTGCGGAAAAAAGCCCACATACATACATAGCTTACACTCGCGAGTTTGTTTATGATATACTTATACTACTTATATACTTTTCTTTTGTAAATATATATACATACTAGCTGCGCCCCGCGGTTTCACCCGCGTAAGTCCCGATCCCGTGAGAATATCGGGATAAAAAGTAGCCCATATGTTAATGCAGGCCTCTAGCTATCTACATACCGAATTTCATTGCAATTGGTTCAGTAGTTTTAGCGTGAAGGAGTAACAAACACACACACATACACACACACAAACTTTCACATTTATAATATTTGTAGGATAAGAAAAATATATTTCGAAAAAGATTATTACAGGATTTTATGTTGATAAAAAACTCTATGGCCCATAATTCATTAATAGGTACCAACTCTTAACATCTTACACACGTGATAACTTTTAAACGAAATATCCGATTGAGATTAAACAAAAAGTATTTTACTTCTACATAAATACTCTTGATAACATAATGCTTAATTTTGATAAAGATTTAACATTACGATACATATTAAACGTAGTTTTTTTCTACAGACGATTTAATAATTATTTTGAACACAAAATCGGTTATTGTGATCAAACCATTATAGCTAGATATATGTTCTTGCTGACTTTTTTGTAGGTCTTAATGGGATCTACAAACCCGTAGTACATCATTTTGTTCTATTGTCAATAGTTTTTGCAGCGCACGCAAAAATAAGTTTTCGATTTTACACCTTGTGTTACAAAATAGCAATTTTATTACGGATCCCTAATTTTGAAAAAAAAACATATAGCCTTTCTCGATAAATGGACTACCCAACACTGAAAGAATCATTCAAATCGGACCAGTAGTTCCAGAGATTAGCGCGTTCAAACAAACAAACAAACAAACTCTTCAGCTTTATAAAATTAGTATAGATAATCCATAGAAACAACCAGACCATAGACCAATATTTAAGCACAAATACATGTCTGAGGCGGGAATCGAACCCGTAACCCTATGTTTGGCAGTCCGGCATGGTGACCATTGTGGCAACTGGGTCGTCAATTACCTACCTCTATTGCAATTCATACTTTTACTTTATAAATAAATTCTTCATTACTCATACTCCGAAAGTAGGTGTGAAGGTGCCTGAAGAGCGTGTTGAAAGTTGAACTTTCCACCCTAGGGAGAATCGCTTTCACTGACAGCTGTCATGTCAAATTTTGGCTTCGCGCGGCTTGTGCAATGTGCTTGTAGCCAGTATCAGTATCATTACGCAATAGGAACTTCAAAAACCTAACCTCCTTGCTTTGGTTTTCACTAAAGAATAACAATTATGGCTTCACACGGCTCATGGATACTGCCAAAGGTAGTATGGAGTATGGAGTCTCTCATTCACTCTCGTTATTATGAAGAATTTTATGTATTATTCGTAATGAAAAGCACAGTGTTTACCTCGGGTAAAATACTCTCGAACTATTAGCGCCCTCGCTACAGTGACTTTCACACCTAGGGTAACAATGTACTATTGTACCAAAATTATTATTTAAAAATCAAACATATTTCAAAAGAAATTACATTGATATAACGCTTTATAATACCCTTGGCTCGAAGAGATATGACGCGGGAGTAAAGTTATAAAAATGAAAAACGGACCGAAACCGAATCAGGGAACCCACAATTCTTATATAGCTATGTCACAGACTGCGGACTTTTTACCGATTTTTTTTCTTATTATTTTATGACTATGGAGAAAAGCATCATTTAAAGGCTTTAAGATCACCAAAGGGAGGAGGTAAGGTTTTCACCCGAGTCATTTAAAAACACAAGACTTTTATTCGTCCTATGCTAAAGTTTATGTGTTTATATGTTTGTTATTCCTTCACGCAAAAACTAATGGACCAATTGCGGTAAAACTCGGTATGTAATGATATTTCCACGAGATCATTTACGTGGGCGAATCGGGGACACGACTATTTTTTTATATTACACTTATTGGTTCTAAAGATTCTGGATTCTCAAAATAAATATCGAAAAAACTCGATTTTACGGCAGCACCAAAAAATGGAGAAGAGTGATGCTGATTTATGATGAAATTCAGAGAAAATGAAAAAATTTTTCCTCTAACTAACTTTATTTTGTGACGATACCATGGTTAGGTCTGTTGTTGGCTGACAAAAAGTCTTTTGTTCACGGGCGGCGTTTCTCTTAGATTCCCCTCGTTTTTTTTCCAAAAGAACAAACACTCAGATTTATAACTACCCCCTGTATATCACAGGGAACTCGACGTCTTGTTAGAACCACACTTCCGCGGTATTATTTATGCGATTTAATTTGCATTTTCGGTTAACACACTTTGAATGACGTTAATTTTTAAATAGTTTTTCTTTAAGGTCGACTGAGAAGCAGTAAATCGAGAATTATACCGTTGTCTAGCTACCGTAACAAAAGCCTAGTAGCTTCGCTTTTGGCTGTTTCATTTTCTTGCAATATTTGTTTATTATTTAGAAGGTATATTTCTTACTTAACATCTTATTGGGAATACTATGAACTATTGATTGTTGAATTTGAATAAGACCCCCCTTCAGCCACAATCTTAATATATAGATAAACTCTTGTACCATATTAAATCTGTACCTGTGTGTGGCTGTGTGTAACCCGTGTGTGTGTGTGTTTATTTCAGAATTTCATCTACCTACCTTAAAATAAACTAAAGTCTCATCACGCCAATAAAAAACCGGTGACCCATTAATAAAGCATAAAAATTAAATTAGGTAAAAAATCTCCATCCAAAAATTAACTGAAACATTTCAAAATTGGTAGTTATTTTACGACCACAATTTTCAGGCAATAATTTAATATTGAAGTACCCTATCATAAGAGTATTTCATTTGTGGTTTAAGTGAAAATAGATTGGCGTATTACTGCGCCCTGGAGTGTAATAATGGTCATTAACTTTTATTATTTTCTATTAGGAAATAAGGCTGTTCACAAACTGGGATGATGGAACGCAACTCAGGCGAACTCGATGCTAGTGTGTCAAGCCAATTATTTTGTTTCCATTAAAAACTTTTATTGTGTCTTGTCGATCATCTTTTGTTGCTGTTTCAATCTTCTTTTGTTTCTGTTTCGATCGTCTTTTATTTATGGTTCGATCGCTTTTTGTTTCCATTTCAATCGTTTATTGTTCCTTTTTTGATTATCTTTTGTTGATGTTTCAATCTTCTTTTGTTTCTGTTTGATCGTTTTTTATTTCCATTTCAATCGTTTTATGTTTCTTTTTCGATCGTTTTTGTTGCTTTTTCAATCTTCTTTTGTTTCTGTTTGGCTTGTCTTTTCAGGTACAGATGCAGAAGCACTGGAAAAGTAAAACAGATCCTTTTATGGATTTTTTTACTGGATGAGAATGGAATTTAACGATTTTTTACTGTTGTTTAATATAAGACATTAACTCGATTCTAGCGGAAAGAGCATCTGGCCGGAAGAGCGGGTTCGACCCGAAGACTAGCGCAGCAGTCAAGCATGCTTGACTGTGGGTTTCAGCTGATTTCGACCCATTTGGGATAGCACACGGTTCTTTTCTGTCTTCTATGATTTTGTTAATTTTATATCTTCTATTACTGTTTATATAGATACCTACATATATCTCGTGTGTATAACACGTTTTTCTCTCTTTTTGCCACGTCTGAGCGTTTTGCTAATTCCATTGTATTTCACCAAAAGAAGATTCAAGGGTATTTTCTCGTCTAATCTGTTAAACTGCCGTATCACCCACAAGGTTATCGGTTATTATTTTTATAAGTAAAAGGAATATTTACAAATGAAATAAATTTATGTGTATCAAAAACAATTAAGTACTGATTAATTCTTATATTTGGTTTTTAATAATGTAGTTTAAATAGAATCGGTTCAACCAAACATACCTTTAACAATGAATAATTCTCTTTTTTTAGTCTATATTGTTCGTTTATTTTACCTTACCGCTACTGGGAAAAGGCCTAATTAATATTTTTCCCAGTTCGTGGGCTAAGTTTAGCCAGTCTTGGCACAGATTAAGGGAATACCTACTTAGTGAAAATTCAGCTTTCAACTAGTAAAATTAACAAATTTTGTTAAGACAAGGCTGTTTGGGCTCACTCAGTATTTGCCTTCCTTGACCGGGTTAAAATTATAAACTATATGTCCTTCTGTTGACCAATGAATCTACCACCTAAATCTTAATATTAATATTATTAAAAAGTAAAGGTTGTGAGTTTGTGTGGTTGTAAAGGTAATATTCGAAACCAGTGGACTGATTTGGATGAAATTTTTGCATAGAGATATTTAGGGTAGCTAAGTGTCATATGCTATTTTTATCCCGGAATTCTCACGAGATCGGGTCCTACAGTGAAACCGCGGGGCGCCGCGCCGTCTGCAATAAAGCCCGCTTTCCGCCAAATACTCCCAATTTAAAGTCTTTATATATTCCCTATGACGTCACATGATGGCCGTCAATGGCCGGACATCGGACATGTGTTTAATTCCGACAATATCCATGGATTATCCTATCAAAAAGAATAATCCCCGCTTTGAACTTTCCGACAGAAAAAACGTGTAGGCATTTTTTGTTTATTCCTAACCTGACCCTAAAACGTAACCCGGTAGCGGGTTAGGTTAGGAACTGCAAAAAAAATATTATTTTCATTCCGAACGTAACCCTCTTCTGAACCTGACCCGAAATGGTGTTCCTAACCTAACCCGAATTCAAGAGACGATCGAAACGGAAACAAAAAACGATCGATAAAAACAAAAAATTAAAAAAACCGACTTCAAAGAAACCTGAAAACAAAAATTCAAAAGTGATAAATAATCCATTTTGGGTCACTAAGACATCAGATAACTTAAACATACTTGGAAGTCGGACTGGGTGACACCATGTTTCTTATCATATACCTCTCAACATTCAATCTAACCCAGTCCGATTTCTAAGTATGTTTAAGTTATCTGCTGTCATAGTGACCCAAAAAGGGTATTTTTTTCACTTTTGAGTTTTTGCTTTCTGGTTTCTTTGAAGTCGGTTTTTTAATTTTAATAATTTTTTTATTTAACCTTTATTAGTGCCGCTGTCACTGAAAATTTTACTCCATGAGGCCAATTCTACTGGTGGAAATCGAAAAAATTAGCAATTTGCTGCACTCTCGAGGTGCAATTCTGTCCATCACTCCAGAGATCCTCATTAGATCTTCATTTAAGATAGGGTTCTTTATCAACAATCATTCAAACCCAGTCCGGCGACTAAATTTGACTAAATTCTTCAAAATGTAACCTGTAATCGTAACCGATTGAAGAGTTTTCTGATGAGAAGGTGGTTTCAGGTATTTAATTTATCAGTCAATATTAGTTTATGGCCTTATTCTCCTGTGGAAATCGAAAACTGAGCAATTTGCTGCACTCTCGAGGTGCAATTCTTTTCATCACTCCGAAGATCCTCATCCGATCTACACCAAATTTTTATGTGATTATTATGACCACTTGTGAAGTCTTCTTTAAAACAAAAAAAGATGTTTCCAAATCGGTTAAGGCGTCTTCGAGTAAACATACATTTAAAAAAAACCTGACAAATTGAAAATCTCCTACTTTTTTTGAAGTCGGTTAAAAAAGACGATAGAAACGAAAACAAAAGATGATCTACAACAGCGACATAATAGCAGGTAACTATCAAAACAACAGTTGTCAGAGTGACAGTTGTCAAACTTAAAATGGCTATAACTCAGAAACGATTGACCCTAGATTGCTAGTTTATTTAAAGAAATGATAGATAACACCTAAAATGAAGATCTCGATGAGATCTATCATTCCTGTAAAGAGACCATCAATTTAGGGTCGAAAGGCTTATTTTTTCAGTTCTGTGGTGTCTTTGTTTCCGTTTCGATCGTCTCTTGAATTCGGGTTAGGTTAGGAACACCATTTCGGGTCAGGTTCAGAAGAGGGTTACGTTCGGAATGAAAATAATCTTTTTTTTGCAGTTCCTAACCTAACCCGCTACCGGGTTACGTCTTCGGGTCAGGTTAGGAATAAACCGCATTTTTCAATCGTGACTTACATGTTGCAATCTAGTAAGTATATTACAGTCGACTCTAGTTAATTCAAAACTGGAGGGACTCCTAAAATATTACGAATTATCGAAAGTTTAAAATATCAAATGGTTCGAAATTTGTGAGAGAAAATAACTAAAACTTCGAATTACTAAGTATTGATCAATAATTATTTATTAACTGCTATTCTATAACAATGAAAAACCAATTCGTGTGGAAGTGTGAGTTAAACTAATCATAGCAAAAACAAAGGCTCGTGTACGTTGATACAAGTTTGAACTGGTCGCAAAATGTATGACCTCATTCGACTTCTTTCTCTCTGCAACTTTGAATCGTCGAGTGTTGGACACCGATGAGTTCGAATTAACGCGTCGTTTTATTATATAGCAATTATTTTTTCGTTCGAATTAGCAAGTGCATAAAAATGTATTGATTTACTTCGAAATATAAAGAGATTTTGTAGGGAACTCGTGATAACTTTGAATTACAGAGAGGTTCGAATTATCGCAGGTTGGAATTAACGAGAGTCGATTGTATTATCTTTTTAAGAGGAATGTTTTTTTTTTATATTTTTTTATTAATTCGAAATACTTGTGAATTTAGTTATATTTATGGGAATAATTAATTTATTAAATTATTTATTATTATGTGGGTACTTGGCTAGATATATTTTTCTTTTCTAAATATACCTACATCATTAGATTTTTGAAAAAGTCATTACCCTATCCAAGAATTGAACCTGTTAAATCAAAAATATAGCATTATATGTAAGTAAGTACCTATATAGATATAGAAGAAGATTGAATGGTCACCATGCCGGACTGCCAAACACAGGGTTGCGGGTTCCAAAAGTCGTAGAACAATAAAAGTTGATCGTTACGGTGCATAGAAGTAGCAATCAACCGCTTTCTTTCTTATGCTTTCTTATTTAATTACCAAAAATAAATAATCTTATAAATGTGAAAGTTTGTGTGAAAAAATATATAATTGAATTACAGTTTAATGTTACTTAAGTAGAAATGGTAATGTAAATTCATACTAACAGATTTCGCCAACAAAACTAAATTCGAAAGAGGTTAATGCGATTCTTAAATTCAATATATTTGACTGAGTGACGTAATTGGTAAGCGCACTTGAACGGTATTCAAGGGATGCGAGTTCTGGTCTCGTCTCAGTTGCAATGTTGAACACATATTTTTCACAAATTTTCGCAAAAAATATATTCATAATTGTGTATCACACGAAATTTATTTTTCCCGAAAATCCCGGTTCTTAGGTTTTTAATTCCCGGTTTTTTTCCTAATCAAACATACCGGGAAATCGCGGGATTTTTAGTACTTGAATTTCCCGGTTTTATACCCTAATGAACACCTCACATATTCATACATAAAAGACAGTTCCAAGAAAACAGGATGGGAGCCGCGGCCTGCGGTCGTTAGGAGGCCCTAACTGCGCTCACTGCTTCCTGCAAGGGAGGACCATGTTAGCTACAGATTCGAGGACTTTGTACGGTGACCACGATACCATGGTTATTTTTTTAATTTTCCAAAACGATCAGTAGGCCAATTCAAAAATTACATTCCGTATTGCATTTCGAATACGAAATAATATTTCGTATATTATAACCTCAATAGTATATTATCTATACATATAAAATCCTTTGTCCTGACTAACTGACGGATGAACGCACAGCCTAAACCGCTGATCGTAGAAACCTGAAACTTGGAGGGTGTGTTCTTTGTATGACGTAGGCATCCGATAAGAAAGGATTTATCAAAATTTTACTCGTAAGGGGGAGAAAAAGAGGGGCAAAGTTTGTAAGGAACAATGTGATTCCTTGGTCCATTTTCGACTTTTAAGCGGACGAAGTCGGGGGCAAAGGCTATATATTATATTATACTAGCTGCGCTCCGTGGTTTCACCCGCGTAACTCCCGATCCCGTGGGAATATCGGATAAAAAGTAGCATATAGCCTTCCTCGATAAATGGACTACCCAACACAAAAATAATTTTTCAATTCGAACCAGTAGTTCCTGAGATAAGCGCGTTCAAACCAACAACTTTGACTTTGACTTTGGTATTCTCAAGAATATTTTTCCAGGTTTTAATCGCGTATTTTTATTTTTATTTCTCTTACCTCGACGTTTCGACTATGTTACAATAGTCATGGTCGCGAGGAGACTCAACATCGAGGTAAGAGAAATAAAAATACGCGATTAAGATGCAGGAAAATAATTAGCCCTAAGCTTAGCAACTTGGCTTGTATTATGGTGACCAGACAACGGATAGAATACTTAAAAACTTTCCTTTTGTAATCATAAAGGTACGTAATATTTTACATATAAAAATACCAATACCAGAAACAAATACTTTACATTAATATTTGTTGGAGGCGGGAACCGAACCCGCAACCTTCTACGTTACAGGCCAACTCGCCGCAGACGTCGTCGATTGCCTATTGATTACATAATATTTATTATCTTTTCTATTTATTCTATTTTCCAATCCCAAAATAAATAAATTAGTCGACTAGGTACTGAAGAGGTAGTAACATTAAGACGGGGTGGTAACACCAGAAGCGCGATATAGGTGTCTTAGAAATAGTTTTTGGGTATCGAACGCTAAAATCAATAGAATGTTATCGTACTGTCGTAAAGGTGAATAATTATTTTGTATTGTCCAAAAGTCGTAGAACAAAAGTTGTTTGTTTAGGTGCACAGAAGTAGCCCTCAACGGCTTGCTAGTATAATTACCAATAATCCTGTATAATATATTTAAAAAAAAACATAAAACCAACGAATGAAGAACCTAATCCTTTTTCCAAGTCGGTTAATCAAACACAAGTGGCATTGTATCCTTATTTATCATTTTGTATCGTTTCCATCAATAGTTTCATAAATAAACGCTATTTCCAAAGTCATATTTCGCGATCGACATCATCAAATAGCCTTACAGAATCAGCACCCTGGTCTAAGAAAATTAGAAAGAAAGAAAGAAAAACATTTATTCGGTGCAGGCACACGACAACTTTAAAATTAAACACACACAAAGAAATAGGTAACATTATACAACGAAGAAAGAAACATACACTAAACCTAAGAATATTTAAGAAGCCATGTGCTGCCCCAAATTGGTCAACCTCAGCTGTAAGCCACAGTCAAGCGTAACTTGGCTGCAGCGCTGGTCTTCCGGCCAAACTCGCTGCCGTCGTGCGTCGTCGTACGCTCCCACATACACACAATAAAACGATAAATAAATAAAATAGCAAAATATTTATATACAGTAAAAAGGAAAGAAAATAGAATAAATATTTTATTTGTATAATACATAAACTGAGTTAGTTATAAATATAATCAAATAAATAAATATTACAGGACATTCCACTCATCGCCATCTAGCCCCAAGTTAAGTAACTAGACTTGTGTTATGGGTGCTAGGCAACGGATATACTACTTAAGGCGCTCTTCCAGTACCGTGTGTAGGTATTCATATTAGCTTAGCCCGAGCTCTCAAAGACGTAGCGTGCTGCGTGCTAACTGTTATATTTGATCGATATGCAAAACATGTTAGCATTATTATCCACAAATATAGTTCCTAGAGGTCAAAACCTATCATTTGATTCATTTTTAGAAACAAACGTTAATTATTTTTGAATAAAACCCGATAAACGATCTAATAATTCTCTGTTTTCTAACATTTTTTTTATCGAACGAAGTTGTTCATATCATGTTTTCAATCACAATAAACAAAAATATGGTTATTAAACTACAATATTTATATCCAAATAACAAAAAAGAGTATTTGATTACTTAGAGTTGCTTAAAACAAAGGTCGATTTTGGTAGCTTTATTAGCACCTGCCCTTAAATACTTTTCTTTTGTAAATATATACTTATAATACATAGAAACAACCAGACCACAGACAAATATCTAAGTATAAATACTTGTCTGAGGCGGGAATCGAACCCGCAACCCTGTGTTTATCAGGCCAGCGTGGGACCCACTGTGCCAACTGGGTCGTCAAATACAATTATAATACAATTGAATTAGAAGACAAAATATAGAAACAGCCATTGATACGACGAGAATGTCACAACCCCTTTATACAGTTCCCTTTCACGAACAATTTACTAAACTATCTACATACAAATAAAGAGAACGAACAGAATTGTCCCATAACATCGCTATTGTATGTATTGGTACATTGCCAAATACACAGTATTGTGTCAATTTAGATGCCTTGTATGTTTTGTCGATGCTTTAATAAACATATCTATGAATAGTCTGGATTCTTGAACATATTGTGGTTTTGTTACAGTGTTATTGAAGGACTTTTAAGCACAAATATTTTATTAATGTCCTACTACTAGTAGATACTACGTAAGAGCAACTAACCGAATGTTAAATATATGTTTTATCACAGTTGCTCATAAAGTGGATCTTATTCAACCGCTTTTAGGCTCATAATTCAACGTATTACGCACGCGTGCGTTATGCATTA
Organism: Idaea straminata; assembly: GCA_951213275.1. Lineage (NCBI taxonomy): Eukaryota > Metazoa > Arthropoda > Insecta > Lepidoptera > Geometridae > Idaea > Idaea straminata. The sequence continues at coordinate 11,057,729 of OX577865.1, forward strand.
CCTCGACGCCACTAGCGTTTTTCCATACCATTATATTCTGTTTCTAACCCCCGACAAATGGAAAAAACCCTAAAAATATTGTATGTCAGACGAGGCTGTTTAGGTTAAAAGTATTTTGCCTGGCCTTTCAGGAGTATAATTAACAAAAAAGTATTGCCTAAAAAAATTGTAAACATAGACTTATCACCAAATATTTTGTTCTTTATTATTTTCTTTTCTTTTCAAGTATTTTCTTTTATTCGCAACTGTGATAAAAAAAACGTCGTACGATACACGTGTGGTTTGATCATTCCATCTGGGCGCTCTATAAACGCACACGCGTTCCGCTCGCGCGTCAATAGACCGCTTCGATGAAATGATCAATTTACCACACTTGTATAGCAATGTACTATTTATCATAATTTGGTCGGCTCACTACTAACTCACACGATAGTAAGTGACAGCTCAGTCTAAGATGTAACACGCTTATGCTTATACACTCGTGACTCAAATACCCACAAATATTGCTTATACGATTTTATGAGGCAGAATATGTTATGTAGAAATGAGAGTATATTAAAGGGAGCCTGCAGTTAACACTAATTACTGAAAAAATAGGTATTAGGGAACCGTAGGAGTTGGTATGGACATGTGATGATGAGAGAACTCCTCTCTTTACGAGCTAAAATATTATTTTCATAGTTAGTGGCACTCCAAGAATATATCCTTTTTTCCTTAACGAAATTATCCCAAAAACTAATCAAATTATGGTGGCCACAGTGCGGCCTACTCTTTAAGAGGATGAATACGAAAATGTGCCGTATAACAAGCAATGTCGTGTTCCTTTATGTGCCACTTAAACTTTACTACCAGAATAGTTACTTTTTTATTTATCAGTCTTAAAATTTTAGTATTTTTGAAGGGACCATGATCTAGCGACGCTTGTCAATTGCTAACGGTCATGTGGGTTAAGCAATACCTGGCGTGGTTTTGAATTAGATGGGTCATGAACAAAAATATTTCTCGAGCCTCTCCGTGGTTTGGAAGGCATCTTAAAGGTTGGTTTCGATTGCTATCTTTGGTAGCAGCAGAAGTTAAAGGCCTAAAAACTCTTAAAAATAGGTAGAGCATTGTGTCATAGTACATAAAGTTCTTACAAGGACCAAAGGCAAAAAGCCTGTCGCCACATCTTACCGTAATTTTCTGACTTCAATTTTGATAAGCCTGGAAACGACAAGAAATATTCGCCTTCAAATTCAAACAAAATTTAATAAAAGAACTCAACAACAGTTCTCCATACAATACCTAATCATTTTAGTTTTAGGCAAAATGTATTTTTTTTAGCACCTATTGCGTCTTAAATTAATGAGTACTTTTTTTACGCACCAAAAACGTCTTTTATTTCGGTTTTGGTCAACACTGTTTCAATAAGTCTTAAGTTTCTAATTCGATCGTCTTTTGTGGCTGTTTCAACCGTCTTCTGGTTCTGCTTCGTTTGGCTCCCGTGGACTGAGGAACTGATAAGATTAAACAAATATTTATAACTAAGCGGCTCCTCTAAGGGATCTTAAAAGGAGACGCCGAAATTAATTTATAAGCTAACTCTTGGAGTTTTGGCGGGAACGAGTTAACAACATGTCGTGCTGCAGTTTTATTTTCATGAAACTTAGATGTAACCCGAGTTGAATTGTATAATTCTGGTGGAATGTTATTCAATTTAGTTCTGTGAAAGTGCACAAGTGTAGTGAAAGTAAAAATCAGTGTCAAACATGCAGTTTTCACGTTGCCTCCAAATCTCCTATTAAGGTTATGGTAAACTTGCCACCGCTTTACTATAACCCCTGACTTGACGGACTATGACGACTTTGACTGTATTGAAACACTTTAGGCCCGATTTATAAAAATCGGGTCATAGTTTGATGCAAAATATAACTTGACACTGGCTAAATGCAAACGTGCGAAGCCATAATAAAAAAAAAATAAAAAAAAGCTAACTCTTATTAGATCCCCTAAGGGAGCTCCCAGGGGAGCCATTTAGAGTCAACCAACAAAAACAATCTTTTAAAAAGCACCTAAGTTAGAAGTAAATGAATAATAAACAAACTGTAGTTACTTAGGCAACTTAATTACTAACATTCATTAAGCTAGATTTTCTCAGATAATTAAGTCTAAGCTCTATATTCTAAGCTATGAATTATTACGCTCATTAATTTTGATCTCCAAGTTAAGTTTGCTATTTTGTGGTAACTAAACACAGGGAAAATATTCTTCACTATTTGTTACCTACGGTTTTACCTAAGGTAAGAACATTTATTTATTAAAATCTTTACAACATATTTACCTATTTATTTATTTAAAAACAATTGCTCTTAGGCTTACAGCCCACGCCAAGGAGCCATACAAGTTTTATTTAAATTAATTAATCTAAGTTTAATAATATTATTGCTGTAGCTCAACCAATTACAACAAATGGTTACAAATTGCCGCTGATTCGTGTAAAAAACGTTTACATCATCAAACCGGTCAGTGATCAGCTGGTTTAGTAGTACTAGTACGCTGGACAGGTGACTGTCATCAGTACAATGTGTTTTAGCAAAGGGGTTTTAATATGAAAGGGTAGATTATTCTAGATGTCTTGGCGAACAACTTTTATTCTACGATTTTTGTAAATACGAACTTTTTTTCATAATTCTGAAAGAATTTTGACTTGATAATCAGCTGTTTCATACAAAAACTATTTCCAAAAGTTGTAAAACAAACGTTGTTCGCCTTGACGTCTAGAACAACCCCTTTCGTATTAAATCCCCTTCGCTGAAACAAATTGTATAATGCTTCCATTTGATTTTCAGCATGTATACAAGAATCGAAAATATATTATAGCCTATCTTATTCCCTGATAATGTAGTTTTCTAATATTTAAAGAATTTTTGAAGTCGGTCCAGTGTTTGACCACTATCCCACCCGCCTGATGGTAGGTGCCTTCATAGAAGATACCCAGATACCTATATATTCTTTACAGACAATCAAACAAACAAAAAAAATCCTTTTTAAAATATTAGTGTAGATGTAGACTAGCAGCACTCCGCAGTTTCACCCGCGTATTTTCCGATCCCGTGGGAATATCGGGATGAAAAGTAGCATATATCACTCCCAATTAATCAATGTATCCTCATACAGGGTTTCATCAAAATCGGTCCAATAGTTTCGAATCCTATTCAAACAAACAATAAAATCATTCTTCTTTATAATATTAGTATACAAGAATAGATACAGATGAAATAGTTTTGCAGTACTCTCTACGGGGGCGTTTTGATTAGATACAAAATATAACCGACGTTTTATTTGAAATTTTAAATATAGCGTACTTGTATCAAGTACCTATAGAATAACAAGCGCATCAAACCATGAAATGCTTCGCGAAGTTGCACGAATGAGCGAACGAACAAATTCGCGCATATTCCGTAGAATGTGCACGAATTCGTGCATATTTTGTCTGCGAAGAAATATGTGCAATTAAGGGCTTACGATACTAATTTTAAATTAGAATGTATCTTCAAATCTTTGAGCAGTTTTTCCCGAGTGAGAACATGAAAGCATTATTTTTTCTCGATAGATTTGTTTTTTTTTAACTGGGCTTTTTAGGACTAGCAACACGAAATTTTTTTATTTATATAGTCGTTATAGTAATCTAGTTTCTGCCCGGCTGTTTTGTCAATCATTGAATTTTTCATTAATGAATTACCAATTTTGTTAAAAAAACGACCATTTCGCGTCGCGTACGGGAAAGGGATGGCGCATACTACGAATATACAAGCCTTAAGTTTTGGAGTTACGAGGGAATAAGCTATGTTAACTTAGATTAACGCTTCGATTTCTAACCTTCCTCTTTTATTTCGATTTCTAACCTAACCTACCTCCTTTATGTCTATATCGGTTAGAAAGACCCACTTACAAATAAAAATGTACAAAAATAACAGTAACTATTTCCTATTGTTGTCATAAAGGAATTATTGATGGTGGTAGAAAAAAGCTTCATTTTATTTGTGCTTTCCAATTGCTTTGTCTTCTTGATCGATGGTGCCGTTGCTTTAGTGCACGATGGAGTGAGTTGCGACTTTACGTACGATAAAAAAGGAAATAAAAGTATTTATTTGGACAAGCACACTACTGAGACAAATCAGAGTAGTAAGTATATTATAAGGTGTTTTTTAATAATTAAAAATGTTAACCTAAAAAAGCAAACTATTCAAGCACTTGACATAAAAAACAATGACATTTTGTTGCAATTTAGGAGATAAAAACAGCTATTAAAATTCCATCAGAAAATCTCATAGTTATTGAATCCTCTTAATTGTCTGGCTATCATTTTTTAAGTAAAATAATTAAAAAAAATCAATTTAACCCTTAGTTTCGCCAAAAATAAATTAGCGCTCATTTTAAGCTGTCGCATTCATTATTGTGCACTATCCGTAGGAAATGGCAATTTCAATTCAACAAATTGTTTTAATAATATATTTGTAGAACTGAAGATTTGTAACGTTTTTACTTAGTATTTGTCAGTTTTGTGACGACACGTAGAACAAACAGGCGCAAAACGTACCACGGTTGAGGCGAAACAACTAGTATCAATGTTTTGTGTTTCCAATCTTTTATTTAACTTTTGACAGATCAATAAAGTTTCGTATTCATTTTTGATACAATGTACTACAGGGAATTCATGGACGGGCTCCGCCCACTTAGAGATGTGTCATTCGTAATTAATGACCACAGACTAAAAACGGTTTTGAAATAAATCGATTATCGATTATATTAATAAAATATATTTATTGTGATTATATTTTATATCAAATCACGTAAAAACCCAAAAAAAAAATATTATTTTGCATTAAAATACCCTAAATAATCTGCGTAATAAAAAACTGTTCCATCGTTCTCGTACCTAGTAATGGGATCGAATGTATTCGCTGCAAATTAATGAATCTAAACTAATCGTTTAGACTTACTGTAGTTGGTTCAAGCATGTGAATGAACTGCGGAACCTTCTTGTAATGAAGTTCAACATAATGAGTGTTTTAATCGATTAAAACTTCTTCATGAATAAAATCGATCGATAAAAGAAATCGAATCGGTAACGGGTCAGAGTATCGCTATTTGATTAAGTATTAGAGCTGTCAAAAGTTAAGTAAACGATTGGAAAGGGTATAAGTATTTTTAATTCCCGACGCAAAAACAACGGCGTGTCATAGGTTTGACGTGTCTGTGTATGTGTCTGTCTGTGGCTACGTGGCTCCCGAACGGCTGAACCGATTTTGATGTCGTTTCTTTTGTTTTGTAATCCGTGTTTTTCTTCTCTAGAGTGGTGTTGGCCTAGTGATAACTACATCGACTTCCATCGTGTCGTGGGTTCAAACCCCGGTCGGCGACGTACCGACGGATTTATCTTACGAAAAATGTATGTGTGGTAGTAACATTGGATTGGGTAAAGGAAAACCGTGTTGAATCCTCTGGACATGGTCGACTTAGCTGAGAGAGTATGATTCTTCATAAACCACCTTCACTTATGATCTAGTGTTCCCCATATTCTAGACATATAGACATATTTGTATAGTTAAATTCTTTTTATCACAGTTGCTCATAAAGTGGATCTTATTCAACGGCTTTTAGGCTCATAATCCAACATATTATGCACGCGTGCGTTTTAGATTTGTTAACTAGTGCTGTAAAGTTATCCCGATAAGTTAAATACGTATCTTACTGCTAATTACATGTTAGGTAGGTGAAACATTCTTAATTTATCTGGGTTATACTGTTTTGATGTATAAAAAAGGTAGATACCAAAGAGTTTTTTAGCTAGCAAAAATGGTTGTCTCTAAAGTCGATTTACGAACGAAAATTTTACGTGATAATGACTTAGAAAACGATTAAAAATTGAGTTGTTTATTTTTTGTTTACTTAAATATATTGTTTTTCCGTACCATTGTATTTTGTTCTTAACCCCCGACGCAAAACAAATAGAAAAAACCCCAAAAAAATATTGTATGTCAGACGAGGATGTATAGGTTAAAAGTCTTTAGCTTGCCTTTCCGGAGCATAATTAACAAAAAAATCTGCCTCTTCTTGCATCTTGGCTTCTTATGACACCTCTATGCAAAGATCAATTTACCACACTTATATCGTAATGTACTATTATTGCACACACATCACACAAATTACGATTAAATTAAACACTAACTTAAATCTAGGTGGCACAAAGAACGGCATTCTCGCTTAAAAGCGATTTAGGCAAACTTTAAAAGCACAAGAATCTGAAGGAGGCAATAGATATAAACTGTTATATCTTTTAGTTTTTTTTTGGTTAATCTTTTTAGCAGCGCCATCTATTGAGGCCTAAAACTAATTGCTATAAACTCCTCGTTCCCTTGGTGCTATGAGTAATCGTTCCATTTGTGCCGAACCACAATGTTATGAACAAAGTAAATCTAATATTGTTCCACATACAAACATTACCTAACGAAACATCAAGAAATATACACACACTACAAACTAAATAGTCGGTCGATACACCGCAGCTGTTCCAAAGAATGTGGTAAAGACGTTTTAGGCTGACTCTTCACAAGCGGAGCGAGGTAGCGGAGCGGTGCGGGCGTTTACACATAAAACTCCGCGTCCGGAGTCCGCATCGCCCGCTTCTGTGGTTTTGTAAATGTAAAGTAGACAAAGTTATAAGCAAAGTGGATATTTCTTTATTATGTACCTTCTAACAAAGAGCGAAGCGAAGCAATAAAAATGCGAAACCAAGTAAAACTGATAACGCAACGCTCCGGTTCTGTGAAAAATGCGAAACGAAATAAAACTGCTTACGTGTCTTTTAACAAAGAGCGAAGCGAACATTTTGCGAAGCGAAGCGGACAAAGTGCATAAAGAAGTGCGAAGCAAAGCGTAACCGTAAAGCGTACATTTTGAAATATTCTATTGTTTGGCATATCGTATGATTAAATAACAAAGAGGTTTGATTAGCTACATCCCTTAGAATAAGATGAAAATGAAGACGATTCACTAATAGAGACTGCGTCCATATTGCCTACCCGATTGTTAGGCTGCCTGTCCTGCCTGATTGTGTGTGAACGGAGCGGCGTTTCCACCAATAGCGCTCTGCACAAACTCCGGGTGCGGAGTTCATATGTCATTCTATTGGTGGAAACCGCTCCGATCCTCTCCGCTCCGCTCCGACCCTCTCCGCTTCGCTCCTGTGGACAAGCAGCCTCATTTCCTCTTTATTTTATTAAAAACGGTCAGTCGTTCAGCTATCGGCAGATCGAAATGTCTCTACGTCGCGTTAGCCCTAAACGTCTAACTTTTCACATTATCAAGGGAATATTTAAACAATAGATAATGGAAGGAATTGTTCAGCCAATATTAGTTTAATTGAGAAAGTTTCACCAATACAAGAACTTAAACGATCGAATCTTCGGTTACATAAGTAGCGACGTATACTGTACAGTCACCGAGAAAAGTAGAAAACCATTTTTTTGTGGCCTATATTGTCCCACTGGTAAAATCTCTTTAACATCCTTCAAAGCAGTTCAGCTCTGGGCTAGTTTTGGCCAGACTCTTGGAAAAAATATTAAAAACGAATAATCGAAACCTCTGCATTACATAAGTCAATTTTAAAAGGCTGTACCAAGGACACAGCTTCAGGAGATTACATGATAGGTCACCGTTTCTCACGCTTTTACACTGATTTTACGCTTGGTGCGAGTGTCTGCTTGATAGTAGGTGACATTGCGGTTTAAGATATAGGACTCCCAAATTGTACAGGTCAGGAAAATCAGACGCAAGCAACTGATTCCATTCCCTTGCTGTACGAATCAGAAATGACGTATCAAAACGCTTAGTGGTAGTATCTGGGATTCCCACCATAAAGCAGTGTCGCATATCAGTTTGCCTGGTTATATGACGAAATAACAGAGATGGTAAACTCGTGAAACGTCTTGCCATCTTACATATTTTCTTTTATTTATTAACTTAACAGAGTTTTGTCGCTTGCGACCACATCACACTTCAAAGAGCTTTTATGATACATACAAGCTCTTTGAAGCGAATCGTTTAACCTTTTCAACACTTTTTTATTTTATGTCAACGACAGTGTTCTATATTTTGTGAACTGAATATTATTTCGTTAGCTTATGAACCCCTTACCCTGACAATTAATGTAATAAAATTATTATTTTCTAAACTGAAATTAATATGGGTTTATAAATAATTTGTTTTGTTTTACAACTACTCACGTTGAACGACCTGGAGAAAGGGGTGTCTAAAATTTAAACGCAAAAAACTTCGCCGCGTAAATCTGATTTTGAAGTTTTATTTATTATTCTTCTGACACACAAATCTATACTTATATTATAAAGCTGAAGAGTTTGTTTGTTTGAACGCGCTAATCTCAGGAACTACTGGTTCGAATTGAAAAATTATGTTTGTGTTGGATAGTCCATTGATCAAGGAAGGCTATAGGCTACGTTTTATCCTGATATATTTTATATATTGGTAGGTTTGGTTTATTCCCGATGTCCACCACTTACTTGGTCACCACTTCGCACTTTTCTAACTATCTTTTCTGACCATAAATTTAAGTCTAAAATCAGTGGCCTCTAAGGAGCCCACTTCTGTTCGAGCAGATAAGCAGCTGGCAACATAGTACCACACTAGTATATGATTCTGAGTGAAAAATAACGTAAGACGTAACGTTCCAGGGATGAATGTTTGATAGGAGTTTGATTACATTGATACATGATTGATAGAATACTTTAGAAAGTATAAATAACGAGTGAAACGTTTTTAAATGCGTATGAATCGGGTGCGGGCGACGACGATAGCATAAGTGAAAGAGAAAGATAGTTAGAAGTGGATGAGAGGCAAGATAGTAAGACTGTGTAACGAGAAAGGGAGAAAGAGATTAAGGAATAAAAAATTAAGACGACGACATTGTAGAAGACGGCTCGGGGGATGATTGTAAAATAAAAGATGGAAATTAAAGGTTCTATCTATACTAAATATAGAGTTATTATTACGTCTCTACACTAGTGCTAGTATAGTACTAGCCATGTGCAGAGCAATCTTAAATTAGATCACAGCATCGATTACACAGTTGCCTATTACTTCTGTTTGCAACTGTACCACTGAAAACTTTGTGATTAAATTGGGAGTCTTTGTTCGTGGTTAAGATGGCTTAAGATACACTGATGCTGACACCGTTCTGGCATCGACAGTACGATTTAAGCCGGATTTCGAGGTGGCTTTAAAAATAACTCTTCATTTTGTAATTGTATTTTCCGTAAGTATCACAGCGTGTCATGGGAGATAAAATCATAAGCGACACCTCCGCAAAGAATATCGGTTTAGTTGGACTTTTTGATTAAGGTTTTGCCTTGAATGGATGTGTTTGGTGTATGTGACCTTTTTCCTTTCACGTAATATTCAACCCAGCCATCAATTTCTTTAATTCTTGTCTAATACAAGGTGCCTGGAAAATATTGCTTTTAGCGATAAGGCAGCCCATTGTGCCATATTGTTTAGTTTATACTTTTAAAAATGAGTAGGAATATATTTTACAAAAATTGAGCCCAAAAAAGTCGGTTAGATACAAGCAAACATACAGGTGAAACTAATAAAAACTTGTTAATTAAGGTTATAAAAAGGAGTTTATCAATCTATCTCTCTTGCTCCTTGCTCTATAACCTTTAAGGCTCTGCGCAAACGGGCCACCGACCACAGCCACTAGAAGTTTTCAGACATTTCGACGACCCAGTTGGCACAATGGTCACCATGCCGGACTGCCAAACACAGGGTTGCGGGTTCGATTCCCGCCTCAGACAAGTATTTATGCTTAGATATTTGTCTGTGGTCTGGTTGTTTCTATGTATTATAAGTATATATTTACAAAAGAAAAGTATATAAGTAGTATATCCGTTGTCAAGCACCCATAACACAAGTCTAGTTACTTAGCTTGGGGCTAGATGGCGATGTGTGGAATGTCCTGCAATATTTATTTATTTATTTATTTATTATTTTGTTGTGGTTGCCACCGACCACATGTGTGCGCCGCGTTTTTACAAAATGTATGAAAAATCGTGTTAACTGCTAGTGGCTGGCCACCGGTGGCTGTGGTAGGTGGACCTGTTGCGCAGAGCCTAAGAACTAAATAGCTGAGACGAATTAGTCTAGTGAAATGTGACCTGTCATTATCCAAATCATCAATTTTTAATGATATTACTAATTTTAATCCCGATATTACCAAGTGATCTGGAATTACGCGAATAAAATCGAAAGGCAAATGAATGAAATCGTAGGGTATCTAAAACATACGCGTCGAATTGAGAAACTCTTCCTTTTACAAAGTCGGTTATAAAACTCAAAAAATTTCGACGAAAAACGAACTTCAATTAAAGAATACAGTCGTTCCCAAGAGATTCTCATATTATTATCAAATGTCAATATTTATTTATCCAACTGTGGGAAAATGTTGGAATAACAATGGAGATTGAAGGAATTCATTCCAAAGAGGAAAAACGTGCTGTTAAATTCCTGTCGGGCTGAAACATCAGTTTGTTTTAGTTCTATCAAATTGGATAAATCACGATTTTATTTATTTTATTGAGGACCTCTGTGGCACGGTAGTAGGCAGGCACTTGCGAGTGACGCAGAAGGTACGATTAACGCCTTAAAAACAGGTATTCAAGTTTGATAATTTGGAGCTAGATGATGTTTTATATGTCATATAATATTTATTTTTTTATTTATGATTAACAACACCCCGGTTTCACCTTATTAGTAAAAATCCTATGAGATAATGGACCTTTATATCATGAATCTGGTTGGACATTTCTACAGTTGGACATTTTATTGTTGGACATAAGATTTGATTGGACATTTTGAACCGTTGGACATTTTACTTTTTGGCCATTAGTTGTGCTAAGGAAATTTGCTGAGAGTTCCTAACTTAAGCACATCCTAACCTAGTTTTACAATAATTTATTATGTCACTAGTGTTGTGTGGACACTAGGTAGAATGACTAGAGTTAGTCTAGGTTTAATATAAATCTACAAATATACAAAACACGAATCTAACAAAAATACAAAAAATCATACAAATGTCACACTTAAAAATTAAACATAATTAAACACAAGGCCATAAAAATCACATGCTCGTTCTTCACAATGGCACAAACTTGTGATTTCTACGCAACAGGCACAAACAAGAAAATAAAATTATTACGCTTCTAATGCCCGAATACTCAAACGAATCTCAAATTTTTAGGGGTCCCCTAAATATTTAAAACGCTCCTATCCTATATACACTTCAATGTCAATTTAATCGCCACTTAAAATAAGTAGCCTTTCAGTATTCGGGCATAAGTGATTTGATGTATGATTGCAAATGAATAAAGAGTTCTGAGTTAATATAAAACTTTTAATAGAAAATGGGGGTGACTCCCGCTCCATTCAGCGTGGCAATGCTTCTAGCATTATGGGAACCTTTACGCCGGGTACTATAAGGAGCGGGTTATATGACTAACTGGTCACTTCATTTTTTGTATTTATAATTTTAAATATGTTTATCTTTTTATTTTATTCATTTGTTTTTTAATTTTTTTTTAATTTGATGTATTTAAACTTGTAACTAAAATAATTATACCGACTTTAATAGAAAATTAAACAGATGAAACCTCCATTCAATCTCTCACAACACCATGTACAATTACTTAAAACCCGTCATCGCGTACATCTATCACATTAAGTTGGTGCGTCAGGTAGAATTAAATTACATCAATTACAGCCCATCTTGCGAGCGGAGAATTACGCACATGTGTCGCTAATAGAGTATTTGCTACTTACTACTATGAGAACATTAAAATAAAAACAAATAATTATAAATTTATGTTTTCTTTAAATAGGTCCTTATAGATAATAAAGTATATTCATTGAGAAAAAAAAAATAATTACCTTAGAACATGTTTTAGTATTTTATAAGTATGACGACCCAGTTGACACAATGGTCACCATGCTGGACTGCCAAACACAGGGTTGCGGGTTCGATTCCCGCCAAGTATTTATGCCTGTGGTCTGGTTGTTTCTATGTATTATAAGTATATATTTACAAAGGAAAGTATATTATTATATAAGTAGTATATCCGTTGTCTAGCTCCCATAACACAAGTCTAGTTACTTAACTTGGGGCTAGATGGCGTTGTGTGGAATGTCCTGTAATATTTATTTATTTACTAGCTGCGCCCCGCGGTTTCACCCGCGTAATAATTTTCTGCGCAACTTTCTTAATTTTTTATTTCATAAAAACCTTCTCTTGACAATATCAAAGACAACAAAAAAAGAATTGGCCAAATTGGTCCAGGCGTTGTTGAGTTATGCGCTTACCAACACATTTTGCGATTCATTTATATATTATAGATTCATTTTTGTTTGGGATTCAGATGAGATTAATAAGTTTGAAGTTGCAAGGTTAAAATTTTAACTATTTCTTCAAGGAAATAATTTTAATAGTAGGCACTCTAAGTAATGTTTTTACCCCTTCATACAACCCAAGTCAAATCTAAACCAAAAATATGACGTCACTTAATCACGAAACCGACACAAAAGTTGCCAACTTTTTACGACTCATCCATTAATTTACCAGAAAACGGTACGCTATCTGTAATCTACTAATAATAAAAATACGAAAGTCTGTCTGCGTGTAAGTTTGTAGCACAATTGTGAAAAAGCTACATATAGTTTGAATTTGAATTATGAAAATAGAACGACTCGAAATAGCAGTAAGTAGCATTTGAATAAAAGTAGCTTGTCACTTTGCATTGAGAGTTTAAAATTTGAATATTTACTCTTCTATGACATTAGGTATTAAAGTAAGTATGGAAGAATATAAAACTTTTTAACTACCCATTTGTGTCCCACTCCTGGGCAAGGGTCATCGGTCGTGGTCCTGGGCCACCTCCAGCCAAGCTATCTCAAGGCGGTCGAGCTTGTTTCGCCAACGATTTCTTAGCCGATCCCGAACATATGGCCGAGTTTATGGGTGTTTTAGCCGATTTGCCCAGTCCATTCTCGATATTATGGCCCGCTCAGTCCTTTTTCAACCTTGGTGATTTTACGTCAACATGTTGGAAAATTATTTTTACTATTTGATGAAAAATTTTATCTGCGGTAAAATAACACGAAAAATTAAATATTTTAGAAATTATTATTGTCGTTAAAAAAGTTTAAAACGTGGTTAATGTCTCGATTTACCATGTATTTATTTGATGGACATTTTTTTAGTTGGACATCTATATTGTTGGACTTTAGACATTTTTATTGTTGGACATTAGTCGTGCAAATCAATTTATATCCCTCAATCTGGATCGAGCCACGCGAGTAAAGCAGCGTGCCGCAACTACTTCTTAATAAATTACTATAATTTGTTCAAAGAAAATTGTAATATAAAACGAAAGTTGTTCAACAATAGCTTAATGTTTAATACTAAGTGATGATAGGGATTACTTGAGAAAAATTGGCTCATCAGATACGTCATTGCGAAGAACATCTTTCAGAAACAGAAGTATTGTCTTTTACAAGACGTTTGGGAAAGAAATGTTCGTTTTAATTTGCGACATTTTCTTTAACGGTTTTTTAATTAATTTGTACAGAGAACTATGCATTTTTTTAGGGTTCGGTACCAAAAGGGTAAAACGGTACCTACCCGATTTAATAGACTTCACTGTCCGTCCTTCCGTTTGTCTGTCACCCGGCTGTATCTCATGAACTGTGATAGCTAGAGTAGAAATTTTTCACAGATTACGTATTTCTGTTTCCGCTGCAACAAAAAATAGATTACTAAAACAAAATATTTTTTTCTTGTTGAGCGTATTAAAAATGCTTACGTGGTACTTGAGCGCGACTATGTGTCCATTTCGGACCACCATAGAAATAGGTTTGATTTCGACTATAAATCAAGTTCCCATACAAAATATCTTTCAGATTCCACTTTTTAAAAGAAAAAAAAATTTTAAGCACTTTTTAAAAAAATACTACCTTTGTTTTTTTATTGTTATTTATTAAACATTTACAATATATGAAAATTATAAACTAAACAAAAAATCACTAAGATTTGTCCGGTTTGCCATACATATTAAATTCGTTACTTGAATAAATTATATTTAAAAAAAAAACAAATAGAATGCAGTCGCATACTTACATATTTTAAATCGATACAATAAAATAAACAATGGATATTATAAATAAGTAAGGTAGAAATCAATCGCGCTCAGTCAGTTATCGATCGATGGTCATTATCACTATACAGAAAAGAGACAACGCTATCCAGCAATCGCGCGGTTTCATCGGTTTTTTGACCTAAAACAACATCTTGTTTACAATGAACAATCCCAACACTCATTTGAAAAAACATCACACTCAAAAACAATTTTAAACACACTTTTAACAGAATTTAACTGCTTACAGCCTAATTTCCCATTAAAATGCTTATAAGAACGGTTCTTTTCCAGCCAATAAACGCCTGTAAAGAACCATTATTCGCTGTTTCTTACTTTTTTTTCATACTCATTATTTGCTCCGTACTAGCGAGTAGCTGGAAAGGAAACAAAACCCGTTTTTAATGAGGAACTCTTGTAAACTCGTAACTAGTCGTTCTTAAGAGGATGTTGTATGAAAATGTTAAGGTTTCTAAGAAAACTCGTGAAATTACGTGATGTATTATTGAGAAAATAAACGTGTCATGGGACACGCATTGGTAACGATACAAAGTCCCTTTCCCTCAATTATTATTATTTTTTGTTCTTTTTTTTTAATTACCTAAGAGATTAGTTATAGACCAGGGTCGATAATTTTTGAAACCAAAAAAAATTACAGTAGGATGAAACCCATTAGAAAGGGAGAGGAATATGATCAAAATGAAAGGAAAAATAAATTACGGTCGATCCGAGTTCGGGAAGTGGGAAGTGGGGGGTTTTTAAGGGTAAAAAATGGTTTTCCTTGATTTCCGCCAAAACTACAAGTCCTATGGAAAAAGTTGAATGGCAAAGTTGTAGGTAATAAAAAGATCTACAACTTATTTATATGAAATTTTTTCACATAACCTCAAAATTTAGGTGAAAAATTAAAAAAACCAAGTTTTTGGTTTTTTATTTATATCTTTTTCAAAAAAAAAATTTTTTCTACGAAATTTGGTGAAAACTTACCTTATTATGTCCCAAATACACTGTAATTTATTTGATTTAAAATATTTATTTTTTTGCCTTATTTTATTTTATTTTATCAAAACAGCACCCTAATTTTCAATCGAAATTTCTGCCGTTAAAATATCAGCTTTTTTCAAAAAGTTTGGGGGCTTTTTGTTCATTGAAATATCTACTTTCTGATGGTGTAAAAAAATATACATTACTATAGGAAATGTTCTCAGAAAATGCAAATTACAGTTAGTGTTTTCGGCAGTAGGAGGGGTTAAACATACTATTTATGAAAGAAAATATTACTTTATTTAAAGAATCGTTTGGAATCTACATAGCAAGGTAAATACTATGTATTTTTATCTATATTAATCAACTTTAAAATAAAAATAGTAATATTTTCTTTCATAAATAGTATGTTTAACCTCTCCTACTGCCGAAAACGCTAACTGTAATTTGCATTTTCTGAGATTATTTCCTATGGTAATGTATATTTTTTTTACACCATCAGAAAGTAGATATTTCAACGAACAAAAAGCCCCCAAACTTTTTGAAAAAAGCTGATATTTTAACGGCAGAAAATTCGATTGAAAATTAGGGTGCTTTTTTGATATTAAGTTAAAATAAGGCAAAAAAATATATATTTTAAATCAAATAAATTACAGTGTATTTGGGACATAATAAGGTAAGTTTTCACCAAATTTCGTAGAAAAAAATTTTTTTTTGAAAAAGATTTAAATAAAAAACCAAAAACTTGGTTTTTTTAATTTTTCACCTAAATTTTGAGGTTATGTGAAAAAATTTCATATACAAAAGTTGTAGATCTTTTTATTACCTACAACTTTGCCATTTAACTTTTTTCCATAGGACTTGTAGTTTTGCCGGAAATCAAGGAAAACCATTTTTTACCCTTAAAAACCCCCCACTTCCCACTTCCCGAACTCGGATCGACCGTAATTTATTTTTCCTTTCATTTTGATCATATTCCCCTCCTTTTCTAATGGGTTTCATCCTACTGTAATTTTATTTATTTTTTACCATTTTTGAAGGCTTCGGCACTGGTCTATTACTCGTACTGCTTTTTGTGTAACTTTTTGTGAAGCGTAACAATTTTTTCTCGGCTATGTCCTCTCGCCAACCCGCGATAGTAACAAAAAAGTTGAATATAGAATGGAGAAAATGGTCTGGAACAACTAAACCGATTTTGATGAAACTCAGCATGATTATAGACTGATTTCTTGAGAGTAAAATAAGGTTTTTTTTTCTCGTTTTTACCGTGACTTATACGTGGTATCGTGACTTATACGAGTAAACAGCGAGGCGCTGCTAGTTTGTTGTGATAATAATAGACAGATTTATATTAGATATTAAATAAAAAGGGGAAAAGTTCTAGACTGAAGACTACGACAGGAAAGCGCAGCGCGAGACGACTTCCGACTACATTAACGGACGACTTAATTAAAGTCGCTGGAAGTCGTTGGACGCAGAGAGCATGCGACCGCTCGCCCTGGAAGTCTTTGGGGGAAGCCTGTGTTCAGCAGTAGACATCCTGTGGCTGATTTAGTGATAATTAAATAAAAAAAAGTATCTACACAATCTTATATTAAAATTTCTTGATATTGTCTGTACCTCAGCTTCCTCTTAAGACGTTTTTGTACTTAAAATATCTTTGTAGAGTTTGAAATTAGCTCGCCTATTTAAAATGCTAGTCGACTAGTGAAGAAATAATGGAAAGAAAAGACGTCGAACTTTTTCACAAAGTTTTAAAAGAAAATTATAAATTATTATTTATCTACTTAGTGATATTTTTAGAGTACCGTACCTCAAAATGTTAAAAAAATAAACCAATATAGGATCACTCTCTTGTCCGTCTGTCTGTCCGTGTGTCACCACCGATTTTCTCAAGAACGGGTGAACCTAGCAAGTTTATCTGAGGTATAGAAATCAACATTATAAAAATATATGGGCAAATTTAGATTTTCGCGAAAACTTTTGTACTTACCAAAATTGACCGTCACTTCCAACTTTTTTTTAATAAGCAAGTAGGCTTGTGAAGTAGGTTGTTTACTAGCTAAATTGGTTGTCAAGATGAAAATAAGCTGATAATTTCACTTTGATTTTAGGTAAGGGGAACCTATATCTCATAATAAAATATAATAAAACGAGATATTTCGTCAAGTATTTTGTTTGTCTAGCCTAATTGATAATCGGATTATTTTTAATCCGATTATTTTGTGTTTATTGAAAAACCTTAAGATGAAATGTGTTTCAAATTAAACTATTTTGGATGTTTCGATACAATTTATGGTAAAATAACCATGGTAATTTGAAAACACTAAAAGTTAAGTATTTCTTAGTTTTTTGGGTTCCGTACATCAAAAGGTAAAAAAATGGAACCCTTATAACATCACTATCTTGTTGTTTTAGGTATAACTTAATTTGTCTACTTTTAAGGTGAGAGAGTAAGAGAGCGCCGGTACCCTTTTTACCGCCGCTCTCTCCATACAAACGTAGTCGACTGTTTCCTCCCTGGATAATGACACTAGCACAAATATTTTTGTCCCATAAAACCTATAACTGCCATGACCATGCCCCTATGTCTTGGTGTTTTTTTTTTCATTTTCTAATTATCATAGTAATTAAGATTTAAAATAAAAAAAAATAAGGGCATGTCATGGCAGTTATAAGTTTTATGCAACAAAAATATTTGCTCTAGCGTCATTAACCAGGGAGGAAACAGTCGACTACGTTTGTATGGAAAGAGCCCCCGGTACCCTTTCCTCTTAACCGTGCATACCCTACATACGTATTTATACCTATAACTAGCTTTTGCCCGCGACTTCGTCCGCGTAAAAGTCGAAAATGGACCAGGGAAACACGTTGTCCCATACAAAATTTACCCCCCTTTTTCACCCCCTTAGGAGTAAAATTTTGATAAATCCTTTCTTATCGGATGCCTACGTCACACTAGGCTCAAGGAGCAATTCCGTTCATCACTCCGAAGATCTAAATATACACCCTCCAAGTTTCAGGTTTCTACGATCAGCGGTTTAGGCTGTGCGTTGATCCGTCAGTCAGTCATTTTATAAAGCACTAGCTGTCCCGGCAAACGTTGTTTTGCCATATCCTTCCCCGCTTTTCTGTTGAAATTTTTCCTGAATTTTCTTTGCTATAAACCTCACGGAGCCCGAGACCTTTCCAACGAATGCAAAACCGTGGAAATCGGTTCGTGCCTTCTGGAGTTATAGCGTCAGGGAGGAAAACCCGACTTATTTTTATATATTAGATTTTATATTTCTACTAATATTATAAATGTGAAAGTTTGTGTGTGTGTATGAATGTTTGTTACTCCTTCACGCAAAAACTGCTGAACCGATTGCGTTGAAACTCGGTTTGTAGATGGCTGGAGACCTGGATTACATATAGGCTACTTTTTATCCCCATATTCTCACGGGATCGGGACTTATGCGGGTGAAACTGCGGGGTGCAGCTAGTATATAGATAGATTACGTTCCTACGTAATCTATCTATATACTAGCTGCACCCCAAAATCAGTTGACTTCTTCCCAGTTATAAACATTATTATTAACTTTTGAACATATCCGCAGTTATCGAAGCGTACTTCGGGAACAAGGTCTACGGACACTAGTTAAATGGGGTACGTTAGTTGAGGCATTCGACCGTGAAATCTGCGGGAGTTCGAGAACTTACTTTGCGGTTGTAGCTGATTTATTGTTTACCTGGATGAGACTTGTTAGATACTTGTTAGTGAGGGAGGTAAGTTCAACGGTCGCATTTCGATCGACTTCTGTTTTTATCTGATCAAGCAGTTGCTCTTTTTTTGTACTTGTACTTGAACGGGCTGTTTTCCGCAATCAGACCCTTTTTAAATGGGTCCTTTTTTGCAAGAGGATGGAGTAGGCTTGTCCAGCACCTACTACCCTCTCAGCTTAGTCGACCATGTCCAGTTGAGAGAACTTGGCAATACTTTTGGAGCCAACTAAGCCGCGGGTTTTATCACGATGTTTTCCTTCACCGTAAGACCAATTTCAATTAGTGCACATACATTTTTCTTAATAAAAATACATTGGTGCACGGCCGACCGGGATTCGAACGCTAGACCTTCAGAATAAAAGTCGAGGTATCTACCACTAAACCAACACCGCTCTGAAGGTAAAAAGGGACTATTTTGCTAGGACTCCACTGTCTGTCTCTCTGTTTGTCACCAGCATCTAATGAACTGTGATAGCTATTACCGTAACAAAAACAAAAAATAAATTAAGTGAGATTCCATATAACATGGTACAGAACTCTTCGTACGCAAGTCCGACTCGCACTTGAAAGGTTTTTTAATATTTTAGGAGACCTTACACAGCGCCATCGAGCCACAAGCTAAGCACCTAGGTTTGTATTATGGTGGCAAACGTGGGCAAACAGTTGGTCTGTTTTTACAAATAAATGGAGTTATTTTACAAATAAATTGCCTGGCTGTCATTTCTGAGACGTAGCTTCTGAATCAGCGTAAATATGGCGAATTTTTTGTTATAAAATCAGGCCAATTCCATTAAGTAAACTTCTCTCAAGTTTCATATTTTGGGCCAAACGTTACGAGTTTGGATGTACCCTACGTACTTACCTACTTATTAGGTACGCAGTTTAGTTAAGGACTTGTTTCGTGTGATGACGGTACGCCTTTGTTATTACTACACAAGTAAAGATCTACGCCTACAGGACCGTCCCGGAAAAACATACCTTTTTGTAAGACGATGTACAAGGAAAAACTCACTTTTGTTCTCATTTATCCTACCAAAAAAATATATCGGTAACAAAAATATATCATCTGTGGAAATTTCAACTCTAGCTATCATGGTTCATCAGATACAGCCTGGTGACAGACAGACGGACAGCGAAGTCTTAGTAATAGGAACCTGTTTTTACCCCTAAAAAACCCTATTAAAGAAAAATACTTTTATTTACAGCACAAATATATTCTACAAACAAAATATATCGTAGTGTATAAGCATTTTTTAGTGCTTAGAGCATTTTATGGAACGATTAACTTATGCCCGCAACTTCGTCCGCGTAGAAGTCGATTTGAAGTAGATATGACCAAGAAATCACGTTGTACCGTATACATTTTACCCCCTTTTTCATCTCCTAAGGGTTTGAATTTTCCAAAATCCTTATCGGATGCCTTCGTCATACAAAGAATACACCCTCCAAGTTTCAGGTCTCTACGGTCAGCGGTTTAGGCTGTGCGTTGATCCGTCAGTCACTCAGTCGTTCAGGACAAAGCATTTTATATGTATAGACTAGCTATTGCTCGCGACTTCATCTGTGTAGGGTTTGAATTTTCCAAAATCCTTATCGGATGCCTACGTCACACAAAGAAAACACCCTCCAAGTTTCAGGTCTCTACGATCAGCGGTTTAGGCTGTGCGTTGATCCGTCAGTCAGTCATTCAGGACAAAGTATTATGGATATATAATATAGATAAAAATTACTGTTAGTGGAGCTTGGCCAGTTTTATTTCTTCTATAAGCGTGAGAAGGAGTAAGTGTAACTTGGGTAAAAAAAGACATAATCTATATTTTCAACGTGACATAATGTATATTTTCAATTTAGTTCGTTGAGAGCGAAATATTTAATTATTCCGCTCCGCTCAAATTTGTCTTGAATAATGATAAAATCATACAATAACACACTGTCGCATACGTTTTACATGTTATAATGAAAGAAAAGCGGATGTCATGGTAAAATAAACAAAGATGTTGATATTTCATAAAATGCTACGTTAGCTGTGACTTGGTGAAACGAAATGGAGCGAAATTGCGACAAAGATTCTGGAAGACTTTAATTTAAAAGTTTTTTTTAAGGTCACACGACTTGTGGTCTGGTTTTCCACCAGAAATGTGCTAGAAGGCTGAGCGGTACACGGATGTGGTTACATATTATTACTAGCTGCGCTCCGCGGTTTCACCCGCGTAAGTCCCGATTCCATGGGAATATCAAAATAAAAAGTAGCCTATAGCCTTCCTCGATAAATGGACTATTCAACACAAAAATAATTTTTCAATTCGAATCAGTAGTTCCTTAGATTAGCGCGTTCAAACAAACAAACAAACTCTTAAGCTTTATAATATTAGTATAGACTAGCAGCGCTCCGCGGTTTTACCCGCGTAACTCCCGATCCCGTGAGAATATCGGGATAAAAAGTAGCCTATAGCCTTCCTCGATAAATGGCCTATCCAACACAAAACGATTTTTTCAATTCGAACCAGTAGTTCCTGAGATTAGCGCGTTCAAACAAACAAACTCTTCAGCTTTATAATATTAGTATAGATAATAACTAAATCAATCCTACTATTTTCGAAATAACTACGATCTAAATACCTAAGAATAAGAATAGACATTTATTAGAAGAGCACACGGACAAGAAAAAGTAAAACAAAAATAAAAAAGGGTACATAATTACAAAAATATGAAACTATATGAAACTGTTTAAAACACCTGAAAATCTTTTTTTATCACATAATGGATCTTATTAAACCATTTTCAGACTCATAATTCAACGTATTACGCACGCGTGCGTTTTAAGACTTCACCATAACGCACTAGTGCTGTAAAGTTATCCCGATAAGTTAAATTCGTATTTTACTGCTAATTACATGTTAAGTACCAACAAAGAGTTTATAAGCCAGCAAAAACAGTTCGAATTATAAAAGACTTGAAGCAAATGGCATTATATAAACTGGACCTAGACTATTAAAAAAAGTAGATTGCCGCCTTAAACACAAATATTTCGTTAATATTTTTGCAAGTCTCGTTTTTTACTTGCAACTGTGATAAAAAACGTTCTTTTTTTCGAAACTCTATGGTTCTTGAATTTAAGGGTCCGTACTTGAATCGCCCAAGAGCTCGTTTTGAATGGGTTCATTCGAACCGTGGTATGAATCGCCCAAGAACTTTTTATTATGGGGCGATTCTAACCGCACGCAGTGAGTTCTCTTTTTGAAGGGGTGAATTTGGACATAGACATACCTACTATGCAATACAGCAGATGCCCGATAAAAAAGTTTTCCGTCGACAAAAGCTCCCGAATATTAAAATGAAGTGAAAATAAATATTAAACACAATTTTGCTCACGCTTAGCATTTTGATTTAACATCAGAGCTTTCAAAATAAGTTGATGTTCAAAGTTTGGCTACTAGACGAGCGGTTACAAACAATAAGCAAAAATAAAAACTAAGAGCCGAAAGACAGAAATAAAACTGGTTGTAAAGAGAAATTTCATAATAAGTTAAATAAACAATCTAGAAAAAAAAACCGGTAAAAAATATTTAATTGTATTTTGGTCTTTTGGATGCAAAAGACATAAATTAAATATTTAAAAATAATATTATTTATCTGTGGAGGCATCATCATCATCATCATCCGAGCGATGTTCCCGGTTGCATCCCTCTCGGGAGCCCGGGGTCAGCCTTCCTGCTTTTACGCCTCCACTTCGCACGATCTTTGGCATCCTGGTTTGTAAGGCCATTGGCACGCATATCACCCTTATTATTTATCTGTGGAGGCATGAGACCATAAAGCAATCTAACTTAAAAACAGCCATTGTAGTTGTTTACAATTTTTTTTATATGCCTGTAACTATTTCGAACGTTGAATTTAAAGGTAGACGTAGATTAAGAATTTAGAAGATAAAAAGTTTAGTCTGTCTTTTTGAGGCATGAGAGCCTTTTAAAGTTTGCAGGATGGACGAAGAGTATGGGTCAAAGCCTTTACAAAATGGAACCCCCCTAAAAAAACGTCCAGACCTAATTTCTGGTAGAGTGACGAATTATTAGTACTACTAATGATATAAAGGTTGCCTGGAAGGAGACGCTTTCAGCGATAAGATCGCCCATTTGTGCAGCTTATACTTTCTGGCTATTACTTTATTTTGTTATCGTGTTTTGTTTTTTCCTGTGTTGTACAAATATAGTTATCTAGGTATACCTTTAACTATCTAATAAGACGTAGTTTTCCGCTACGATTTAAGACGATTTCAACCCCTATGCGGGCAAAGTCGTGGGTGAACGCTAGTTCCGAACTAAAGATGGTGCGTGGTGTGCGTCTACGCAAACACTAAACCATTTAAAAACTTTAAGAAGACATAGAATTTTATTAAAACAGGTCCCGGAAATTCCATCAAAAATGTCATCCTCTTAAACGAATTTGTTGTTAATTTGTAATCATACTTAATCTACTAGACACACTGTGGCAACTTTGTTTCTTTAAAAACTATTGTATTTTGTTATTACCCAGCCACTTTCATAGCCACAAAAAAAAATACTCCAAATATTTGATCTCGTCTCCGTCGAGTGACAGCTTTCAAGCTATTAAAAATTACCCAAAAAATTTGTTGCCCGCACTTTTTAGTTGAAACCATTGTTAGACGAGATAAAAGTACAATACGGTTCACCAACAATATACGACCATTAATCATTTAATATTTGACATGGTGTCGTCATTTCAGAACCCAAGAATATTAATGGGGAAAGCTTTGCCTTTTTTATTTCGAAGGAGGTAGTAGGTCTATTGTAAAAAGACGCGAGACTGCCACACACTTGTAGACTTTCGAATCTATTTTTGAATTTACCTCCTTTAATATCAATAGATCAGAATGAGCAGATGGAGAGACAAATTAAACTCATACAAGAACGACTGGGCCACCTTGGCCGTAAACAGAAGGAAATGGAAAGAAGGATGCCATTGCCCTGCAGTGGAACAAAATGGGTTATTATATAAAAATGTGAATGACGGCTTCGGATGCGCTTTTTCCGTAAGATCTACAGTGAAACCGTTTGTCCGATTCATTGGGTTTGTATCCACGGATATTGTGATCAGATGGAATTAGCCACTGATCATGCCAAGTTGTATCCACTGATAACGTGATTCATAGTTTTTAAACACTGATTTGGAAGTAAATGGTTGTAGAACGAGAGGACGGCCAAAGAAGAGGTGGATGGATTGCGGTAGGGAAGATATGTAGAAAAGAGAAGTAAACACTGACTTGACGGGAAATAGAGTGGAGTGGAGAAGAATGACATGTTGTGTCTACATTGTGAAAAAAGGGAAGGAAGATGACGAACGAGCGCGTACTTTACCTAGTTAAACTATAGCTTAAATATTTTAACATTTGTTTGTAATTATCACGAGTGTTCAAGGGCTTTGAAAATATAATTGTTCCGTTTTATATTTTCATTGTAGGATCTACAATATTAAAGGAAATATCTTTATTTTTCTATTTACTTCTGTGATGGATGGTGGAAATTGACTCATGGGACAAATAATGTTTATTTGTATTACTAGAGATGAAATACTAATACTATAAAAGAGATAAGAGAGTTAGAAGTTTGGAATTGAATAATTGGTCTAAGATCCCTTTAAGAAGAAGAAAAGAAAAAGAAGCCATGTGCTGAGGTTTCAGTGTGGTTATGATGTGTTTTTTTTTTTTCAAAAAATTTTAATGGACAACTTTACCTAATAATTACGCCAATTGTGACATTATTTTAAATAACTGGCGCAAGTAATGGGATCTTAATTCTGCTAATAAAATTGATATACCTTATTTTTGTCTCAAAAGAAACAAGTTTATTTGTAACCTAAAGTAACTTTAACAGAAAAGAAATAAAAATACATTAAAGTGTGGTTACAAAAAGGAATACAACTCAGCCTATAGCGCTACATACCGGGACACAACAATTAGTGAGTAGCGCGCTGGTTTCAGTCGTATTCCTTATAAATTATAGAAGATTAAGAAAACATAATAATTTAGGTAACCTAAGGAATAAATGAATGAGAAAATAATCATCGACAAATTAAAATATTGACATCATCATCATTATCATATCAGCCACAACACGTCCACTGCTGAACATAGGCCTCCCCCAAAGACTTCCAGAGCGATCGGTCACATGCTCTCTGCGTCCAACGACTTCCCGCGACCTTAATCAAGTCGTCTGTCCATCTAGTCGGAGGCCGCTTTCCGGTACGTGGTCTCCAATCTAAGACTTTTCGGCCCCAACGGCCATCAGTTCTACGAGCCACATGTCCCGCCCATTGCCACTTCAGCTTACTAATTCTTTGGGCTATGTCGGTAACTTTAGTTCGCCTACGAATCTCCTCATTTCTGATTCGA
Organism: Idaea straminata; assembly: GCA_951213275.1. Lineage (NCBI taxonomy): Eukaryota > Metazoa > Arthropoda > Insecta > Lepidoptera > Geometridae > Idaea > Idaea straminata. The sequence goes on from OX577865.1 coordinate 11,083,127, forward strand.
TTTAATATTGACATATTAAGTAATAACTATTGTAGAAAATTTCAATATTGACTCAAATACATAATAATTTTTAAAGCGATAGCTTTTAAAATTCAATGTTCTGTATTCCATTAAACGTAACCTATCAGACACAGGTATGTCCCTCTCAAACGAAACAACACACCGTCCTTAATCCCATCCAAGTTCCAACCTTAGGAATTGACCTCGCTGCACTCATCGCGCCTACATTTTAATTAAGAGGTACCTATACTATAAGAATGTAACGGACAACAGACTCGACTGCCGAAGATCGTGCGATGCCGAAGATCGTGGGAAGTGGAGGCGTAAAAGTAGGAAAGTGGACTCCGGGCTCCCGAGAACGATGGAACCAGGAACATCGCTCGGATAATGATGATGAGGCACAGACTCCTGTCGGCTGAGACGTTCACGTGGTTTGTCCCAAAGTAGCAATTTCCTGGGATGCCTCCGCCACGGCTTTTATACCACCCAACGGCCTAATTCGTATCGCCAGCTGGACTTGGCCGTATTTCGATACGTAAGACTGGTGCAGCCACAAAAGGAGGACGGATCTGAGCTTAGAATTCTTGACAAATTCGCTCTTACCAGCAAAGTCACACTATCAACTGTTTTTGAGATATAGAAAATAATGATTCACTGTGGAAGAAAACTTAGACAAAACTGATTATCATTGGTAACAAAAATATACAGTTGAATATTCCTCACTAGTTTTTCAACCGATTAATACTAAATCATTAGTTGATATGAAGTCCAAAGTCTGCGATAGCTTTAAGGGTTCTAAACATTGTCCCCGAATAATTACAGGCTCTCATCATACGAAATATTTAATTCATGTTGTTTTTAATTAAAAACTTCATTAGTCTAAACCTTTGGGAATATGTTGATGGAATGAGGAGACCAAAAAGTTGGGATAGTTCTCGCTGATGCACAGGTTTGTGGTGAAATTGTTGTTTTACAGTGATTAAAGTTGACCCTTGTGACGTAATATAAAGCTGGACAGACGAAATTTATGTTTAGTAGTTTCGTTGACGATTTTAATAACATTTATAACTTCGGTGCAGACTTATCTGAACCCGATTGTTTAGTATCTCTGGTAGCTGTCGTCAAAAAAACTTAGGGATAGTGTTTGAACTATAGTTCCCTATATAATCCATAGGGATAGTGTTTAGACTATAGTTTACGAGTAAATCTGTGTCTAAATCCACATCTTGGACTATCCTTAAAACTCGTTTTGGAATAAGGGAGAGAGGCTTTAAGACGATCACGTCCCAATGCCATTTTTTGTATTATTACCCTCTAGATTAGTCAACTATGATCAATGGAAAGAACTGATCAATAAGTCTAGAGTTAAATAAGCCGCGAGATACGAAAGCCGGCTATGCAACGGTGGATTTTTCGACGCCATTATAACAGTGCACTACTTTATCGTAAAATTGAAACAATGTACTTCCTGGATGTTCAACAGTATATTGAATTAGTTGCTTCAAAAGCCTAAATCAGGACTTCTTTAAGTCTTACTAAGTTAAATATCTCAGTAGAAAACGTAAGAAAGTCTAGAGCATTTCGTGTGGGAAACATTTATCCTTTTACACTAAATTATACATTGATGATTAGTGTTTACCAATACAGTGCAATCTCTTGTTATAAATCCACGACATAACTGATTTCCTTTTGGATATGGTGGCTAATTTACTTCAGTGAATACATCGCAGAATGAAAAACAAATCGAATATCCAAAAATCGTAGATCAAAAACTGTTAACCTAGAAGTGTCAAATAACTTCCTTAATTAAATCCAATTAAAACAATTTTGGACATTTACTTGTCTCATCCAGTTATATAATTTCAATCTACCCTGCCTACACGACTTAGCGGTCTAATTAACTTTTTAAATTAAAAAAAGGTCATGCATAACATTATTCCCTGCCACAGGCGGCGACTAATTTAATTACAACTTCCGGTTTGTCATTTAAAAACCTTTTTTCAGGATGAAAAGGCGACGGGAGAATCTATGTTTCCTGTATTTATACTGAGGAGATAAGCGTATACGAAAAGGCTAGGCCCATCTGCTGCTGGGCAACGGCTAAGCACTTTTACTGCAGATTGCACCACCTGCTTACTTACAACTTAAGTCGAATAAAACAAGAAAGTGGATTAAAATGTATCTGATTAATATCTATATACAAACATTCAAAGTCCTACGGATATACCTATCAACGTACAGCTCAAACTAATAGTGTGTCGTTCTATTCAATAATTATAATTTGCAAAATAGCTATTATGACGTAAGCGTTTTTGGAAAATTCAAACCCTATGCGAAGTCGCTAGCAGTGTCAGTGTATCTTTTTTACACTATATGGGGTCGGCACCATAATGTCACCCTTCTACACTCCACTCTATTCCCCATCTTCTTCTTCTTCTCGTATAGTGGTGTGACGCGCGTATTGTTAGAGTTTTCAGATCGCCCTAAGGTCTCTAACTTGACCTAACGACTGCTACTAGAGGTAGCAACCGGGACCAACGGCTTGACGTGCCTTCCGAAGCACGGAGGAGCTCACGAAAACACATTTTTTGCCACACTAAAAATTGGTCACCCATCGAAGTAATGACCGCGCCAGGCGTCGCTTAACCCGCACGACCGTAAACGGTCAGCGAGTGTCGTTTAGCTATTAGCCTCCTTGTTCCCCACTATTCCCCATTAGGTACGCGTTCACTACCCTCTCCCTCATAATCTTCTTAACGTAATTCCTACAACCCCCGTCATTAGCCTTCTCTTGGCCCTATGACCATCCAAGTCCTAACATAAGTAAGTCTGAATTCCTGTCCATTCTTTAAAATTGATAGAACAAAAGTTACAGGCCTGACTTCACAAGCAACCACCGAAACAATATCTAGAATGAAGTCACTTATGAAGACCTGGGTGCTTATATTCTCAAGTTCTTAAGGTGAAAGGGTACAGGCGCTCTCTCCATACAAACGTAGTACACAAAAAGAAACATATGGGCATGGTTATGGCAGTTATAAGTCTTATGCACCAGAAATATTTGCTTTAGTGTCATTATCCAGGGAGAAAACAGTCGACTACGTTTGTATGGAGAGAGCCCCCGGTACCCTTTCCTCTTAAAGGACCCTAAAATGTCACCTTCACCCATGTCCCTAAAGTGTAAGACCAATATGTACCTCGTTTCTAAAACTCACTTATTATAACTGGTATCATTACCTTGGTAAATCGCAATAATACGAAGTGAAGTGATACATCAGTAGCCAGGTACCTGGTACATGGCTGATTAATGACCTTACACATTAGTCTAACACACGGACAGATCCTCAAATGTATGTACTTAAGGTACGGTCTTCAACCTACGACAATTTTATGCATTATCTTATATCCTTAAATGAGCAATTCTTGTATATGAATCTCGGAATCGGCTCCAACGATTTTCATGAAATTTGGTATATAGGGGGTTTTGGGGGCGATAAATCGATCTAGCTAGGAATCATTTTTAGAAAATGTCATTTTATTCGTGTTTTATCGAAACTTACTTTTTTTTATCTGAAAAATATGACTCTTCCTGACATCTATTGGCGAACTACTAATACTATTTTTTGTGAGCAATAAAGTTATTCCAGCAGATGGCGTTGTTAAGTAACATGAAGTCAATGAGTGTTTGCTTTGAGGTTAGACTAAGTAAAAAAAAAAATACTGAGCGAAGCTCAGTCATCCAGGTACTAACAGTTAAAACTAGCATCACCTCGCGGTTCACCCGCGTTAGTAGCGATCCCGTTGGAATATCAGGACAAAAAGTAACCGATGTTGCTCCTATTAAATCAATGTATCCTCACACTAAGTTTTATCAAAATGAGTCTTCGGTGTGTATCTTTGTTCTATAAAATATTAGTATAGATAAATAATAGAACTGGGGACGAGTGGGAACCTCAAACATTTATGAGACCGCGTGGGCAATGGGTGCGAACTTCAGGGGACCAGTGTGAGTTCTGAACCTTTTCAACATGGGGGTCTTCAAGTTGCGAGTGATCAGGTATCTTCTAGAACAGCGTGTTACGTTGTAAGCCGAATCTTCACGTACCATCAGGCAGGTGTGATAGTTGTCAAACGCTGACCTATCATTTGTTGAGGGTTTAGGTCTGCTAACGTCGGTATGATTTAGCCTTCGATAAGATAACATAGGATAAGCCTTGGCTTGCAGGCTTGAACAAAGTCATGGTACCAAGTGACTCGTCGCGTTCCGTCATATTGTCATGCCTTCCTCATTCTAGGCGAGCATGCTACATCCTCGATCTTATTTCATCCTCGTTTCTCATCAGGTGAGATGAGGTCAAAGCAAACATATACTACTAATATTATAAATGTGAAAGTTTGTGTGTGTGTGTGTGTGTATGTTTGTTACTCCTTCACGCTAAAACTACTGAACTCCGTATGTAGATAGCTGGAGACCTAGATTAATACATAGGATACTTTTTATCCCGATATTCCCACGGGATCGGGACTTACGCGGGTGAAACAGCGGGGCGCAGCTAAAATAACTCCATCCATGTTTGTCCCACTGCTGGTCAAAGGCCCCCCCTTTGTCCCTCCACACACCCCGGTCAATTGCGATATCTGACCAGCCTTTTGAATAGGCAAGTTCGTCTTTCCATCTATGTCTCGGTCTACCGCGCGGTCGTAAAACGTCACCTTAACACGTAGACCCTTTGTAGGGACTTGGAATTAGAAATTAAGCCGCTAATGATCGTAAAGTTTCGCACATTTATCAATGTATGGAGGAAATTGTGGGATAGGACAGGTTAATGTTAATTAAACGAAGTGTTTTAGAATGTTTTCGTAATTACCTTTGAGGCTTTTAATTATTTCTATAGAACGAATTTTAGTATTTTTTAAATTTCAATTTCAAAAAAGGAATCAACAGCCTAAAGCTATAGTTAAATTAGCAAAAAATGTTCCCCTAAATATTACTTTTACATTAAAAAAGTTTAATATTTTGAAAGGTTTTGTCCATTGTTCACCAAACTAGTATCGGCCTGCGACTTCGCTCTTATGGCCCACAAAGTCTAGGTCAAAGTCAAAATTCTTCAATCATTTGGATTAATTTACATGACAATGAAACGTCTATAAAATTAAGTAAGAGTGCCTTCGGAGCGCGCCGAATGAGAAGAAGGCACAAGAAACTCATGGGGTTTTTTACAAGAGACAGAATTTCGAAAAATCCTTTGTTGACTGTGCTGATAAATCAGTAAGGCAGTCAAGAGTTCTAAATTTAAAAATTCTAAAACAAACAAAAATCTAAATTTATAAGATAAATTTAGATTTTTTTGTTTGTAACGAATATGCTCTGAAACTACTGAACCGATTATGATGAAACTTAATGTAAAGATACATTGATTCAGTGGAAGTAACATAAGCTACATTTTAACCTGATATTCCCACGGGATCGAGAGTTACGCGGGTGAAACCGCGGAGCGCCGAACCATTTAACTGTTATAAAACAACAATTTCTAACACGTTTTAATTGTTGAATTTTATTGGAATAACAACAGTCGGTTTTAACAACAACCTAACTTTTCAGTAATAAAACAAAACTGTGTGGATTGTCTAAATTTATTGGGCATTAAAAGGTCTATAAAACACATTTTGTTAACAAAATTTATATGGCCTTCTAATCTGTTACAGTAATTTAAAATTTCAAAACAAATTATTACTCTTTAGTAACAATCATTTAGAGATAAGGGCAGTAAAAAACAGGGACAGAAAAATATCAACGAATTAGACGCGGAAAGAAAGAAAGAAAAAGAAAAATATTTATTTGGAGAAGCACACGACACAAGACATTTTAGAAAAGTTAGAAAGACAAACATTAGAACATTGGCATAGCAGGCTACAGGCACAAAAGTATAAAATAAAACAAAAAATAAAAATTAATTAGCAAGCAACTATTTAATTCGCGGAAGAAATGCACCTGAGTACATAAAACCCCTTTGTTTCGTTCTTTCTAGACTCATATTTTACAAATTAACTCTAAGGAGTGAATAATAAGGATTTTCACTCGAAAAACCAGCATTGAACGAAAAATATACGTTCTTTTTTATGAAACGTTAGGCGCGATGCGGTTATCGTTTATTATAGGCACAGTACATGATATAAGTACCTTTGTTCTAAGCCTGAGTGGTATTTATAACCGATAGCATAAACCGGTTAAAAATTAACCAGTTTATAACCTTGGGATAAAACAAGTAAAAAAAAACTTGGGAGGTGTCAAGGGACACCCGGATGGAACGAAGTTCCTTTCGATTAATTAGTGAAGGAATTGTAATAAAATCAAAAAGTGTCGTTACAACTTTTGGTCTTAATTTTTTCCGTCTAGCCCCCTTTCGTAACGCGCCATAAGCAACTTTGTTCTAATATGTTTTTTTAGTAATCACTTAAAAGTGATAAGCCGCAGCGTAAATACAATGGAAGAAATACTATTTCCATCTTAGCTTCAGCCTCAGATTCCTATCAAATTCAAAAACTAAACAACCAATCAGAACGCCTGAACTATTTGAATCTGACAGCTCGATGTTCTAAATTCGAAATGTTTTCGTAAACTGACAGATCGAGTTTGTATGCCGATTCAACATGACAGCTGAGCAGATCGTGGCATAAAGATTATTGATTCTAAGTCTATGTTTAGAACCTATAGACTTTGAAATGGGCATTTTTTATTAATTAATTCATATTACTCAATTAATGAATTCTTAGATGACAAATCCATTTTATGACTAAACTTGACTAGTAATTTAATGATTTTTTGTCGTGTTTTGTAATTTGACATTATATTAATCATTTCATTATCTCATTGACATTAATAATATTACTTAACATTATTTTTATTTGCTGTGTTCATTCAAATGAGATGTGTATTTTGTGTATATTATTGGAAATCTAAAATATGGCGTAATTCTAAATATTATTGTAGACCTAGTGGTATTGTTACAAAGGAACTATTATATGCTATTTTTTAAGAACCTGTGACAAACAATAAATAAATTAAAATTGAAATTCAATTATTCGTGCGCGCAAGTACTTAACGATCAATAATTTTGTAAGATATTGCACACCGCGACATTTAACCCCAAGCTTAGTAACTAGACTAGTGTTATGGTGGCCAGACAACAAATATTATACTATCTACTTTCCTTTGTTTCTTCAGTGTCGACTTAAGTTCGTAAGGTGTCAGATAATGAGTAGAATCAGTCAGATGTATAATGGTCTAGGTATTTTAGAAAAAATCCGAGTGCAGGTTACGTAAATTTTACTATGCCTTATAAATCAGAACATATTTTAATTATAAAAATTACATACCCATCAGCGTTATTTTACAACGATGAATCTACTCATTAAAGGTATTAAACTAATTAACTCAAATAAATTGAGCGACCATGAGAAAGTCCAGTCAACAGGAAACCACTGCGACAGAATGAACCACGTTCCGTCATTTTATTCCTATTTATAGACACAAACAGTAAACAAGATGGAGGTGCCACAATCGGCGCACTGACTTATACATCAAATGAAGCATTGTACTATTATAAAGTGACTATCTCCGAACTTTTTTTTTAAATTAATTATGGCTTCAGTGTCAAGTTATATTTTGCATCAAATTATGATCCGATTTTTCATAAATCAGGCCTAAAGTGTTTCAAAACAGTCAAAGTCGTCATAGTCCGTCAAGTCAGGGGCTATAGTAAAGCGGTGGCAAGTTTACCATAACCTTAATAGGAGATTTGGAGGCAACGAGAAAACTTCATGTTTGACCCTGATTTTTACTTTCACTACACTTGTGCACTTTCACAGAACTAAATTGAATAACATTCCACCAGAATTATACAAATCAACTCGGGTTACAACTAAGTTTCATGAAAATAAAACTGCAGCACGACATGTTGTTAACTCGTTCCCGCCAAAACTCGACATTCCTTTATTTTGACACAATAATTTTACGTGTCAACAATATGCAAAACAATTGACTTACTTTCGTGTGGTCTAGTTCATTTAACAAAGACGTATCTACCTCTGGTTGACATATCACTAAGTAGAATACGGCTTTTTTAATCATACAAAAATGTTTGTCCAATTAGGTTTCTACTATCTATACATATAATAAATCTGTAGACATCAAAAAATCTGTAATTGTAAGATATCCAGAAAAAAAATACACAGGTCGTCTTTAAATCGTTAGCTGAACACGATAGGGTGGTTTTTAGAATTTTTGTCTGTTTGTCTGTTTGTCTGTTTGTCTGTTTGTCTGTTTGTCTGTCTGTTTGTTTGTTTGAACCAGGTAATCTCATAAACTACAGAACAGATTTCGACAAGGTCCACACAAATATGTTCAGGAAATATCAGATTAACATTTAGGGTATGTTTCAATTTGAGTTTAATACAATAATTAAGATATTTGATAAAAAAAAACATTTAAAAAATGTGAAATCGAAACATTTTTCCGTGGTAAAACGTAATCGAACGTCAGACGGGAACAGTACCCTTACCACAGGTTTTTTACGTATTCGATTAAACATAATATATTGAGTATTTACTATGAAACTTCCTAAAAATCAACTTCCTAGGTCCACCCGTCTCTGAGAATATCGGTAGTGACACATTGACAGACAAACGGACAAGAGAGTGATCGAAAAAGTGTTTCTTTTTTTCGAGTTCTTCAAAAAGTCATGGTAGGGCTGCAGTACATGCCTCCGCTCAAGATGACAGCTGTCATAAAACCAAATAGTTTGCATTTAATACTACCTACGTGAAACTGAAAATGAGGTTAGTACAAAGAGGTACTACTACATAATATTACCGATCTCCTTTACCGAAGACCTCCGATGTTACACTTCTATCGCGCTTTTCTCCTGCTAAAGTTTTTTTTTTTTTTTTTTTTTTCTTTTATTATGGCTTCGCACGTGTGCATTTAGCCAGTGTCAAGTTATATTTTGCATCAAATTATGACCCGATTTTTCATAAATCGGGCCTAAAGTGTTTCAATACAGTCAAAGTCGTCATAGTCCGTCAAGTCAGGGGTTATGGTAAAGCGGTGGCAAGTTTACCAAAACCTTAATAGGAGATTTGGAGGCAACGTGAAAACTGCATGTTTGACACTGATTTTTACTTTCACTACACTTGTGCACTTTCACAGAACTAAATTGAATAACATTCCACCAGAATTATACAATTCAACTCGGGTTACATCTAAGTTTCATGAAAATAAAACTGCAGCACGACATGTTGTTAACTCGTTCCCGCCAAAACTCTCCTGCTAAAGTTTGAATTATGAAACCTTCCTTAGATAGTAAAAACGAAAAAATAATTTTCCAAATCGCTCCAAGAGTTTACGAGTAATCAGCGAACATACATAAAAAAATATATATACGTGACGAATTGAGAACCTCCTACTTTTTTGATGTCGGTTAAAAAATATACAGGTAGTTATTTGTATAAATCATTTTTTTTTCCAAAATTACGTAGCCCTGCTAGCTACCTTATAAAAAAACTGGGTATTTTGGTCAAGAATTCAGAAAATTGGAAAAGTTATATTATGTGTTATGTTATGTTTTTTGCGCTGTGATTTTAGACGCGATGAATAAATAATGCCAAACGCTTTATAGGTTTTGTTTGATGGCATTATTTGTCATTTTCGATGGGTATGGCACTCAAAGTGAACCGCACACTTTTGAAAAATTATAGGTTATCACTTTTCTTTAAATATTCCGTTTCCAAAACGTCTCGCTTTAGAAGTTGAATGTCCTTTTGTAGTTTGGTATAAAGGTTTTGGAAAAATCGGTTTAGACATAAAAACCCTAGGCATAACATAATTTTACACAAATATTTTTGGCATAAAGTCACCGCGCACTCTTAGAAAATCAAGGAACATCACGTTTCTTCAAAAACCCTGTATCCAAAACGCTTTAGAGGGTTGTTTTTTTTATAATTTGTTTTTTTTTTTTTCGATGCCCTCTATCGATAGGTATGAGTCTCAAAGGGCACCGTGCACTTTTGTGAAATCATAGGACATCACGTTCCTTCAAATACCCCGTTTCCGAGCTGCTTTAGATGTTTGGTGTGAAAGCATTTTTTGTTCAACGTAATGCCTGCTATCAATATGTAAGGATCTCAATGTGCATCGCGTTATTTTAAGTATTAGTATTTGTTCTGTCCAATGGCCTTTCTTTTTAATCATTAATATTATTATTTGATAATAAAAACAATGTAAAATATTATTTGCACCAAAATAGATTACTATTTGCATGATGTTGGTGTAAATACTATAATCTCTTATATTATTAATTGAAGAATATGAATCGAGACACAAAGGTAGTTGATAATTATTTTTTCTTTAATTTACAAAAATCTAAAGATAACTAGGAAGACAAAGTATGTTGAAAGTTTTGTGCGAATAGAAATTGAAATTGGACTTAGTTTTAGCTTATCATATTGTTGTGTATTATGTTTTATTTGTGAAAAATTAACAAAAATAGTACATTGTTACCCAAGGTGTGAAAGTCACTCATTGAGTCCCTAGACGGAGTTTGGCGCCCGAGCGTAGCGAGGGCGCTATAGTTATAACTATAATTATAACTATAGTTATAGCTATAATAGTTAGAGGGACTAAATGAGTGACTTTCACACCTTGGGTAACAAGTGATTTTCATTAATAAATTAAAATTCTTCCTAATAACGAGAGTGAATGAGAGACTCCATACTACCTGATCCTCTTACAAGGTTGAGACCAAAGAGGTTATACATTATGTAGATTTTTTGTTTTTGCTATTTGTTTTCAACATGTTTTCAATACTCAAATACGTCGGTATTTACCGAAGAGATTTTATACATAAATTAGTTTATCCAACACTGAGTAATGACGCGAAGTCCGTAGATTTAAATTACAGTTTTTCATCTTTACATTTATTTTATTAACTAAGATATCTTGCACTAAATATATCTACCTGAATTCGATTACTGAGAAAAAACCTATTATGTACTAAACTCTGGCAGTATGGATGAGCCGTGCGAAGCCATAATTGTTATTCTTTGGTGTTACCTAAAGCAAGAAGGTTAGGTTTTTGAAGTTCCTAATGCGTAATGATACTGATACTGGCTACAAACACATTGCACAAGCCGCACGAAGCCATAATTTGACATGACAGCTGTCAGTGAAAGCGATCTTTCCTAGGGCTAAAAGTTTTTCTTTCTACACGCTCTTCAGGCATCTTTCAGAGTATGAGTAAGTAAAGTGCCTTTGCCAAATCAATTAAAAATATAGTTTAAAAACAATGTAACTACCTATTTTGTTTTTATAACTTACACCGAATGATAAATTGTATCTATGCAGAAAAATGCTAAGTATTCTAAATAACCCAAAACCACATCGCGAACTAAGTCGCGGGCAATAGCTAGTGATTTAATATTATTAATAAGTATTTTAAGTACTTACCATGTTAGTTAATATAAACAACAGCGCAAACGCACGTGAATAGGTAAAAAAATGAAATTTACACGAGAAATGAAGTGCGCCAGAGAAGCAATTTCCCTGTGAGAACTCCCCGTAATGGCTACTTTGTTCATGAGATACTAAATAAATGGAGAAGGTATTTAATTTCCAAATTATTTTGACGAAAATAATTTATTTACCTACATAAAAAAGATGAATAAAACTTACTATAAAATCAATCTTTCAAATGTTACGTTATTTTCGAACATTTGTGAGAAAAAAAAATGTTTTTCTGTACTGATAAACTTATCTGACTTCTCAACAAAAGAAAAAACTAACAATGGTTTTTTCAAAGTATGCCAGATGACACGTCATATTTTATTTAAGGTCACTGCATACGTAACGTGACTTTTCTCGTGATGACTAGCTAACTTTATATCATCTACACTTCTACACTATAGTCTATACTAATATCATAAATTCATTGGAAATAATGTGGGGTGCCCAGATAGAGTAATGAAACTAGTCGTCCATTTTAATGGTAGGATTTATTCTCCTAGTAATAACCTGACTCCGTATAACAGATTATAGCTTAATATACTACACAGATATCTAGATAGGAAAGGGTAATAGTAGGTAACGCATCTGATATACAAACTATCACGTATACACGTAATATTCGTATATCTACGGTCGCTATAGTGTATGACGAAATGTGCTGACACACAGGAATATGTGTCCGCCACACATAGCATAGGCTACTTTTTATCCCGATATTCCGACGGGATTGGGAGTTACACGGGTGAAACTGCGGAACGCTGCTAGTTACATAATAAACATAATAATCTTTATTTGTGCCACAAATTTAAAAAGGTACCCGGTGGAGTGTAGCATTATTGTTAAGAATAGGCACTCTGTCACATCCACTAAGTGTTTAGTACGTGAATGTTTTGTGGTCTCAGCTCTGAGGATTCGCAATGGAAAATTGCGCCGACCTCCCGTCCGCTTGCTTTAATTCGAGACTAGTTTTAAAAATAGCCATTTTTTATGTGAAACCTTTTAATTTTGCTTTTACTTGAGCTATTTATTCTGGAGCTTCTTTAGCTTCGTAAATAGTTATTTTGAAGAGTTATTTGGGATGTGACAAATTGAAATGTTTGAAAATAAGTTGGTAAGCTGAAAGATGGAACTGTCGATGAATATCACAATGAACTTTTTGCTGAAAGACAATTCAACTGACTTTTGTTGTTATTATTAGATAATCGACACTGCATAATTTCATAACAATCTGTAGGAATTCATAAGGGCTCAAAATAACTATCAAATTGATACAATATAGTATTCAGAAAAAAACAGTGCACACCAATAAAATATCATAGAAGAATGTCATAGACGAATATCATAAAAGAAAGGGGCGAAATTCTTTTTAGGGACACAGAGTACAAAACAACATTAAAGGGAGGAAAAAAGCAGACTCCAAAGCTTACTTACTAAACCAATTCTGATGATACTTGGTAGGTATGAAGATACAGAAATTTATTTTTACGCAGATGGGTAAAACAGCGAGATGTTGATATTCTATTAATACCAAATTTAAAAAAAAAAAAACGAAATATTCAGAGTGACAACATGATGGATTTCTTATAAAAATGATCGATGCACCAACTTATCAAAATTGCGAAACAGGAAAAAAATTGTTTTAAATTATTAACTTTTGAATTTCTGTAATAACTAATCTATCACTCTCTGATAAGATGACGCATGAGAAGTTTTTAATTTATTTTTAAAAGGAAATTGACTAATATTAATAAATTAGAAAAATTATTCTTTTTACTAAAGGGAAATTGATGCACGAAATTCTTTCTAGGGTCACAGTACAAAACAACGTTTAATTTTTTTTTATCACAGTTGCTCATTGTGTCAAAGTGGATCTTATTCAACGGCTTTTAGACTCATAATCCAACATATTAAGCACGCGTGCGTTTTACATTTCCAACCTAGTGCTATAAAGTTATCCCGATAAGTTAAATACGTATCTTACTGCTAACTACATGTTAGGTAGGTGAAACATTCTTAATTCATCTGGGTTATACTGTTTTGATGTATAAAAAAGGTAGGTACTAAAGAGTTTTTTAGCTAGCAAAAATTGTTGTCTCTAAAGTCGGTTTACGAACGAAAATTTTACGTGATAATGACTTAGAAAACGATTAAAAATTGAGTTATGTTTATTTTTTGTTTTTCCTTTACTTAAATATATTGTTTTTCTGTACCATTGTGTTTTGTTTTAACCCCCGACAAATGGAAAAATCCCTAAAAAATATTGTATGTCAGACGAGGCTGTATAGGTTAAAAGTCTATTGCCTGGCCTTTCGGGAGTATAATTAACAAAAAAATATTGCCTGAAAAAATTGTAAACATAGACTTATCACCAAATATTTTGTTATATGTTATTTTCTTTTCTTTTCAAGTTTTTTCTTTTATTCGCAACTGTGATAAAAAAACGTCGTACGATACACGTGTGGAATTGATATTTGCATCTTGGCTTCTTATAACACGCTTGCTACCGCTCGCGCGTCATAAACCGCCTCTATGCAAAGATCAATTTACCACACTTTTATCGTAATGTACTAATTTCTAACTGCAATGAAGTCTATTAAGTGGTATACTCAATACACCTAGGTGTATCACCCCAGATGAATTAAGTCGACGACCCCCGTTATTTTTAAGAAAGTTTCCAAAAAAGTCATCTGGATTGTTTTCCTCTGAGTAATAATCTATACATATAAAATGCTTTGTCCTGAACTACTGACTGACTGACTAACGGATCAACGCACAGCCTAAACCGCTGATCGTAGAGACCTGAAACTTGGAGGGTGTATTCTTTGTATGACGTAGGCATCGGATAAGAAAAGATTTTCCGAAATTCTACCCCTAAGGGGGTGAAAAAGGGGGGAAAGTTTGTATGGGACCACGTGATTCCTTGGTCCATTTTCGACTAGACAAAAGCTAGTTAATAATAATTTGCAACATGATCGATTTGTAAAAAAAATATAGGCGATTTTTTTGCAAAATTAACAGGTTCGATTCTTAGCTTTGCTAACTAATAACTCTCCAAGCATTATCATGGAGGTATATGGTATGCGCATTGTAAATCTCAGCTATTATAAAATCACGAAGGTCTGGCGATAGGCGGGATCTTGGTCTATGTGGGTATCCATGCTTGCATCGATGTATTGGATTGAGATATCTTTCGACATGTGCGATTGTGCGTGCGTGCGCTTCTATTTTCTTTTTGTTTTACATGAAGGTGACATCGATGTGTGACGTGTGATGTACTATGCATCTTTGGCATAGCTGTATTTTAATCTTTCATTTGGACAGATTACTATCATATTCTAAATCTTATCATAAGATATTTTTTTGACAAAGTTAATGAATCACGTGCCATTTCCATTACACCAGTCAATTTCTAGGGTTTCGTATCTCAAGAGAAGATAACGGGACCTTTATCGACCCAGTTGGCACAATGGTCACCATGCCGAACTGCCAAACACAGGGTTGCGGGTTCGATTCCCGCCTCAGACATGTATTTATGCTTAGATATTTGTCTGTGGTCTGGTTGTTTCTATGTATTATAAGTATATATTTACTAAAAAAGGTATTTATGTAATATATCCGTTGTCTAGCACCCATAACACAAGTATAGTTACTTAGCTTGGGGCTAGATGGCGATGTGTGGAATGTCCTGCAATATTTATTTATTTAATACCTTACAGACTTATTATACTTATACATATAATAACTATTTTTAATAACTTTAGTTTAATAACTTTAATTTTAGTAATATTATTAGTCACACCGACATAACGTTATGTTTCGTTGAAGGACTATCTTACTTATCAACATTTTGAGGAAATTAACCCGTCATTTCTATTGAGTCACGCTAATAAAGTGAGATTATCGTAATTAATCAGTGATTTTCCATCTAAATCTCTTATCTCTATTACTAACTGAATTACGAATATTATATTATATTAATTGTTTTGATAAGAACTTCATTTTATAATTAGTTTCGGTTAACAAGGGTCCTGTGCAAAAGTTTAAGGTTAAAAAAAGAATTTTACAATTATACACAAAATGTTCGGTAAATATTTTTGTAATATTTTTATAGGATACCTTTCTTTTGTTTTTGTTTTTTTGGAGATGGCCTAGTGGTACATATCTCGAATTTCATTCTGAAGGTCATGGCTTCGAATCCCGGTCGGGTGTGCACTAAGTCATACTTCTTAAGAAATCATTGTCTACGGTGAAGGATAATACCGTGATAAAACCCGCAGCATAGTTGGCTCCAGATGTATTGACGAGTTTTTACTTTGGATACAATCAACTAAGCTGAGAGAGTGGTATAGGTTCAAGCCTACTCCATCTAAAATGTCTCAGGCACAACGGCGCGGCGCCCTGGATAGCATGGGACAATTTATTGGCGCTTTAATAAAAACTTGATTAGATGTAAAGGCCAATATTATTAATAACTTGCTGTGCCCCGCGGCTTCACCTGCGTAAGACCCGATCCCGTGGGAATATAAGGAAAAAATCACCCAGCTACCACCCCTCCAATTTTCAGCCAAATCTGTTCAGCCGTTCTCGAGTTATAAATTGTAACTTTATAAATTTGTTAATCCACAGGCAAAATCCTACTTCTAACTACCCTAGCTCTTGCTCAAAGCAGACCAGAACAGAATCTCCAAACGCGTCTCTGGGAGCCTTCAAACTTATGTCCTTCCATACACCAGCATTACTTACTGCCTCATGAATATGACTGCACCAAGTATTACTATTGTGAATATGGGATGAAGTATATTGAGCCGAGAAACTGTGCTCCTGGAACACAATTTTCAGCAGAAATTCAGGTGAGATGACCTCCTTATCCTATATCATGTTTTCTATCGTCTTTTGTTTTCTTTTCGATCGTGTTCGGAATTTGTTTATTTTTTAGATCGTCTTATTTTTTAATTTCAATCATGTTTTAAGTTCATGGTTATCATAGTTTATGTTTTAATCGTTTTTTATTTCCATTTCGATTTCATCTTAGCGTAGCTACTTAGCGTGGAGTTTTTATTTTAAACTGAATTGTACTTGTCAACAAGTACCACACAAAAACCACTTGGTACTTATTTATTCTTCCATGAAAGAGTTTAGCTCATCTTGCCGTCGCCTTTATTTACATGAAGAGATTACACGTAACAAAAAAAAAGTATATTAGGTTATACCTAAGTACATTTTTGCAAAACTGCTATTTGAAAACTTATGTAACCAAGTTCAAACAGACCATACGATTTCAGGTATTTGTCAATCGAAATTTCTTTAAACTTTAAAAAGTTTAAAATAATTGTAATTATATATCCCTTATAAAACTCTTTTACAATATTTCTAGGTTTGTGTTCATCCAGACATGGCTAACTGCAATTTACCTGGACCTCCTGTGACTACTGATACTCCAGAAACTCCGTCATTTACGACAGCTGCCCCGACAACACCATCCAATTTCACGACACCTACCCCGACAACACCATCCAATATCACGTCACCTGCACTAAACACAACTACACCTGCCCCAACAACACCATCCAATGTCACGTCACCTGCACCAAACACAACTACACCTACGCCAACAACACCATCCAATGTTACGAGACCTGTACCAAACACAACTACACCTGCGCCAACAACACCATCCAATGTCACGTCACCTGCACCAAACACAACTA
Source organism: Idaea straminata (assembly GCA_951213275.1). NCBI lineage: Eukaryota > Metazoa > Arthropoda > Insecta > Lepidoptera > Geometridae > Idaea > Idaea straminata. The sequence continues at coordinate 11,100,395 of OX577865.1, forward strand.
CACCTGCGCCAACAACACCATCCAATGTCACGACAACTACCCCGACAATGCCATCCAATGTCACAACACCTGTCCCAACAACACCATCTAATATCACGACACCTGCCCCAACAACACCATCCAATATCACGACACCTGCCCCGACAACACCATCCAATATCACGACACCTGCCCCGACAACACCATCCAATGTCACGACACCTACCTCGACAACACCATCCAATATCACGTCACCTGCACCAAACACAACTACACCTGCCCCAACAACACCATCCAATGTCACGTCACCTGCATCAAACACAACTTCACCTGCCCCAACAACACCATCCAATGTCACAACACCTGTACCAAACACAACTACACCTTCGCCAACAACACCATCCAATGTCACAACACCTGTACCAAACACAACTACTTCTGCCCCAACAACACCATCAAATATCACGACACCTGCACCAAACACAACTACACCTGCGCCAACAACACCATCCAATGTCACGACAACTGCCCCGACAGCACCATCCAATGTCACGACACCTGCCCCAACAACACCATCCAATATCACGACACCTGCCCCGACAACACCATCCAATATCACGTCACCTGCACCAAACACAACTACACCTGCCCCGCCAACTCCAGACAACCAATGCAAATACACCTGCAACATTGCTCCATGGGCGCATACTGACTGTGATAAATTCTGGCAATGTGAGGCAGATAAGGCAGTTCTAGTCACATGCTCTGAAGGTCTTCATTTCAATCCAGTTTCAAAAACCTGTGATTTCATCTGTAACGCTGGATGCATCAGGGAAGAACTTCAAAGTACTACGTATGCTGATGGATTCCAAATCTTTGTTCCTTTTGCAAAGATAGATGATAGAGTCTATAATTTTATTGAAGAAAGTATTGAAGCAGCAAGAATATAATTATTTGGAATTAAGTTCTGAATAAACACTAGACTTGAGGTTAAATCTCATGGCTAATGTAACTGGTAGGTGAGTTCTCATGCGAAAATGTGATGTATTAAGTTTACAAATATGTATTAAACCAATAAAAATGTTTTAATTATAATTTAATATTTTATTATGTCCTTACTGTGCCCTGCGGACTACGTAGAAAATTCAGGATAAATAACAGGTAAGGTAATCACCCTATTAGAAGACGATATATTATTTGCAAATTACGTCAAATGTCAAATCGGTTTTGACATAATATAATCACTACATACAGTAAGTATAAAACAAAGTCGCTTCCCGCTGTCCCTGTGTATTTGAAATAATCAGATGTAAAATACATGTTGACAAGCCATGAATCGCCATACTACTATAAAAGTCAAAGAATATCGGATTATTACTTTTGTATCACATTGCAAACCCTCAATACTTCACAGCTTATCCTAACACAAGCCGTCTTGCAGGTTCTATAAAGGTAACTCGTAAGAGCGTGGGTCTCATTAGCAGAATTAGTGTAGACATTATGGGACCTATTATTTATAATAAAATTCCTTTGACAATAAGAAACATTAATGACAATAAAAGATTCAAAACCGCACTCGATGGCTTTCTTGTTGAAAAAGTATACTATGATTTAAGAGACTTTTTGAATGATAAGCTAAATAATATTTAGATTGTATGATTTTTGACATTAATTTATTATTGCTTATTTTGTATTTGAAATCTATATGTAACTCTAAAATCAATGGATATAATAAGGACATTAATTTTTATTTTTTGCATTTGACATTTTTATTTATTTTATTTATTTGGACTTAACTAACATTTATAATTTGATAACCTTATTTTTTATGTAATTTTCATTGACGTAACTGATTGATTATTAAGCACATTCGGATATATTGCACTTTTGTTTTAATTGATATTTTGTATAATAATAGAATAGCAAAATGTTCATATGCCTATTAAGGTGAATCGTGGAGGTGTCAACTTTATTGTATTCTGTTAAGATCTTTGTATTTAACCCATAATTATGAAATAAATGAATTATGAATTATGCAGTAGCACTGAATACTTTCTAGTACCGCCGCAGTTCTTCTACGCCTACCACACTCGCTTTATAGGGTATGCCCCGTCATGTCAGTTATAGGTTTTATACAACATAAATATTTGCTTTAGAGTCATTATCCAGGCAGAAAACAGTCGACTACGTTTGTATGGAGAGAGCGCCCGGAAGTTATAATATGCATAGGTAATAGAAGGAAAAACAAATAACCAAACAGAAAACTGAAAAACTATTAATTCATATTCTTCTGCTTATTCTAAAACTCTATTTATTTTAAATTGCTTTCAAGTACCATGTACTTCCGAGTAAAACTGGATTTACTTTAATTTGCTTCCAAGTACAGACTTTTTGTCCTTTCTTTATTTGTTACTAGCTGCGCCCCGCGGTTTCACCCGTGTAAGTCTCGGGATAAAAAGTAACATATGTGTTAATCCAGGTCTCCAGCTATCTATATACCGAGTTTTATCGCAATCAGTCCAGTAGTTTTCGCGTGAAGGAGTAACAAACATACATACACACACACACACACACAAACTTTCACATTTATAATATTAGTAGGATCATTCATTTCGGATCGATCGGTGGTAAACATCTTGTTTTGTGTTCCTCTTACGGAAAAAACTTTTTTACGCAGTTATGCTCTCAGAATTGTGAATCAGTGGTGTAAAATCTGTGTAAAACATTGTACGTAACTTTTGTGCAGTTATTCACAAGAAAAACTAGTGGTTTAGTGCATTAAATCTCGTAAACAGTAACATACCTACCGGTCGAATCACAATAACACGCTAAGTCACTGCGGTCCGTTTTGCGTCAACATCAATTACACGCACAAAGTCCGTTGGTGTGTTCCGATTTGCGTCAACATCGATTACATCGCTGGCGTTCCCAATTGCGCTCACAGTTTATTTAAAAAAGATTAAATAAGATTAATTTTTGATAAAATGAAATGCGCAGGCTGTATTAGGACTGTTCAGGTCTCAAATTGCATTAAATGCACTTCGGGTTCCTGTAGCAAATATTTCTGCTCGTCGTGTATTAAACTCTCAGATTATAATACTGAGCAGAGGAAAAGCTGGAGGTGCCCGGAGTGCTGTGCTGCGGCAAAGAAAGGCGGAGATAATAACGCGACACCAGTGCGCGGTACAGACTCACAAAACGTGACTACACGGAAGAAACAGGACTTGCAGTGTCAGGAATTTGACCCTTCAGAAGTGAAAGAACTGTTGACTGAAGTGCGCCTATTGACTCATGAAATCTCTTCACTAAAACAGAAGCTGGAGGAGGCCACTCAGTCTTTGATTAGTTGCCATACTCGATTGGAGGAAATAGAAACAAAGGGTGCTGCAAACGAAGCACGAATCAAACTTCTAGAAGAGAGAGATAAAGAGAAACGAAAAGAAGTCAGTGATCTAAAACTCAACATTTCAGCACTTCAAAATGAGATTAACACACAAGCTCAGGTGCACCTCAGAAACGAAATCGAAATCTCAGGTATTCCTGAAGCCGGAAACGAGAATCTTCACCACATTGTGCTTCTGGCGGTGCGAAAGGTTGGTGTTGAACTGATTGACGAGGATATCGACTGGGTGACTAGAGTTGGAGCCCGTAACTCTGTTGATGGAAAAGAAGTAAAGTTTTCGCGCCCTGTGGTAGTCCGCCTCTTACGGAGACAAAAAAGAGATCAAATAATTAAAGCATCACGATCTCGCAAGAACATCACCACCTCCGATCTTGAAGTTCCAGGGCCACCTATGAAAATCTACTACAACGAACGACTCACCAAAGACAATAGACTGTTATTTCGGGAAGCTAGAACCAAGGCAAAGGAACATGGATATGCTCACTGCTGGTGCAATCAGGGAGCGATCTTTGTGCGCCAGGGTGAAGGGAAACCAGCTAGGCGTGTTCCTTCTCTGCAAGACCTTTATAATATTTTTCCTAATACTGTCATTCCCGCTAATCAATAAGAGCTATGTTAGAGTAATCTATGTTTATAAGCTCGTCTCTTATTTCTTTTTGACGTATTTATATTTAGTTACTTATATTTATTCATCATTACCTTTGAGTTTTGTATGTTATTTTATATATATAAGTAGATAAAAATATTATTAAAACTCAGTTTCTATTTAAGCAATATAGATTGTTCAAATCATTGGTTTCTTACAACAAACCACTGTATTCTATACAAGGTATCAAGATTGATGGCAGCTTGCAAGATATTTTCTACTTTTTACAATTATTTGGTTTTTCATATTTCGTAACAAATGGCTACCAATGATATAATTGAGGGTTTGGATTCAATTAGAATAAGCTGCCATAAAATCAATGAACCAGAACTGTGTAAGAGCATTTTAACTAAAGATTACAATTTTAAATTGCTGGCGTTCAATATTAGAAGCTTGACTAATAAAGATAACTTTAATAACTTTGTAGTAGCTCTTAAACGTCTAGAGGTTTTGTTTGATTGCATAGTACTCACAGAATGTTGGTTAAATGAAGCGTCTGTTGTGCCACAAATCTCAGGGTACGTCTCATACAACACCTCTAAGATTATCAATCAGAATAGTGGGGTTGTCGTATATGTAAGAGACACATTGAATGCCACAGTCAGTGAGCCTTCCTTGTATGACTCAAACTGTTTGCGAATTGATCTACCAAATATGGTCACAATTCTTGGCATATACCGTCCGCCCTGTTTTGATAAATGTGACAGGTTTTTGGACTCATTTGAGTCTTACCTTGAAGCGTTAGGGAACTTAAATGTTATAGTCGCAGGTGATATTAACATTGATATCCTCTCAACAGGCAAATCGTCATTGGAATATTCTTATATCACCGCAGAAAATGGATTAATCCCTGCAATAACATTACCAACTCATGACCGCACATGTCTTGATCATATTTTTGTTAAGTCTCTTGAGGTGCTTGGCTCTGTGATTGGTCTTGTGTGTCATACTGACATAACGGACCACGACATGGTAATGATCGGAATGCGTTTAACTAGGCCTAAGAACCCAGTATTATCGCGCACTAAAATTAGAAGAGACATTGATGCTATAGGCAAAGATCTAGCTGAAATTAACTGGGCACAACTGTTCGCAACCGCAGGGTCTAACGTAAATGTGGCTGTTGCAGCCTTCACCGAAATTTTGCTTAACATTACTAACAAATACACCTACAAATCAACGACAAGCCGTTCACGTCACATTATAAAGCCGTGGATCACCACAGGACTTCTCCGCTGTATGAGACACCGTGATCGCTTACATTTGCAGTCAAAACGAAATCCTAATAACGTTATGGCGCGTGCTGTATACATTAGGTATCGGAATTTCTGTAATAATCTCTTACGTAAACTAAAACGCGAATATGAAAACAAGGAACTACTTAAAAATAAAGATAACCCTAAGAAACTTTGGCGAACCATTAAAGATATCTGTCACATGTCTAAAATCAATCAAGACCCAGTTGAGTTATTATCATTACCAGGTAGCAGTGACAACACTTCATCATTAGACATCTGCAATAAACACTTTACAACAACAGGTCAAACTTTAGCCGATAACATACTTCAGAAATTACAGATCTCACAAGAGGTCCTCGCATCTCGTATTCAATCAGATAAATCTTATGTCAATTCCTTTTTCATGCAACCCACGGACACGTTTGAAGTAGGAAACTTAATTTTGAGTCTTCAGAATAATAAGGCTCCCGGTTTGGATGGTCTAGATAACTCGTTAATAAAACATTTAAGTTATCTACTGGTTGACCCTCTGACTGAGATCTTTAATTTGAGCTTGAGTTCGGGAATCTTCCCGGATGCTTGGAAGTTTGCATCTGTCTGTCCAATCCATAAGAGTGGTTCTCGTGATAGCCCTGATAACTACCGTCCTATATCTTTGTTGGGTGTATTTTCCAAATTACTTGAAAAAATCGTTAATCGTAGGCTTATCAAATATCTTGAGTCAAACGGTATTCTATCCGACAGGCAATTCGGTTTTAGATGTAACAAGTCTACTGATGAAGCAGTTACACTTCTGACATCAACTGTAGCTTCACACTTAGACACGGGTAAGGCTAGTGTTGGGGTATTTCTTGACCTAGCGAAAGCTTTCGACACTGTTTCCGTTCCTATACTGCTACAAAAGCTTCAAAACTGTGGTATCAGGGGCAAACCGCTTGACTGGTTTAACAGCTACCTTACGGGACGGAAGCAGTGTCTAAGAGTTGGTGAGTTGCTGAGTACTCCTAGACCTGTAGAATTCGGCGTTCCCCAAGGGAGCATTCTCGGACCCACTCTCTTCATCCTCTATATGAATGACCTTCATGAGTTGCCTTTGGATAACGCTGACATTATTTGCTATGCAGATGATACGGCGGTGGTTTTTCATGGTAAATCTTGGGATGAATCTTTTAGACGTGCAGAGGATGGGCTCAGGTTTATTTCAAACTGGTTACAGCGGAATCTTTTGACACTTAACACCCAAAAGACAAACTACCTTTGTTTCCATAAAACCTCTGCCTCGGCTCCTCCACCCACAGGCAACATCAGGATTCATAACTGTGACCCCGCCGTCATCGGTTGCAACTGCAATGAAGTCACTAGAGCGATGACTATGAAATATCTTGGAGTCATTGTTGATGAGAATCTTAATTTTAAAACTCATATCGATAAGTTATCGGCCAGAATACGTAAATTAATAAATGTAATGAGAAACCTACGCGCAGCCGCTTGTCTTGAAACTCTGAAGTCAGTCTACTTAGCATTATGTCAGTCCCTGCTTAACTACTGCAATGTCAGCTGGGGTAGCTCTGCGAAGACTGTATTGATACAAGTTGAGAGAGCCCAAAGAGCGGTTCTTAAAACTATGCTCAAAAAGCCTCGCAGGTATCACACAGTGGACGCGTTACGTGATTGTGGAGTTTTAAGTGTTCGTCAATTGTTTATTTTAAAAGTAGTGTTAGACGCACATAGCGACATACTTCGCTCTGGTGTACACCAAACAATGAGTCGCAGAAAGTTTGTTGCTAAAGTTCCGAGAGTCAAAACAGCTTTAGGCCGTCGTTTCTGTCCTTTTATCAAAAATTTTTTATACAATAAAGTGTTGGAGATTTGTGATATTAAACTGTGCAATAAACATGAAGCAAAAGCGAAACTTTTAGAATGGTTGTCAAAATTAGATTACGATGAAACTGAGTCAATATTGGATAAGACATATGTATAAAATAAAAATATAGGGCACTGTAACTGTTGCGTTTACATAAGATAATGTTATTGAACTAGGGTAATGTATTAATTTAAGGATATTTAAATGTATCATACGTATGTGTAATATGTTTAGTATTTAATTTAGGGATATTTATATATTTATATATATATATATAATATATATTTATACATATACTCGTATTTATACATATATTTATACATATCTATACTTAGTTACATTCATTAATCAATATTTATTTTTCTGAGGCTCTATTTTATAATTTAAGTTTATTTATGTTTTGTAAAGTGTTGCCATCGATCGACATTAGACTGTTGGAAATCGTAAATTCCGGTACTCACGATACAAGCATTTGCTTAGTGTGAATACCACTGTAAACTCGCAAACTGTATAACAAACAGCAAGTTTCTTTAATCATAGTGAAACACTTGTTAATTTATTCTAAGTTTTATTGCTGAAATAAATATTTTGTATTGTATTGTTTGTTGTATATATCTATATAGATGATCTATAGATAGAAGAAAAGTTTATTCTATTCATATAAAATAAATAAATAAATATTGCAGGACATTCCACACATCGCCTTCTAGCCCCAAACTAAGTAACTAGACTTGTGGTATGGGTGCTAGACAACGGTTATACTACTTATATACTTTTCCTTTGAAAATATATACTTATAATACATAGAAACAACCAGACCAAAGACAAATATTTTAAGCACAAATACTTGTCTGAGGCGGGAATCGAACCCGCAACCCTGTGTTTGGCAGCCCGGCATGGTGACCATTGTGCCAACTGGGTTGTCAGATAGAAGAAAAGTTTAATCTATCTATCTATACTATAATAAAATCGTTCGTGGATGAATTCTGTACATTGAAGTTATTTTGAAAATTTCTACTGGAGGGCAGTCAATTATCGATACTGAACCAGAAAATGTAGAAAAAAACATTTTTGTCTGTCTGTCTGTCTGTTTGTATCTTGGCCGCGCATCACGTCGAAACTATTAAAGGGATTAAAATGAAACTCGGTATGAATATAGCCCTTATACTGATGTTACATCATATCAACTTTTTATCCTGAAATTCACCATGGTTTCCGTGGTGGGGGTGATATCAGGGAGTGAAAGTTAAATATCTTGGCCGCGCATCACGTCGAAACTACTGAATGGATTGAATTGAAATTTGGTGTGAACATAGCCCTTATACTGGTGTAACATCATATCAACTTTTTATCCTGAAATTCATCATGGTTTCCGTGGTGGGGGTGATGAAGTTAAATATCTTGGCCGCGCATCCCGCCGAAACTACCGAAGGGATTTCAATGAAACTCGGTATGAATAAAGCCCTTATACTGATATAACATCATATCAACTTTTTATCCTGAAATTCACCATGGTTTCCATGGTGGGGGTGATGAAGTTAAATAACTTGGCCGCGCATCAAGTCAAAACTACTGAATGGATTAAAATGAAACTCGGTATGAATATAGCCCTTATACTGGTGTAACATCATATCAACTTTTTATCCTGAAATTCAGCATGGTTTTAGTGGTGGGGGTGATGGAAGATATTCTGAAAACTTGCATTGCAATGCCGCCGTGTATAGCAAAATGCTCGATTTTCAACCGTCTCCAATTTAATTCTCCAATAATGTAATGGATAAAGTATAATGGAACACCTTGAACCACCTTTTCATCGCAAAACTCCTGAATCATTAATGATAAAATTTTGATATTTTATAGTTTGTCTTGCAAGGATTAATACAACTTTCAGCAGACAGGATCTGATGAGGATCTCAACGATTTTTCTTATTAGAAGTACTTACCTACATAATATTTTATTCTAAAAAATAACTCGATGGCAAAACTTTTTGCTATATAGCAAAACTTTTTGCTATATAGCAAAACTTCGTGCTGTATCTTAATACTGTCCTGTGTATATTTGTACATGGTTTCGAAATTTGAAATTTGCAAGGGGTTTGGACATTCAGTAACTTGGCACTTGGCATATTGTTTTTTTTTTGCGCAGTGCATTTTGAGACCAATTGATAAGTGAAGAATATTACGGCGAACAAATAATGCCTCCACACCGGAAAGCGTCTCGGAAACGAGATATTTAACCAAACGTGTTGTCCTATGATTTTTCAAAAACGCGCGGTGCAATTTTAAATCCCATGCCATTCTATAGAGGGCATTACGGCAAACAAATAATGAATTTGCACCGAACCTACAAAGCGTCTCGGAAACGGAATTTTTATTATTTAAAGAAGTTTAGCATGGTTTCAGTGGTGGGGGTATAGAAAGGTAAATATCTTGGCCGCGCATCACGTCGAAACTACTTAATTGATTGAATTGAAAATTGGTATAAACATAGCCTTTATACTAATGTAACATCATATCAAGTTTTATCCTGAAATTCAGCATGGTTTTAGTGGTGGGGGTGATGAAATATAATCTATAAACTTGCATTGCAACGCCGCCGTGTATAGCAATATGCCCGATTTTCAACCGTCATTAGGTAAATTCTCCATTAAAGTAATGGATAAAGTATGATGAAACATCCTGAACCACCTTTTCATCATAAAACTCCTGAACCATTGAAGATAAAATTTGGAGATTTGAAATTTTTTGTTTGTCTTGCAAGTAAGTATTAATAAAATTTTCAGAAGTGAGGATCTGATGAGGATCTTAACCATTTATTTTTTTATATTTAACTTATTTTTTATATTAATAAATATACCTATCGATAGAGAGCATTCGGTCTCAAAGTTAACCGCGGTCTTTTGGAAATACTCGGTCACGATTAGTTTCTTTTGAAAATTTCGTTTCCGATACGCTTTAGCGGTTCGGTGTAAAGCATTATTTGTTCCCCGTAATACCCTCTATCGATTAACGTGGGTCACAAAATGCACTGCGCAAAAAATCACTATGCTAGACTCCTATACTAAAGGTCCGGATTACTTTGGGTAGAGGAGGATTGCAGAGAAACTCCGAGCAGAGAAAACGTCAATCTACCAAGGTGACATTGACAATTTCTGCCACAGATCACTTTATGATTTCTGATTTGTAAACAATGGTTTAGCGATTTTCAGTTTGCTTCAGGGCGGTGTATGGAGACATTCACCAAGTATTTCACGTTTCAAGAGACATTCACCAGAGATCGAGAAAACTCATTCTCACTTCCCGAAATAAGAAATTCGTCTTCTTAAATGACATACTTAGTTGTCATCGCCTGAAAAGGAAAAAACGTAGACCTCCATTAATCGGGTAGTGGAGCCTGAGTGGAGCTAGACTTGGTGTGTCGATTATCCTTTTGCGTAATTTAATTGGCTTGGCCCAGAGTAGTCAGGTTGCAGCAGAAAGTTTTTGACACCGAAATTTTATCTAGGTGTGGTACTGGGGAACAAGTTTTTATCCCCAGGGTAAATTAGGCAATCGCAAACGTTCTAAATAAAACAAAACCACCACGCGAACGAAGTCGCGGGCAACAGCTAGTCTATTCATATGACAGACTATTTCAATCAATTCACTATTTGGGTACCATAGATCTTGTAGTCTATGGTACCCAAATAGTGAATTGAAATTCGTACGTAATAACAATTATGAATTCAAGAGCGGACCGTTCGCTAACAAGTTGCCAAACAGCTGTTAGCATACATTACTATATTGTGGCCTAAGCCTTCGCAGTGCACAATGATGAGGCGACACTGCGATGAAAGAATCAAGACAAAACTCAACAGGGACATTTTTCACGTAGCTTTTTTTAGTTACTCCTTATATTTTTTTCCTTATTTTTATTTTTTTTCCTTTATATAAGTCTTCTATTCGTCACTCGTCACACCATAACACAAGCCCAGATGAGTGATATTATTATTATTTATTCTGTTTCCTAAGTTACCATGACACGTCTGGTCATATAATCATGACGCATGGCTTCACACAATATTACCGTGACACTTTTTTGTAAATGCAGGTGTTCCATCAATTTATTAGACGTTATCACGTCAAAAAGATATTGAGTAACTACGCTATTGCCGAGTTACTACTATTTTAATAGTGGGGAAAGTTTTGAATTATTTCCAATGGAAAGTTTCCAACGTGGATCTAGAGTTTAGGGAAACGAACTCATGGTTTGGCTTCTGACCTGGGAGTAATTCCCCCCGGTTTAAAATGCTATTCTGTGGTGTTGGTAAGCTGATTAGCCGTCGTGGGTTTGAACCACAGCAACAGCAGCCGTGTACCAATGGATTTATCTTAAGAATAATTTATTTACGCTGATTGAATTGCTCTTATGGTGAAGAAGACGTGATGAAACCCACGGCTTAGTTAGCTTCAGACATATTGACGAGATCTTTCCTCTGGATACGTTCGACTAAACTGAGAGGGTATAGGAACTGGGCAAGCCTTCTCCATCCTCACGCAACGCAAGTAAACTTTAGGATTTGTGAAAAAAAAATGTCAAAATATTTTTTGTCAAATCCCGTTTGTAGGTATTCAAAGGACACATTTAGCAAATGGGACTCATCCCATTTGCTAAACGTGTCCTTTGAATAAACTCGCAAAACGTCAAATTTGGAAAACGCCTCTTTTTCCAAATGTGTCGCTTGTCACTCTAATATACGCTGTCGGCTACCTTTACCTTTGTTGACAATTATATCGGAATTTCAATCCAATTGATTTTCAATCTTATCGTTAACAAATTAGAGTATATTTTACTATGGGATAGTTTAAACTAGAGAGACACCATTCCGATAACATTAGACGTACAAAGTTGTATTTGTTATCTAGTACTTGCTTTGAACACTGATAATCCAGTTTGTTTAGAAAAGAATGAAAGATTTTTTGGTATTAAGATGAGCTTTTCAACCACCTTCAAAAAAGGAGTAAGTGATAAAGTGATATGCGATAAAATTACCTATTTTCTAGAGTAGATAGCAGTGTGATGTAAGAAATTGAAATAGCTGTTACACAGCGTACTTTACTTATAACTGCTCCATATATTCTGTGTTTAAATTAAATCATTCAGAGAACGTAGGCAGCGAGATATATTGATATATTGTACCCTAAGCGTTGTTCTGTTAGGACATACGGAAAACCAATGCAGTTTCTTACCAAACTGTTACTAAATAATTTCATAAATTAACACTTAGTAAATAACTCTCATCTTGTTAACCCGTAATTACATGAGGTACCTACTCGTATACATATAATCATACAGTAAGTAGAGCGTTTCTTCCAAATGGAGCAGTACGCAAGTGCAGCCTAAAAGACAAAATAATGGCTTCGTTCTGACCTTGGCTCGGATGGTGATTATAAAAGAAAATGTACCCTAAATAATTATGTCAAATGGGGGTAATTATTTGGCGACAATTATATTGCAAGGTAACAAGGTGTTGCTTGATAGAGAGAGGCAAAGATGTCGAGTGAAATCACATCTCCCATAAAATAAGATACTTTTTGTGCATAAGAACGTTGAGAACATATCAAAGGACTAATTAAGTATATTATAACACTAATATAATTTCAACATTTTAAGTATCCACAGTATCTACTTACCTTAAAAAAAAACTTAAAAAAATACGTTTTCAAAAAGAGGAGGAGGTTCATAATTTGGTTATATATGTTGAAATTGAATCAGTAAAGTTTATGAATATAAAAAATTTGTACTTGTTTCTTTTCTTTACAATCGCCGTGAAATTGAAAAAGCTTAAAAAAATGTCAACTCGTTGCCTAAATTTTTGTTAAGTATCCACTCTCAAAGTGGGTTGTTTTTTAGTTCCGTAGCTCATAAGGTAAAAAAAGAAACCTTATATTATTATTTTTATTTTACCCTTGAACCCTTACTTTATATTTTTTTACTTTATCTTTATGAGCTTTGAAGCTCCAAAATTGGACTTTTTTTAAATAACAGGAAACAAAATAAGGTTACCCGGTACGGTTTCGTCTCTTAATGACCAGTTCTCAAAATGTCAGATTTCTAAAATGTCGTAACTAATAATTTAGATCATCAGAGTAAATATTGAAAAACAAGAACCGAATGAGTAAATATTTAAAAACAAGAAAAACCAATTGTCTAACAGAAAAATCAATTGTCTATCGGAACAAACCAGTTGACAATCGAAAAATTCCATTGACAGCCTAAAATTCCAATTGACCGTCGGAAAAAACTGTTGACCATCAGAAGAAACAACTAAAAATAAAACAAAAATAAAACCAAACAAAACAAACTAACGATACTAAATTATATTTTTTTTGTTTAATGCTTGTCAAAGTTTCAAATCTTGAAAATATTTCAATATATAGAAGAGGGTAGATGTAAAAACAAATTTTCACAAAGAACAGACAACGTCGTACCTAAATGGCAATAAATATAATGGTCACAAACTATTACCCCTAACTCCTTGCCATAGACATCAATTCTAAACAAGGAGTATTTTCTGTTAAAATTGACGATTTCTTTAGAGGTGGATGAGTGAACACCTCTTCGGGAAACCAATAATTGTCAAAGTCCAAAAAAACAATTAATAATTAGTCTAACTAAAGACAGATTTTACTTTAAAAATTCAAAGTTTCGAAAAGTTAAACGTCTTTGGTCATAGAAATCCTTCAGTTTTTATTATCAGTCAATCTTTTGATATGTACCAACCAAAGCTAGATGTTCAGAATCCCTTATTTGTTCTAACGTCCGTTGAGTACCAATTATGGTTTGACAACATAGTCACTGGACCTCTTCCTAGTCGATTGGCACCATAAAAGTGTGCGTAAATAGAATAAAACTACCATTAAAAAAATAACCATACGATTGTAGCACATATATTTTTCGAATTTGTATTACGTTCTTATTTTCTTTGCGCTAGTTGACATTGCTCTTACGGTAAAGGAAAACATCGTGATGACACCTGCAGCTTAGTTGGCTCCAGATGTATTGTCAAGTTCTCTCCTCTAGTAATGGTCGACTAAGCTGAGAGGATAGATAGTGCTGGGCAAGCCTACTCCATCCTCACGCAAAAAGGATCTAATTAAAAAGGGTCTAATGGCGGAAAACAGCCCGTATACAAGTACAAGTACGTTCTTATTTTTATAAAACATTTAAGGAATTGTACATTGTGGTTTGGACATTTAAGTAATTTAACATTTTAGTAATTTAGACATTTTCGGAATAAGACCGAATACATTTTGGACAATATGAATTCAAACGAACGAAGCTTTCGATTGAAAATACATTCGTAAAGCTGATTATTCTCCCGTCAAGTCGTGCGCATCTTGCCGTTTGATGATATCTATGTCCTAGAACATTTTAATATTCCGTTACTTTCTGTTTGATATTAAAAATTCCGACAATTTCTCGGCGACTGGTATTCCTGAATTGAGGGTTATAAATGGATGCTGTTCCGGGGATAGTTGTGGTTGTGTCGTGAACCTACTGTAGAGAGTTAGATAGTGGTATTTGTGTTTTATAGTTTGGGGGAAAACGATGACGATACGTATCTCAGATAAGATACGGACCTTGGGATACGAATCTATATATATAGAAATGATTTATCTTATCTTAGTCTTGAAATGTTCGTGGAGGTCTAGGGAAGGTTTAAAAGGCGAGAAAAAATCGAATAATTTCCGGGAAAACCCTAAAAACAGCCCTTTTCTATTTCCCATACAAACGTTTTCTAGAGTCAATTCCTACGGAATCGGAATCGAGGCGCAGCTAGTCTAAGAAATAAAGTCCAAATAAATAAATAAATATTGTAGAACATTTTACACAGCGCCTTCCGTGATAAAGCAATGATATGTAGGTACTTATAATTATTTATTTGTAATTATGGATTTTGATTTGTGGATTCTTATATACCTAGTTATTTATAAAAATATCAAATAATTGAAACTTAAATTTAATCAATTACCTACTAATTGAATCTGAATCTAGCCCCAAGCTAAGCAACTAGGCTTGTATAATGGGTGCTAGATAACGGATAGATTACATATATCTATACTTTTTTAGATCTTATGATACGATATCTCAGATCTATCTGAAATACGTACGATATGTCGTACGATATGTACGTTATGTACGATATGTACTGAAATACGTACGATATGTCGTACGTATCTCAGATACGATGATACGATACGTAATGAGATGGATCTGGAACTGATAAAGATCTTCGGAGTAATGAACAGCAAA
The DNA here is from genome assembly GCA_951213275.1 of Idaea straminata. NCBI lineage: Eukaryota > Metazoa > Arthropoda > Insecta > Lepidoptera > Geometridae > Idaea > Idaea straminata. The sequence goes on from OX577865.1 coordinate 11,115,821, forward strand.
TTGCGTTTTCAAGATCTACTAAAAACCGACATAAGAAAAAGAGAAAAGCAACCGCACCAACAAAATCTTATGTCGGGCATCCAAACTACAAATGAAACATAAAAACTGCCAGAATTCAGATCAAAAAGCTTATTAATTTTACAAGACACGATAACTTTTTTAATAAGCTCCTACTTAGTTTCATCTAACTACAAAACTTGGTCACACAAGCCTTTAAAGATAGAAAGCCAAAGTTTCAGTTACAGCCTCTCAACTATGCAATAACGTTCTCAAATTTCAAGGAATTCCACCGAATCGCCCTTTACCGCGGTCATTTACATAAATATTGTATGCTCTAAGACTTGAATAGGTATTTAAGTCTCATTTAGGTTGCAGCACAGGCTCTCAAACGTTTACCATTGGTAAACTATTCGAATAAACCTTAATAACAATGACATAGAAACCGAAATGCGATGGCAAAACCAATTTAGAACACCTAGCGGAATTTTGTCAAGACACTGTACAAAGTTATTGTTGTGAACTGAAAGCTTTGAATTGATTTTGAATAGTTTTTATGCTGTAGGGTTTAAGGTAGAGTATTGTTTGAATGGGTTTTTGTTGATTGTTGTTTTAAGTTTGTTAACTTATTGTCCATGGAAGATAGACTCAAGTAAGATCGCTGATACTGTGGCAAATAAGATGGGTATGCATTTCGGGTCAATTTACATGATAATGCAGGTAGGTAAGACCGTTTGAAGAATGCCTATACTATAGGTAAGGTACGGTCGGCAGCATAATTGAAGACCACCGTAGAGTTCTACAATTACTAATATTGGAATGTTTTCATTCTAATAGTTTTGTTTGATAAATTCATGAGTTAAAAGACTTTGAACTTCAACAAAAGGTTTTGTAGAAAACATTCTTATAACCGTTTTAGAACTCTACGGTGGTTCTGCAATTATGCAGCTGACCGTACCTCTTAGGTATTCTTCTTTTTCGTGTCTATGGCACAGATTAATTAAAATAAGGTCAGATCTGTCCACTCCAGTATGCTGCCAGATCTTTGGCAGGGTAATAAGTTGTCATTAGATCAGCCAGCGTACAGCTACTAGGACTGGAGGGGTAGATAAGTAGTTGCTGCATGTTTTGCTGGGGTGCCCCGCAGTCGCACCAGATTCGGCATGGCCCCATCTTCCCAAGTTTGTCATGTATTTTTGAACAACTTCCCGAATTGGACTGAGTAAGTATGATGACAATGCAATCTATAACAATATAATTCAAAGTCCTGACTTACTGATACCTATATGAACGCACAGCTGAAGCCGCGCTGGGTCTAGACGCATGAAATTTAGAGGTTATGTTCTTTGTGTAATGTAGGATCCGTTAAGAACGGATTTTCCAAAATTCCAACGGTGAAATGGCGGGAGAAGCCGCGATCATAAGTATTATAAAAGACTAGTTTTCAGACGTGATTTCTTCCACGTAGGGAGTGAATTTTCCTACATTGTTTCTGAGAGCCTAGATACGTTATAACTTGGCTAAATGAATCGCTCGTACTTGCATACGCGTCCTTTTGGTTCTATTCTTTACTCATGTGGTATCGGTACGGGTTGGACTGCATAATATGATTGTTCCATTGTGTGTGTGTCCCACTCTTATCTCGTCAAGCAGCTGATCGTTATAATTTACCTATAACTAAATGTTTCCTTACAATGGATACAAGTGTACTATGGTCTGATATTCTATAGATCTTTATCATAACCTATGTATTATGTAATTTAAGTATTAGTTTCTACCCTCTATTTTCTTTTTTTGTATAAAAATATTTGTTTTCCTTTTTTTCCCCTTATTTTAAGTAAGTATCTTGCGCCTAGTAGGAAGAGACTAGTCATCCACAACACAGGGTATCCTAGTGTGGGGACTAGAGTCTATAACCAGATATAATCTGCAGTAATATTATAAGGTGCCTACCTGGACATGTAAGCATTATGTACTTCACCTTTTTTGTTGAATAAATATATTTGTATTTGTATTTGCATACCAAAATATAGCCCCTTCCGTCCATTGGCTTGAGCTGTACGTTGTATATATATATCAGCCAGTAAGGACTTTAATTTCGGACTTAAAATAAAATAGTAAAAAAAATCCCTTAATTTATTTGACGCACGCTATTACATAGCTATTGGTCACTTTACCGCACAAGAAAAAAATATTATGTTCAAAACAATTGACCACTTGAAAACTTCTTAAAACTAAGTTCGTTGTGTGGCTTCGGAACACTCCTTAATGAGAAGAAGCCACAACAAACTCAGTGAACTTAGAATCCTTAGGTAAGTTAAATCGATCTACCTTCCGGGATAGACAACTGTGGATGACAAAGGACCGTCTCCAAGATATCTATTATAATATAAATAACTTTCAATGGAATTAACTGTCCTGTCCTTTGTACCTATTTGCTCTTCAATTTAGACCCGACTCTAGGTATGAAGTTAGCTATACCTATAGTGATTCCATTTTATGCTATTTTGCATAAGGGTCGTGACAAACGGACACGATTAGTCGCATTAAGGGCCTTCGTCCACGGCGACTTTTTGTAGCGATGCTATTTACACAGTCACAATGCGGTCGCTACCGCCCTCGCCCACACACAATACGATGCAAACGTGATACTGTCGCGATTCTGTCGCGATACAAACGCGATTCAGTAACTTTCCTGTCGCCCTTGTCGCCCAACGTGGTCGCACGTTTGCATTGATACAGTCGTGATGCTGTAGCGCGTTGCAAATGCAACGATGTGTTCGTTGCCGTTAGTAGCGATGCTGTCGCGCATTTGCAAAACGCGCGACAGCATCGCTACAAAAAGCCGTCGTGGGCGAGGGCCCTAAGGTTTGTTTATATCTACAGACATTGAACGTGGCGAGACGTACCATGACCAATGAGGTTTTAATCTTACATGAATTCTACCATTTATGTATATTTTATTACATTGTACTTGTACTGTAAATCAACGGACTGTTTTCCGGAATGAGACACTTTTTAAATGGGTCCTTTTTGCGTGAGGATGGAGTAGGCTTATCCAGCAACTACTACCCTCTCAGCCATGTCGACCATGTCCAGAGGAGAGAACTTGTCAATACTTCTGGAGCCAACTAAGTCGTGGGTTTCATCACGATGTTTTCCTTCACCGCAATGTCAATTAGCGCACATAAATTTTTCTTAAGAAAAATACATTGGTGCACGGCCGGTCGGGATTCGAACCCACCACCTTCAGAATGAAAGTTGAGGTACATTTTGTGATTTATCCACCATTTATTTAGAAACAAATTTTTTAAGTTTTTGTGCTGTGAAATGTAAAATTGTAGGAGAAAGCTCAAGACCACATGGTACTGAAAGGCACCAAAAAGATACTGGACACTGGAGTGCGAATTCAAATTAGGTAATTTCCTACAGAAGAAAAAAAACACTAAATCTGTGAAAATTTCAACTATCTAGCTATCACGCGGTTCATGAAATACAGCCTGGTGACAGACAGACAGACGGACAATGAAGTCTTTTATTAGCTTTCCGTTTTTACCTTTTGGATAAGGAACCCTAAAAAAGAAAAAATATAAGTGCAACGCATATGCATACCTTTTAAAAGTATAAAAAAATAAAATAAAATTCTTAACTTTTTTTTTATTTGTGTCAAACCAAACACTTTACAAAATTTTAAGTCATTTTCTGTCTCATTCTGTCTGTAAAAATAGCTGACTGTTTACTATGCCACAATGTTACAACACTTTTAAGCTCATTGAAATATAACTCTGACGGTACGCTTTCATTCAAACCTATTAAAGCACACTATCAACACGGTCTTCCATAAAGCATACGCACTCAGCTTTTACAGCTTCATATTTATGAACAGCAATGAAAATGACATAAAATACAATGTAAACTTTTCTATAAACTACTCATATTTAAATAAATGAAACTTCAACTAACTTTTAACAGACAATATAGGTGAAATCCTTAAATCCTTTTGCTATATGGCATAGGCATAGGCACTGCTATGCCATAATAGCTATATGTGTGCCAAATTCGTCCATTGCTTCGAGACTCAAAATTTTCAAAAACAATGTATGATTTTCCAAAATTCGTGGAACAAAAGATGATTGTGTAGGTTCACAGAAGTGGCCCTCAACCGCTTGTTAATATAGTTACCAATAACCCCGTATTATACTAACAAGTAGCCCTATTTTCAAAATCAAGTTACCTCCGATATAATAAAAGAAAAACCAATCATACGCAGCCGAAAGCTTCATAAAAAAAGTTATTCACTCGAAGGTAACCACTCAAATATTATACCTTAAGATCCTGTCCACAATGGAGCGGGGACGACTGCGACAGTGACCATGTCTAAAGACGGGGCCCGACTACAAACAAAACCACGCTTACTTTATTCAGAAACAGAACAAAATACCTAGTTGATAACGTTTGTTGTTAAAGTCTTTTGCGTTTGACTACTATCACACCCACCTGATGGTAGGTGACGATGCGATCTAAGACGTATCACGCTTTCCTAGAAGATACCTATTCACTCGCAACTTAAAGACCCCGAAATTAGCCCTCTTCATTACTATCCAAAAGAAAGAAAACCTTAAGTCGATTATAACTGAAATCTAAGAACAAAAGCCTACATCTTATAAAAGGACCCGATCAGCTATCTGTTCAAGAAGTATCGTCTTATTGGTTCAATAGTTGAAGACTAGCTTTTACCCGCGAATCCGTCGACGTAGAAGTTGAATTTTCTAAAATCCTTTATAACTGGATACCTACGTTATAACAGCTATCTGTATATCAAATTTGAGCCCGATCAGTCCATTGGTTCAAATTGAGCATTGATATATCCGTTGAATCAGTCAGAACTTTGAATTTTATATTTATATAAATAAATGTTCCTAACAACATTTATAACTGTAACATTTACATAAGAATTAATAAGAATATCAATGGGCAAAAAGGCCGCCAATTTTGTCATATTGTTTAGTTTTTATTAATTTTCTTTTATCAGATATGTACAGCATGCGTATAAGTACACTATCAGTTTGCTACCATAATACTGTAAAGTTGTATTGACGAGACTTAAACTCGCATCCTTTGAATACCGTTTAAGCGCGCTTGCCAATTACGCCACTCAGTCAAGTACCGTCATAGTTGAATTTAAGAATTTCATTAACCTCTTTTCGAATTAAGTTTCGCTAGCGACATCTGTTAGTATGAATTTTCATTACATATAACTCGAATGGTAACCATTTAGTTAACGTATCCGACAAGAGAAGGGGCTATTTTGAAGACGCATTTTTCCTTAAAAAATATTTTCAGAAAGCCCAGTGCAGGCCATGCACTTTAAAAAAGAAGTACCTGGATGCTCGAGCTTTGCTCGGTCATCCAGGTACAGGTACATCCAGGTTTTTTTTTACTTAGTCTAACCTCAAAGCAAACACTCATTGACTTCGTGTTACTTAACAACGCCATCTGCTGAAATAACTTTATTGCTCACAAAAAATAGTATTAGTAGTTCGCCAATAGATGTCAGGAAGAGTCATATTTTTCAGATACAAAAAAGTAAGTTTCGAAAAAACACGAATAAAATGACATTTTCTAAAAATGATTCCTAGCTAGATCGATTTATCGCCCCCGAAACCCCCTATATACCAAATTTCATGAAAATCGTTGGAGCCGATTCCGAGATTCCAAATATATATAATAATATATATATATATATATATACAAGAATTGCTCAATTAGAGATATTTAAAAAAGAATTAAGTGTTTATCTATCTAATAAGAACTCTGTCGCAATCGACAGTCGCAACTCCAATGTATCTAAACACTAAGGTTTATGAGGAAATTTATCACCACCGTCATGCCTCTTTATGGCTCAAGCAATGTTGCTTTAATTAAAAATTGATGAAACATCTCGTGGCTTAATTTACGAGGGAAGCCCGTAGGCGTGATTAGTTTAGTCTTTACTGGTAGTTTGGGGCTTTAGCGGGCTTAATTCTGTGCTAAGAGATTATTTTACACTTGGGTCTGACATCTTATGTTTGGTTATATTTGGTATCCTGCTTGAGTAAATTCACAACCTACCATTAAAGCTGAATCAGTTCTTCTCCATCCAAAGGTTGCCTGGAAGAAATCGCTTTCAGCGATAAGGCCGTTTTGTGCAACTTATACTTTCTAGCTATTACTTTACTTTGTGTATATAGTGTTCTGTTTCTTACTGTGTTGTACGAATAAAGTTATCTATCTATCTTACTTCGGTCTCAGAATAGAAAATGCTTATCATTCTTTTATTTTTATTGTACAGTAGCTTGGGATTAACTTACTGGAAATATTTTTCAAAGAATAATGCTTTTCCAAAAATTGCATCGTAACGAATCAAATTCAAAGTCCTGGTTGAAATATTAACGAAAAGCTCAAATCAAAAGACGAAACGAAAATTTGGTTTTTTATAATGTACTCGTAGGTAAGGATATTAGAAAATTCTACTCCTACGTGGATAAAATTGCGGTTGAAAATTAATGTTCCATTAAAATCGGTTCAGCCATTAAAAAGCTGTGGTTTTTTTGTGTTTCAATCGAGTTACACCATGGTCACGGAAAGACTGAATTTTTATTTAAAGTCTGATAAGTAAGTATTATTGTTCAAATTGTTTTCAGACGGTCGTCGATCTATCCGCCGATTGTTTTATTTCTAGTCTGCGATTGTCCTAAAGATAATTTCGTGGGAACTTATCCTGGTTTGTGTTGGTAACACTTTAGTTCTAAGTTATTCAAATATTGTCCGGAATACCTAGCTTCTCTTATCATCCCTTTTCAGGGAGGCTTAGTTTGTCTGGCCTTTGCAAATGTTGATGATAGCGGATTAGAGTAAAATCATTTTATTTTGTCACCACTTAGTGGTGCCTGTCTTGTCACCAGGAAAAAAAAACAAGGTAAAATGCACCTCCAAAATTTTGCATCGCGACGCGAATTGAACTCGCCTCCCCGGCTCGCCTTAGTCTAGGCGTTTTTCAAGGTTTAAAGTTAAGTATTTCAAATAAGATATTTATCATATTATTCATTTTTATTTTATGGACTCTACTCTCGTGACAATGATGCGTGTAACAGCGTCGAAATATCGAGCTCCACAACATAAAACATTCCACACATCGTCATCTAGCCCCAAGCTTAGTAACTTATATACTTTTTCTTTTGTAATTATATATTTAATATAAATAGAAACAACCAGACCACAGACAAATATATAGCACAAAATAAATACTCAAAGGCGGGAATCGAACCCGCAATCCTGAGATTGGCAGTCCGGCATGGTGACCATTGTGCCAACTGGGTCGTCATAAAAGAAAATAACATTATAAAGTTTTTTGAATAACTTTAATAGTAAATACTTAACAATATTTATTAATTAAAAAATGCACAAAAATAAAACTGCCTTTTCTCAGTAAACAAAACAAACCCCTAAAAACAAAAATAAAGAAATTAGAGAAACACTTTTTTTATCTTCATACCCAATTAGCCAGTATTACACACTCATTATAAAAAAGCCAAAAAAATCCCCATTAATCACGTCGGCCATGAATTATCCCCTTTTAAAAACCGGACGTTAAACTCATTTCCCTCCCTTTCGCAGTCGGTTTATCTCATCGTAAAAACAACATGAGCTATGTTACCAAAGAGATTCAACATAATTAGAGTTGTAGAGAGAACATTTTTGAACCTTCTAAGACCTAAACCAACACGATCTCTATGACGCGCGGGCAAACACCCGCTTGCGAAACAGAAGGTTGCGAATTCGAAGAAATATTTATGTAGAGATATTTGCTTCCGTTAATATAAGTACCTGGATGACCGAGCTTTGCTCGGTATCTTTATTTTTATTTTTTTACTTAGTCTAACCTCAAAGCAAACACTCATTGACTTCGTGTAACTTAACAACGCCATCTGCTGGAATAACTTTATTGCTCACAAAAAATAGTATTAGTAGTTCGCCAATAGATGTCAGGAAGAGTCATATTTTTCAGATAAAAAAAAGTAACTTTCGATAAAACACGAATAAAATGACATTTTCTAAAAATGATTCCTAGCTAGATCGATTTATCCTTATTTATTCCGAAACCCCCTATATACCAAATTTCATGAAAATCGTTGGAGCCGATTCCAAGATTCCAATTATATATATATATATATATATATACAAGAATTGCTTATTTAAAGATATAAGATAAGATATATCATTTTATTAGTACCTATTTATTTATTTTCTTCATTGACACTAAACAAAATACTAGGTACTATTATTTCTATGAATACTAGAGCTTACGAGTACGAACTTTGAAGAGTTTCGTGTGAGAAGGAGATGGAGCACTTGCGCGGTTTTAAGTGCTCCTTCTGTCTAGTAGTTATAGGGTTGATATCACTGGTAGAAATATAAAAGTGAACAATTTACTGCATTTTGAACAGTTACTTTGCTCATCACTCTGAAGATCCATAATAGATCTTCACAAAATTTTTATGAAAAATATTTCAAGTACCTTTCAAATAAAAAAAATAATCGAAATCGGATCTTATAAGGCGAAGATATCCACCCCCTTTTTGCCCCTTTTTGTGGAAAGTACTCCTAATTCAAATTTTTCAATTGGCGGGTAAATCAAAGATGAACGCCTAATTAGGATTAATTAGTCCTGAATTATGAATTAAATTATTTAATTCTCATTTATAATTAGGATTTTTTTGCTAAAGAAAAAGTTCCTACGTTCGCTCTAATTAATATTATTTATGTTTGATCTCTTTGCATGTCACCTAAAAATAAAAAACCGGGAGCTCTCTTCATGTATAAAACTGGTACTTACTGGATCTGGTTGGAGGCTCTATATTCGCTAGATGGTTAGAATAAATACGGTTACAGAATAGACTTAAAAACTTATTTGGATACGGTCTTTTTGGACTCATACTTACGAAAATTACCACTTTTCCGCCTACTACAATCTTAGAGTTTACCCTATCTATATCCAAAAGTGTATCTGAAAGTTATCTAGGTTCTTTCGGCCCGACGCATTTCATTGGTCTCCTCAATTTCTCTCTTGAAACGAGTAAAATAGCAACATATGAAAAAATCAGTTCCAGGGCCCAGAGCTCGGTTACAGAGCTGACTGGACAAGGAAAAAAAATAAAAAATCTGTCATTTTGTCTAAATCGAGTCGTCGAAAAATCGTCGCTCGTCGCTTTTAATTTAAATGTACCATACTCACATGCCATAACTACGGAGTCAGATTTTTTATAGGAAAATAATTATTTCCTCTGGGCAAGCCTATAGCTCCATCTAAAATGTCCTAGGCTCTACAGCTAGCGCCCTAAAAGAAAAGCATGGCAAGACAATTTCAATATACCTGATCCGGCTATACCAATTTTTAAGGACCGCTCCTGAGCTCTGTGATAAGTTTGTGATTTATTTCTGTGATAAAACGATATTACTCCCTACAGCGACTTGATCGTAATCAAACTTCAATAGTGGAGTGTCCACTCAATACTTTAAAGTGAATTACTCTTTGACCACGGCACCGGCGTTATCGGCTTCACACAATGTAGAGAGACCCTTATGTCCCACCGTTAGATCCCCCATTAGGAGGTGCGCCGCACTCCGCACTCGAACAGGATTCGTGCTTGACATATTTTTAAAATTTCATCTTTGCCACGAATTTTAGGATTTTGCTTTAAAGTCGATGATGCGATGAGTGGTTACGGTCAAAAGGTGAGCTGTAGGGGCTGTTAATATTGGACGAATTTTTCGAGAGGGCTTTCAGGGTGAAATCTTGAACGGGACTAGGAGTTCCCTGCGGTTTTATTTGCTAAAAAGGCTATCTATAGGCTAGAGTATAGGAAAAAGAATCGCGCGCGGTTCGTTACCCAGTTGAGAGGATTATAAAATTGTTTTAATTATTGTTAAAAAAATACAGAATCAACTGGTTCGATTCCATTATCGGGGAATGGGATTTTGTAAAAATCTAAAAGAAGACTAGAGGCTTATTTACCTATGGGTTTAAGGTCATAAATACGTCATAATTATTGGAAACACAATAGAACTTCACTTGTACTTGTACTTGAACAGGCTGTTTTCCGCAATTAGACTCTTTTTAATTGGGTCTTTTTTACGTGAGGATGGAGTAGGCTTGCCCAGCACCTACTACCCTCTCAGCCTAGTCGACCATTTCCAGAGGAGAGAACTGGTCAATACTTCTGGAGCCTACTAAGCCGCGGGTTTCATCACGATGTTTTCCTTCACCGTAAGAGCAATGTGCACATATTTTTTTCTTAAGAAAAATACATTGGTGCACGGCCGGCCGGGATTCGAACCCACGACCTTCAGAATGAAAACCGAGGTATCTACCACTGAGCCAACACCACTCTTCACTTATGGTAAGTTCGTTTAATCATTAATTATTTCTCAGCCTTTCCAATCCAATGGTTCGGTTCATTCGGTTTCAAGAAGCCAGTGAAATTGTAAAGTTAAAAATCTTTAAATTAAAACCCAGTTAAGGGGAACCGAAAATAATGAACCAACCTAATTTAAATTATCCGCGAAACTTAGTTCAAAGGGCTATAATTAGCCTTTTGTTCAAAATTCGGGATTAACTTTAATTTTTAGTCGTAAATCATTGGATGATAACGAGTTTTCTTTAAGGGGATTACGGGGAATCTTTGTAAGGTTGTAATTTTGGAATTTTGTGACGGTTTAAAGTGCGAGAGAATTCAATGACGTTGAAACTCTTTCCACGGGTTTTTTGACACGTTTTTTTTTAGGGTTCCGTACCCAAATCGTAAAAATGGGACCCTATTACTAAGACTTCACTCTCCGTTCGTCTGGCTGTCTGTCACCATGTATCTCATGAACATAGAAATCACAAGTGCCTACCATTTCTCTGCTAATGAACCGTGATAGCTAGACAGTTAAAATTTTGAAAACAGATGATGCATTTCTGTTGCCGCTATAACAACAAATACCTTAAATCTATAAGTATATTATAATTTGGGGGTGACTCCCGCTCCGGCTCGTTTCTGGCACAGAGGTTAGCCATCGCCATTCAGCGTGGTAATGCTTCTAGCATTATGGGAACCTTTACGCCGGGTACGATAAGGGGCGGGTTATTTGACTAACTGGTCACTTCATTTGTTATATTTAAAATGTTAAATGTGTATGTCTTTTTATTTTATTCATTTATTATTTAAGTATTTTTAATTTGATGTATTTAATTTGTATGGAATTAATTACAATTTATTTGTGTAAAAAAAAAATTAAAACTTAAAATTTGTTTGCTTGAACGCGCTAATCTCAGGTACTATTGGTTCGAATTTAAAAATTATTTTTGTTTTGGATAGTCCATTTATCGAGGAAGGCTTTTCATTTTGATATTCCCTCCGGTTCGGGACTTACGCGGGTGAAACCGCGGAGCGAAGCTTGTAGAATATAATGGTACAGTCCACAGAGGAGATATGTACAGTATATGGACAGTCATTTTACTTTTGTAGAAAACCTCAGCTGTGTAGATGCATTTGAAAACGCAATAGTCATATTTTTATTAAACTTTTGGTAAATATAAAACGCAAAATAACATTTTTCTTACTCCATGTTGAAAATGTTGAAATATAACCTGCAAAAATGCAATTTAGACAATGCATTTCAGTAGAACCAGGTACAGTGGTGCGCCGCAGCTTCATTTTTAACTAACTTTAGACAAGTGCGAGTCGAACATAAGTATAATTACACAAGGAAGCAAAATTCCAGCTCAATTGGTAACCGGGAAGTGGATCAAAAAGTTGCAAGATTCCACTCGAACATACATACATACATACACTGCAAGTTAAATAAAAGCTGTAATGTTCGGAGCTGCGGTGGTAATGAAACACTTGACTTCCAGGTTATATTTAATAATAATAATAAATATTTATTTCGGTAACCTTAGCCTAATTACATAAAAATATTATAAAGGTACTTACGACAATATCTTAACAAATAATATACTAAAGGTTGTAACAATTTGGCTTAAGTATATTGAGCTCCCGACATACAAACTAGGTATAAACCTGTATCTTGGAAGTCGGGGGTCCTCCATCTATCTTATCATAAAAATACAACCAACTATGATATTAGACAACAAGAATTTTTTTTTTTAACGGTTTTAGGTTTTAGGCAATAAAATAAGGAAAAATGTAAGATTAATATGTCCTTATATACTACTTAATGTTAGTAGGTAATGACGTAGGTTTTTACCTTATCTATTGTTTAATATTTTATTTACAATTAATAAATGTTACTTATATTATTGCGGTACCATATTTGGTCTGTTTTGCTAACTTGCAAAATTGATAAGAATTAAGTAAAATGGTTATCTAGGAATGGATCATATTACTGAAATACAATATTCATTTGTTTACTTTAAATCTAGGTATTCTATCATCGTGGGTGGTATTGTAGGTATGTATGTATGTATGCATACGGGCTTTTTTCCGCAACCAGACTCTTTTTAATTGGGTCCTTTTTGCGTGAGGATGGAGTAGGCTTGCCCAGCACTTACTACCCTCTCAGCTTAGTCGACCATGTCCAGAGGAGAGAACTTGTCAATACTTCTGGAGCCAACTAAGCCGCGGGTTTCATCACGATGTTTTCCTTCACCGTAAGAGCAATGTCAATTAGCGCACATAAATTTTTCTTAAGAAAAATACATTGGTGCACGGCAGGCTGGGATTCGAACCCACGACCTTCAGAATGAAAGTCGGGGTATCTACCACTAAGCCAACACCGCACCGTATTGTAGGTACATAGTAACTATTGGTTAAACTATGATGGTGTCGTCACTCGTCATTACACTACAAAGCTTTTAAAAATGACGACATTTAAAAAGTCCAAGATAATTATTACCTCTTTATTGTTTAAAAAAATGTTCCCCTATGATATCAAACTATAAATAGTCCCCGTCTGCAGAATCCCTTATGATATTCAAGCATTCATAGCGAAAGAGTTCTATTTACTGCTATAATTACATGTGCGGTGAACTACGGTGCAGCCGCTACCCGTGCTGGTGTTTCTTAATTACGTCGCCGGTATTATGCGCTTATTTAAGGGGATGATTTTATTCAAGGGGATGGTTTTATTGAAGGGGTCGGTTTTCAGACGACGTTCGTAGCGAAGTGGATGAACATCCGTCTGCGATACAGAACGGTGGGGGTTCGATTTCCGCCGTGGAAAATGTAGGTAGATACAGATTTTTGTGTTTTAAACAAATATTTGTTCTGGTCTGGCTGTTTTATATAAAGTATTTTTGTATTCCATCCGTGGTCTGATCAACTGAACAAAAGCCTAGTTGCCTAGCTTGAGATTAGATGGCATTGTGTGCAATGTAATATTTTTTTTATCACAGTTGCTCATAAAGTGGATCTTATTCAACGGCTTTTAGGCTCATAATCCAACATATTATGCACGCGTGCGTTTTATATTGCCAACCTAGTGCTGTAAAGTTATCCCGATAGGTTAAATACGTATCTTACTGCTAATTACATGTTAGGTAGGTGAAACATTCTTAATTTATCTGGGTTATACTGTTTTGATGTATAAAATGGTAGATACCAAAGAGTTTTTTAGCTAGCAAAAATGGTTGTCTCTAAAGTCGGTTTACGAACGAAAATTTTACGTGATAATGACTTAGAAAACGATTAAAAATTGAATTGTTTATTTTTGTTTTTTCTTTACTTAAATATATTGTTTTTCCGTACCATTGTATTTTATTCTTAACCCCCGACGCAAAAACAATAAAAAAACCCTAAAAAATATTGTATGTCAGACGAGGCTGTATAGGTTAAAAGTCTTTAGCCTGGCCTTTCCGGAGCATAATTAACAAAAAAATATTGCCTTAAAAAATGTAAACATAGACTTATCACAAATATTTTGTTAATTATTATTTTGTTTTCCTTTCAAGTCTTTTCTTTTATTCGCAACTGTGATAAAAAACGTCGTACGATATACGTGTGGAATTGATCTTTGCATCTTGGCTTCTTATGACAAACCGCCGCTATGCAAAGATCAATTTAACACACTTATATCGTAATGTACTATTATTTTATTTATTATTAAGGCGGTATTGTGTGTTATGTCTTTGGTATAAGGAAAAATAAATCAAGAAGACGCAAGACATTTATTGCAAAGTTATGTACACAAGGATCTTAAAATAGGCTTAATTAAGTAACAATAACTTTAACAATGCTTTGTTGACTCTAAACGATTTTCTTTGATATAGCTTACCTTATTTTATTTTATTGTCCTGTGCGATTGCCATATCCATTTATTAGTCTAAATTGTATTTTCTTTTAATTCTTGTACGTTTCACCATTTGAGTTAATATTTTCACTATTAAAGTTACGAGATATTTTCCATGTTGATTTTTTTGTTTTGAGAGCAAAAATATGGTAAATATGCCGTTTTAATTATCTTTAGTAAGTAAGTACTTTTTCATGCATGCATGCATTTGTCCAAATGAATAAACAAATTTTGACTTAGTCTTTTGCTTTTAATGCTTCTAATGCAGCTAAATCATTTGTGGTTGTACAGGTATGTTGATCATCAGTGCAAATGTAGAGGGCAAACGGTCACGCGGTAAACCCCCGATGAGATGATCAGATCAGCTAAAACAGGAGAGCTTTTCCAGGTTTGAGGAAGTGGTTCGAATGGCCGCAGACCGGACCAAGTGGAAGACCTTTACAAACAGCTGGGGGAAGAAGATTGGTGGTCGCGATCTTCAGTCATGAAATATCGACCAGAGAGAGATAATGCTAAATATCCGAATACTCAGGCATTAAATTAAAAACATTATACCGCCTTCCATTAACAAGAAGATTCAGCAACACGATAATTAATCTAAATGCAACCAGAAACCGGAGTTATTACATTGTCTTCCTACCCACTGCACATTTAGCATGGAATTTATTTACTTGCGACAAAATTACTGTCTTAAAACAGTTTATTTTGTTGTTTGTGCTCTGTTTTATTTTATTTTGACTATCTCTGTGGCACGGAGTGCGGGCGACTGTGACGTAGAAGGTTGCGGGTTCGATTCCCGTCACAAATAAATGTGTTATGTACAGATTTTGTTTCTGGTCAAGGGTGTTTCTGAATATTTAAGTACAAAAGAAAAGTAATTATTATTCTATCCGCTGTCTGGCCACCACAAGCTTAGTTGCTAAGCTTGGGCAAAGTCGGTACCTACCTCAATTTTTATTTATTACTAGCTGCGCCCCGCGGTTTCACCCGCGTAAGTCCCGATCCCGTAGGAATTGACTCTAGAAAACGTTTGTATGGGAAATAGAAAAGGGCTGTTTTTAGGGTTTTCCCGGAAATTATTCGATTTTTTCTCGCCTTTTAAACCTTCCCTAGACCTCCACGAACATTTCAAGACTAAGATAAGATAAATCCGTTCAGCCGTTCTCGAGTTTTAGTGAGACTAACGAACAGCAATTCATTTTTATATATATATAGATTTATTTTACTGCCCCTAACCCGCTACCGGGTTACGTTTTTTGGTCAGGTTAGGAATAAACCCATGATACTACCAGTCGCACTATCAGCACAATCTTCCCGTGTCTAAACCAACCGGTCCAGTAGTGACATGGGGAGTTTTTTCTACCAGTGTCCCTACTAAATAAGGCCAAGGCGGCAATTTTTTGTAACAGTAGAGACATCTAAATTACATTACTTTTTTGGAAAAAAAATCCTTATAATAAATAAGCATACATATGATAGAATTGAGTTACTCCTCGTTGTTTGAAGTTGGTGCAAAGAAGTCGGTTCATCGGCTACGATCTATGGACTTCAAGGATATCATCACCTTCATCATGATGATGATGATAAGCTTCTTCACCAATGGGCTTCCACGCCCTAATCTTCTATACATATAAAATGCTTTGTCCTGAATGTCTGACTGACGGATCAACGCACAGCCTAAACCACTGATCGTAGAGACCTGAAACTTAGAAGGTGTGTTCTTTGTATGACGTAGGCATCCAATGAAAAAGGGGGGCAAAGTTTGTATGGGACAACGTAATTCATTGGTCCATTTTCGACTTATACGCGGACGAATTCGCAGGCAAAAGCTTTTTGAACAATAAAAGATCCTGTACGTTACCTGAAGTTCCTTAAATACACTTATAGTCGGAAAATAAAACGATTACATTCTCCTATTATATTCCTAATTTCATACATTTACCAAAAACGCAAACACGTTAAAAACAACAGTTTTTCGTAAAAGGAATAGCTAAAGAGCTCTCTCGGCTTCCTAAAACGTTTACTACTGTAATAAAATCAAAGAGGATTCCCTTCCCAAGCATCTAATTACCTAAAATCTTATTATTTTAATAGGAAAATGTTAAATCCGACGTTTAGAGGCGGGCGGGAGCGTAGAAAACTGCGGTTTCAACAAAATTCGATTATCGAATAATAGTCGCCACGTCTCTGCTGTATTACCTATAAAAATATTTTCGTAAACGATTCAATTTCATGTCTTTTAAAGATTAATATTGGTTTTAATGAAAAGAAAATAACATTAAGTACATGATACGGAGAATAGTACATTACGATATAAGTGTGGTAAATTGATCTTTGCATAGAGGCCAAGATGCAAAGATCAATTCCACACGTATATCGTACGACGTTTTTTATCACAGTTGCGAATAAAAGAAAAGACTAGAAAAGAAAAGAAAATAATAATTAACAAAATATTTGTGATAAGTCCATGTTTACATTTTTTAAGGCAGATTTTTTTGTTAATTATTCTCCGGAAAGGCAGGCTAAAGACTTTTAACCTATACATCCTCGTCTGACATACAATATTTTTTTTTGTTTTTTCTATTTGTTTTGCGTCGGGGGTAAAGAACAAAATACAATGGTACGGAAAAACAATATATTTAAGTAAAGAAAAAAAAACAAAAAATAAACATCTCAATTTTTAATCGTTTTCTAAGTCATTATCACGTAAAATTTTCGTTCGTAAACCGACTTTAGAGACAACCATTTTTGCTAGCTAAAAAACTCTTTGGTATCTACCTTTTTTATATATCAAAACAGTATAACCCAGATAAATTAAGAATGTTTCACCTACCTAACATGTAATTAGCAGTAAGATACGTATTTAACTTATCGGGATAACTTTACAGCACTAGTTAACAAATCTAAAACGCACGCGTGCATAATATGTTGGATTATGAGCCTAAAAGCCGTTGAATGAGATCCACTTTATGAGCAACTGTGATAAAAACAAGATTAATGTATGTTTTTTTTCTTTATTTCATCTTTGTGTAGGTTACATATTTCTTTGTGTGTGTTAATTTAAAAGTTGTCGTGTGCCTGTACCAAATAAATGTTTTTCTTTCTTTCTAACATATGTAATTTTTGGCTTAAAACAAGTATTTATTGTTAGTTTGTTTGTGGTCCTGGATGTTTCTGTATAGTATGTATAGTAAGTATACAATGTGTTACGATGAAGGGATTCTAGACTAACAAATTTTGTTCTACGATTTTTGGATATTCGACTGCTATTTTTTTACATATGATAGGTCAGCGTTTGACCACTATCACACCTACCTGATGGTAGGTGACGATGCGGCCTAAGATGTAAAACGTCTTCCTAGTAGATACCTATTCACTCGCGACTTGAATACCTCCAAATGGTACACGTCAAGAAAGACAGACGCAGGCAACCGATTCCATTCCCTTGCAGTACGACGAATAAGGAATGGCGAAGCAAAACGCATACGTCTGGTATTTCCATGTCTACCATGAATCGGTGCCGCACATCAGTCTGCCTGGTTGTATGACGAAATAATGGAGATGACAAGATTTGGTCGTGGAGTTCTTTTGCACATTGAAATGTATCTGATAAAGGAACGATAAGCTCGCGCCATCTTGCGACGATGCTCAAGGCTCTGAAGCCTTTGGTTGGCAAGCTTATCGTCACCGATGAGTCGCCTGGCTCTCCTCTTAATGGACTCCAACGCCTCCAACTAGTATTTCGCCGCGCCGTCCCAGAAGTGAGAACAGTTGGCAAAAAAGACCAATGATGTTTAAAATTAATACTATTATAAACATCATTTAAAATTATCGACATCAAGCAATTTTGTTTATTAAACTAATAAAAACCCAAGGGTCAATGACCTCTAACTCTCAGCAACAGCTGTTTTAGTAAATATAACCTCAAAATTAAATATACATTCGAAAAGGTATAGATAAATAGTATTTTTTTCTTGGAATATTCAACAGGTCAAAAATAATAAAATAAGTCAATTTAAATTTTTATTGGTTTGCGAAAAAGATATCCCAATGGATTCAGTAAATTCAGGTATAATTATACCATACCATTTTTAAAGCTAAAATAAGCTTGGATGCATTCGTAGAGTGGTCAAAATTAGCGGAGATCGGGACACTCGGAGGGAAATGGGGGAGGCCTTTGCCCAGCAGTGGGACACAACAGGCTAATAAAATAAAATAAAAGAAAGAAGAAAAAGAAGAAAGAAAAACATTTATTTGTTTCAGGCACACGACAACTTTAAACAGACGCAAAAAAATAGGTAACATTATACAACGAAGAAAGAAACATACACTAAACCTAAGAATATTTAAGAAGCCATGTGCTGCCCCAAATGGGTCGACCTCAGCTGTAAGCCACAGTCAAGCGTAACTTGGCTGCAGCGCTGGTCTTCCGAGCAAACCTGCTTCCGTGCGTCGTCGTACGCTCCCACATACACACAATAAAACGCTTCTATGCCCTCAATTTAAAGAACAAAATTACAACTACATATACAACGGTAATTAAGGTTGCGAAAATCAACGCTCGCCGAAACGTCTGTAGGTTTATGACGTCAAGGAAATTAAGTGGAATCTAAAGTGACGGGATTATCATTAGACCATCTGTGACGAGGGTCCGGAGATGCACCTGGGCCTAACGACTTTATAAAATAACTGGATACGGTTTCAACTAGTTAATGTTGTTTTAATTACTATTTGTTTTTGTATTAGTTTTATGAAAAACAAACTTTTTAAACTTAGGTGATTTGTATTCATAGCTGGTATACGAATTCTCGTTTGGATGATCCAAACGTTTTGTTTTAATTTCGAACTTCTTTCGTTTCCGTTTCGATTGCCTTATGTTTCCTTTACTATTGTCTTTTGCTTCTGTTTCGATTGACTTTTGTTTCTGTTACGATTGTCTTTTGTTTCCGTTTCGATTGTCTTTTGTTTCTGTTTCGATCGTCTTTGTCATAAAACCCTGAAGTTTGACTAACTACAAAAAACTAGATTAAATGAAAGTTATGGTGAGGATTGATTACTAACTTTTCACACTCAAACTTTAGCAAAAATTTAAATATAGGTATATCTTTTGGCTTGGGATAAGATATCATATCTTTTGACTTGAGACACAACTCCCTGTCACTCAATTAAATACATATATCTCGTTCCTTAGAAAAAGAGTCTTGATAGGCAAAGAGACAGACAGACGGCTAATCGAGTTATCCAATATAGATTCCGTTTTTTCCTCGTAAAAAGCAGCCGTTTTTATGACGAATCGCTTCCTAGGTTTATTTGTTGAAAACGGTTTAAGACTAAAAACCTAACCAAATCCAGTCTTAAAACTAATTCAACGATGACATAAATACATTTGACCTAAATGTTCAGTATCTAAATCAATTTCCTATTATGTCTTCTGATTTTCTTTATTACCAAACTTGGGGTATTAAAATTGTAAATTTAATGTCATTTCGTTCGTGATATCATGATAAATGTGACTCTGTCTGCTGAGCTCATAATTAAACAAGGGTTTAGCTCATAATAAAACTATTTTTCATCTCATTCCACAAGGTCAGCAATCTGTATAGCAAACATCGAAATCGGTCCAGTTGTGAAGTAATTGATTAAGAACACACAGCAAAAAGGGGGGTTTCTTACTTACAGAAAGGTTGGTATTACTTTAACTTGCCGAGGTAATATTTTTTAAAACTAAAACATGAAGAAAAATATTTTTAAATAAAAACATTTTCGTTACCTTTTCTTTGAGTTAATTCAGCTATGTTTAATCATCATTATAATAAAAATAAGTTTAGCAGACTACAATCCCAAGATCCAACTTATCCAAGCTTTTATATAGACGAAGGTAAACAAGGCTAAATAAATTAATTTATGAGTGCTTGGTAAATGTTAGTACATTTTAAATTCTGAGAATACATCAACTAGTATTTTCTTTTGCCTGCCTTAATCCCAATTCATTTGGGGTCGGTGCAGAAATATAAGGTAAACCCTTATTTTCTAAGGTTACTGCGAATTGTAATAAACGCGATGTTATCCATTAATAGTACATAGCGATACAAGTTTGGTAAATTGATCATTGTTTAGAGGCGGTCTATGACGCGCGAGCGGACCGCGAGTGCGTTTCAATACGCCGAGATACAATGATCAATCCAAACGTGTATCGTACGACGTTTTTTAATCACAGTTGCGAATAAAAGAAAAGACTTAAAAAGAAAAGAAAATAACAATTGACAAAACATTTGTGATAGGTAAGTCACAAAGTTTACTATATTTTATTATTTTTTATTAATTATACTCACGAAAGGCCAGGCAAAAGACTTTTAACCTAAACAGCCTCGTCATACAATATCTTTTAGGGTATTCGTTTTTGCGTCGGGGGCTAGAAAACAGAATACAATGATAAGAAATAATATTTAAGTAAAGAAAAAACAAAAAAGAAAAACTCAGTTTTTAATCGTTTTCTAAGACGTTCGTAAACCGACTACAGAGATAACCATTTTTTCTAGCTTAAAACCTCTTTGTTGGTACCTCCTTTTTTATACATCAAAACAGTATAACCCAGATAAATTAAGAATGTTTCATCTACCTAACATGTAATTAGCAGTAAGATACCAATTTAACTTATTAGGATAAACTTTTTACACACTAGACACATCGCAGTTGCTCACAAGAGCAACTTAAGAGTTTCTTAGGAGTTTTGGCGGGAACGAGTTAACAACATGTCGTGCTGCAGTTTTATTTTCATGAAACTTAGATGTAACCCGAGTTGAATTGTATAATTCTGGTGGAATGTTATTCAATTTAGTTCTGTGAAAGTGCACAAGTGTAGTGAAAGTAAAAATCAGTGTCAAACATGCAGTTTTCACGTTGCCTCCAAATCTCCTATTAAGGTTGTGGTAAACTTGCCACCGCTTTACTTTAACCCCTGACTTGACGGACTATGACGACTTTGACTGTATTGAAACACTTTGGGCCCGATTTGTGAGGAATCGGGTCATAATTTGATGCAAAATATAACTTGACACTGGCTAAATGCACACGTGCGAAGCCATAATAAAAGAAAAAAAAAAAAAAAAAAAGAGTTTCTTATCGTTTGAAATTGCAAGTTCGATTCCCGCCACAAACATGTATTTATGTAGAGATATTTGTTTCTGGTCTGGGTATTTCTGTGTGTGTAATATCTATGTTTTTACAAAGGAATAGAAACCGTATTCAAATTTATTCAATTAAATCAATCAATTAAAAACATAGAACAAAATTATTAACTAAAAGTACTACATAATCATCAATAATATAAAAAAAAATAAAACAAAAATATAAAAAATAAAAATTATTTAAGTATAATAATACTAGCTGCGCTCCGCGGCTTCACCCGCGTAAGTCCCGATCCCGTGGGAATATCGGGAAAAAGGTAGCCTATATGTTAATCGAGGCCTCTAGCTATCTACATACCGAATTTCATTGCAATCGGTTCAGTAATTTTAGCGTGAAGGAGTAACAAACATACACACACACAAACTTGCACATTTATAATATTAGTAAGATAAGATAAGTATACAAAAGAAAAGTATATAAGTATTCTATCCGTTGTCTGGCCACATAACACAAGCCTAGTTGCTTAGCTTGTGGCTAGATGGCACTGTGTAAAATATGTTCTACAATATTTTATTATTTTTTAGCTCCACCCCTCGGTTTCATCCTCATAAATTTCAGGATCAAATGTATGTGTATGTTTTTCTTCATCCCCTAAACTACCACTAACCCGTTTTTTATTCAAATCGGTCTAGTCGTTGGACCGTGAAGAGCAAACAGTTAAATAAAGAAACTTTCGTATTCATATTATTATCATCTGCGCCAGGTAGCACCCGCCTAAGTTTCGATCCAGTAAGAATATCGTTTTTTTTTTTTTAATAATTAAAAAAAAATTGCCTATGTGTTAATCCATGTCTCCAGCTATCTACATACCGAATTTCATCGTAATCAGTCCAGTAGTTTTTAAAGGAGTAGCAAACATACACATACTAACACAAAAAAACTCACTTTTATAATATTATTAGGAACTTAGGATTGAATGAATTTATAGTGACTTTACCTCGTTTAACTTTTACAAATCAATTCAAATCTAGACAGAGACGTTTCGTATAGTTCCGATATAGAGATCGAACCCCGATCTCGTGTTTTATAACCTCGACGTATGTTACCTTTGGGACAAAGTAACCGCTGCAACAAACGATTTGTTATTTTGATGTTCTAAGTCAAAAGATGCAGCGATTTGTTTGGTCAAATGATGAGGGAGGAGGGGTGCAAACCTCACGTCACCATTTTCTCCTCTTTTACGCAACAGCTTTTGTCATGGGTCATGGTAACATGAGAGTATTTAATGTGTTATGGTGACAAGTGACAATATACAGGAAAAAATATTTATAGGGAAAAAAAACATATTTAAAGGAATAACAAAAAAATCGTAATTTTTCATCGTTTTCTTATGACGTTATCACGTAAAATTATCGTCCGTAAACTGAATTTACAGACAACCATTTGTTTTTTGTTTGTTTGCAACGAAATTACATGACCGATTTGACCGATGGTATGAGGATACATTGATTCATTGGGACTATTATAGGCTACTTTTTATCCCGATATTCCCACGGGATCGAGTGTTACGCGTGTGAAACCGCGGAGGACTGCTAGTAAAAAATAAAAAACAGTATTGTTATGTTTATCATGACAATGTGATTATATCCAAATAAATATTCTCTTTCTTATTAATAACAGCTAAAATCTTATATCTTACACCAAACTTTTATACATCCAACCGCCTAAATGGAAGATGGTGTACCACTATCGCGACTCAATTCTTTCAAATCGTATGCATTCTTCGGAGCACCAAACTTGCAACAGCAGAATTTTCCAATACATTCACATATTTCGATTTAATCCGTTTGACTTTAAGATTCAGTTACTGAATACAAAGCAAACAGGTTATTTGTATTTGCATACGGGCTGTATCCGCAAATAGATCTCTTTAGTTAGGTCCTTTTTGCGTTAGGATGGAGTAGGCTTACCCACCTATACCCCCTCTCAGGTTAGTGGACCATATCCAGAGGAAGAACTTGTCGGAGACAACTAAACCGCGGGTTTCATCAAGATGTTTTCCTTCATCGTAAGAGCAATCTCAATTAGTGCATAAACATTTTTGTAAGATAAATCCATTGGTGCACAGCCGGCCGGGATTCAATGCCTTCTTCGGAGCACTAAAGCAACAGCAGAATATTGCTCCGGACATATTGATGAGTACTTTCGTCTGGACATGGTCGACTAAGCTGAGAGGGTGGTAGGTTTTGGGCAATCCATCTAATACATGTCCCAGGCACAGCGCCCTGAAAAGCATAAATAAAAATTATTGCTGGAACTGTATAAATTAATTCAGATTAAATAAATTAATCTAGCTTCTAGTATCTTCTAGTATCTGAATCAGCGTCAGAACTACAGACAATGATAACGCAACTATATCACGCGTTGCTCAAAATAGGTCTGAAAATGAATATGGACAAGACGAAGGTCATGGCAACTGCCGATTCAGCCCCCATCCCCATTTCATTGGACGGCCACGAACTTGAGAAGGTGAAGGAGTATATGTACCTGGGACAACGGATTACTCTTGATAGAAACTCCATAGAGGCAGAAATCAGTCGTCGGATACAGTTGGCATGGGCAGCTTTTGGAAAGTTAAATATGCTATTTAAATCCAAAAAACTACCACAGTCTTTGAAAACAAAAGTGTTCAACCAATGTGTCCTTACGACAATGACGTACGCTTGCGAAACCTGGCCGCTGACCATAAAGCTGGTCCGCAGACTGAAAGTCACACAGAGAGCCATGGAACGCATTATGCTCGGAATATCTCTACGAGACAAAATGCGCAACACCATCATTCGACAACGCGCCAAAGTAATAGACGTAGGGTACCGCGTCGCTAAATCATAATGGGCGTAGGCTGGACATGTGTGTCGAAGGGGAGACGGAAGGTGGAGCAAAGCTGTTCTCGAATGAAGACCAAGAATCGGAAAGAGAAGTGTGGGCAGACCACCAGCCAGATGGTCCGACGACATAAAAGCTCATGCTGGGGCAGCGTGGGCCAGAAGGACCGGTGACAGAACTTTGTGGAGAGGCGTTGGAGAGGCATATGCCCTGCAGTGGGCTAGTACATGCTGCTAAAGAAGAAGAGCTTAGATAAAAATAATCTAGATTAGATAAATTAATAACTAGATTATATAAATTAATCTAGATTAGATGAATTCATCTAGATTAGATGAATTCATCTAGATTAGATGAATTAATCTAGATTAGATGAATTAATCTAGATTAGATTTAAACACCAATATTATTATTACTACGTAAATTTTCAGACCGTATGCAAAACTAAAGCATGAATGATATTTAGGTTCAAAAAGCATTTGCCAAAAAAGAACTTACACCCTCCCGCGCCGTGAAATGATAGCCCCTTGCCTTTTGGCAAGTCGTATAATAACATCTTGAAATATGACATAAACCCATACTTTGTGTGAAATAGCTACGTTTCGATTGCGAATGAAGCCAAGGCTGTTTGTTAATTACCCCACAAAGGAGATGATAAAACTTTACGGTAGATAAAGTTTATTTTTACCCCGTCTACTGGCTACGAATTGTGTTTCGTTCGTGGTATAAGTGTACTAGTTTAATTTCAACGCCACCCAGAACGGGAACGATGCCTTATTGGAGATGACAAAATTTCACAACATTTTTAGGGTATGTATTGACAAACCTTCTAGATACTTTGTGGCAAAACCTTTGTATCTATTTTTGCTTTCTTTTTTAAGGTTCTATACCTAAAAAGGAAAGAACAGGACCCTCGTGCATGTGTTTGTAATAAAATTGAATACTACTGATGTTGTTACTCAATGTAAGAGTCTTTTTATTTAGCGCTGCACTAAAATGACCTGAAAGCATTAAATGACCTTCTTAAGGCGAACATAGAATGCAATCTAGGCTTCTTATGCAAAGAAAACAAGTGATGGCCTTTAAGAGATTCGTCGGCCTTTAAGGCATTAATCGTCGGGCTGATCCATAGGGCTACTACATAGCCAGATATTACTATATACAGATATGGCTTTAGGAATATCAAGAGTCTGCGTCCGGTTTAAAGGTTCACGATTCAGCTCAAGCTTCAAGCCTCAAAATCATGTCTGATAAAACTGCTATGGGCTGCTGCTGATATAGGAGCTGATTTGAGCTGAGCTATTTATAATATAAGCTGGTTTTGTCAGCGCTGAGAAATTATGACAGTTTTATTGATCCCAAGTTGCATGAAATCTTACCTATTTATTTTTATACGTAAAGAATAAGACTTGACTTTCTTTCAAAATTTCGTTGATTATATATTCACAAGCGACAATAACAAAGGAGTAGCGTTATAAAACTGTTGCAGCTGTAACCTAAGAACGCCTGCTTCTAATTGGTGTTATCCAGAAATACTAATCCACTTTTGATGCTGTTGTTAATTTTACTCCCTTGACATCGGGCCGAAATTAACGCTGCTAACATTTCAATTGGCTATTACTTTATAAGACCCGATACGTAGAAATGGTAAAAGGCGCAGACGTTGCACTATTTTACTACAAGATATTAGAAACAATGGTAAACTCGCACATGTGTCAAGTATGTGATGTACCAGTTTACACTTAGTGCGGGGTGATAGTTCTATCTGACGTCACGTGGTCCAACTTTAAAAACAGTTGGACCACGACTTGAAAGCCAGTCTGTAATGTGCAAAAAGCTATGGTGGTACAAATAACCAAAAAAAAAAGAAATTTGAGGAGCGATCAAACATAAGACGATCGAAACTGAAACAAAAAACGATCGAAACTGAAACAAAAGACGAACGAAACTGAAACAAAAGACGATCGAAACAGAAACAAAATACGATCGAAACTGAAACAAAAGACGATCGAACAGAAACAAAAGACAATCTGAACAGAAACAAAAGACGATAGAAACAGAAACATAAGACGACAGAAACACAACTAAACGAGGTGCGTTTAATTTCTGCGTGTCATCGCCACGTCCGCGCCAGTGCCATTTGCCACTTCAGCGGATATCAAGCGGATGAAGTTGATTTGTTATAGGATTTCAGTTTATTTTTAACTTTAATTGTTGTTACAAGAATAAAATCTAGGTATAATTGGGTTGGTAAGTAAAGGTCTACGTTTAGAATATTGTGGTATTCACTTTCATGTCTGCCTATCATCTCATTTTTAACAGAAAATAATAAATGATACAATTTTGAACTTGTACGTAGGTACAAGTTCAAAATTGTATCATTTACCAAAACCGCGGGGCTCGTCAAGTTCAATGTACATTGAACTTCCTTGGATTAGATTCCCGGCCGGCCGAAAAATAGATTTTTTCTGAGGAGAACTGTAAATGCGCTAATTGACATTACTCTTACGCTGAAGGAAAACATCATAATGAAACCCGTGGCTGAGTTCCAGACGTATTGAGTAGTTCTGACCGCTGGACACGATCGACTAAGCTAAGAGGGTGGTAGAGGTGCTAGGCAAGTCTTCTCCATCCTCACACAAAACCCTACTAAAGAGGACGTGTTGGGGGAAAAAAGCCCACGATACAAATACAGTGTAAAAAAGTTGATTTATTTTGGTATTTTTTTCATGAGTTCATCATGTGGCACTCGGGTAAAACAGGGCGCAGCTAGTATTATCTAAACTATTATAAAGAGGAAAGATTTGAGGTTTTGTTTGTTTGTAACGAATAGGCTCCGAAACTACGGGACCGATTTCGATAAAAATTGGTAGGAGAATACATTGATTCATTAGAAGTTTTATAAGCTACTTTTTATCCCCATATTCCCACGGGATCGGGAGTTAGTACTGCTAGTCAAAACTAAACTAACAAAACAAATACACATCAGTCAGAGCTTATGTTCATAAGGCTGCAGTTACACTGCCGTCAATTCCCGCTAGACGAGTTTATTTGCGTACGACGTTGTAAACATCACTTTACTTACTTCGTCTTGGAGTTTGGAAAACAATTGATAAGGTATTACATAAATTTTGACTTAATAACGTCTTATAAATTGATGAACACCGGCAGCACTCACAAAAATGTGTGACGTCATTGCTCACGGTAACCAAAGCAACGATAATACGTTGTTATGGTTACCATCAATGTTTTCTTATTAGCACGTAAAATCATCGTCCTTAAATTTTGACAAGTACATATTAAATAAATAAAAGATTTTAATAAATAAATGTTGAAGGAAACTGCAAACAGCGCCATATAGCCCCAAGCTAAGGAAACTAGACTTGTGTTATGGTGGCCAGATAACGCATAGAATACTTATATCTATACTAATAATATAAAGAGAAAAGGTTTTTTATTGTTATGTTTGTAACGAATAGGTTCCAAAACTACTGGACCGAATTTGATGAAACTTAGTATGATGATACATTGATTCATTGGAAATAACATAGTCTACTTTATATTCCGATATTCTCACGGGATCAAGAGTTACGTGGGTGAAACCACAGAGCGCTGCTAGCTAGTGATAATTACGTTATAAAAAATGTTTGAGTGCATTCTTTATCTTCCATGGATGTGGACATTGTACTTTTGACGTTTACTTTCATTCTAATACGTAGTTTCTTCCATTGATACCACATCAAATAACATCGTATCTCTCTCGAAGACATCGCTACAAGAATCTTCAATATAAATTCAGTCGTTGTTTATACGAACACACATTTGATCACCTAGGTTTGCTGCGAGACGTTGCTACTAACATAGAATACTCCCAAATAGATGCCACATGTAGAACATTGGGAATAGATGCGCGCAACATTACTTTAGTTGAAAATCGCATTAAACTCTAACACTAAAGTAAGAAAGAAATAAAATTTTATGTTCAGGACACAGAAACAAAAAAACCAGTAAAAAAGATCGTCCTCAGCACGATGCTAGAGCAATTTTAAAAGCCCTAGCGCTGATTTTTAGGACGAACCTTTCTGAGACGCACGAGGTTAAAAAAATTGCACTCCGGGAGTGCCGGCAGAAGTGAAAACTTGATTATTAACGTTGAGCATGTTTGATATTTTGGAATGGTTAGGGAATAATTTTGCACCAATTGCTTTATCAGTATAAAAGTACTATCATTTATGTGGTAGAATACAATATTCATTTATTGCGCTATCGTACACAAACATGACAATTTATATTACATTAAAAATTTAACACTTTAAAACTATAGCTGTCTACTCTCCATCCGTCTTACGCTTTTCCGATCAGGTCACGTGTCCTGACGCGAGTTTAAGATTTTATACCCATTACAGAAAAAGTGCTCAACGCCGCTAAAGAAGTTTTCACTTCAATAATATTCTAATCAAGTTTGTTTTAGGTTCACGGTTGAGTTTAGGGAACCGAATAATTGTTTTTGTTTTTATTTTGCGGCTCAAAAACATAGTAAATATCCCGTTTGAAATAACTTTAGTAATGAAAATATAAACGATACTATTTGTATTACTATATATATATATATATTATATTACTATATTACTATATATATATATATTATATTACTATATTACTATTTGTACTTGTACCATACTTGTATACGGGCTGTTTTCCGCAATCAAACTTCTTTAGCTGGGTTCAAACCCTTTTGCGTGAGGTTCTTGTCAGGGGGAGAACCAGCCCTGCTCTTCCATAAACTTTGCCACAAGATGTAGTTTCTCAAAAATTTTTGGAAGGCTTTTAACATCACCTATTGTCCTGAGTCTAATCTCCGTAAGTACCATGCAGTCCGTTTTGATGAAACTTTGGTAGGAAAATACATTGATTTATTGAAAATAACACAGGCTACTTTTTATTCCGATATTCCCACGGGATCGGGAGTTACGCGGGTGAAACCGCGGAGCGCTGCTAGCAACCTATAAGTATTTGTTACACGCGTCTATTGTTGAACATGCGGAATTTATTACGGGAGTAGAATTTTGCCTACAAACTACACGGTACATTTATTGATGTTGTCTCACGGAAACGCTTCATTTGAATATAAATTCTACTGAATGAGGAAATAATCGGAACTAGAAAGATAGACATAGAGAACGTATTCTACGGAGTCAGAATTACAGACCCACCGTAGAGCTCCAAAACTGTTATAATAATATGGCAGGACATTCCACACATTTAGCCCCAAGCTAAGTAACTACACTTGTGTTATGGGTGCTTGACAACTATTTTATTTATTTATTTATAACAACTAAATTACTGACTTCTGGATCTGACCCTTGACCCAACCATCCAGCGAGAGCCTCTTGAGGTGTTGATCAAGGCTCTTCGCTATTAGTCCATTTGCCGATACAACTATCGGAACAATACTCTTCGAATCAACGTCCCACATGGCGGTGATCTTGTGGGCCAAGTCCAAGTACTTAGTTTCCTAGACAAAATATTGCAGGACATTCCACACATCGCCATCTAGCCCCAAGCTAAGTAACTAGACTTGTATTATGGGTGCTACACAACGGATATACTACTTATATACTTTTCTTTTATAAATATATACTTATAATACATAGAAACAACCAGACACAGACAAATATCTAAGCATAAATACTATCTCGAGGCGGGAATCGAACCCGCAACCATGTGTTTGACAGTCCGGCATGGTGACCATTGTGCCAACTGGGTCGTCGTTAACATTAGAATGTCTCAACTCAAGCAAAATTCTAAGGACTTGCTCGAGTTCAAGTTTGAAGTCTTTCAACTTCTTAATTTACTATTAGAATAAAAACATTCCAATAGTAATTTTAGAACTCTAGGGTATCGTAGAAGACAGAATTGCAGACGCATGTCTTCAACCTTACACACCAGCAGAGATGTCAGTCTAATAGTAGATAGATCGACTTTCATTCCGAAGGTTCTCGGTTCAAAACCCAGCCAGCCATGCCTCAATGGATTTTTTTAGAAAAAAATTATGTTCGCTAATTGACAGTGAAGGAAAAAATCATGATGAAACCTGCGGCTTGGTTTCAGACGTATTGACGAGCTCTTTTCTCTTGACTGAAAGGGGTGGACAAGCATACTCCATCCTCACGGAAAAAGGAACCCAAGAGGTCTAGTTGCGGAAAAACAACCCGTATAACGAAGACAAAGACAGGGGTAGCATAGAAATAGATGAGAACTTGGAGGAAGAAAGCGGGTAAAACAGCGTGGCACAGCTCGTCTAAAATAAACAACAAACTGTATTATAGAAACAAACATGAAACTAAACGCGCAACAAATTAGGGATCCTCGTCGGAAACACTTACGGGCTAAGCTGTAATATTTTGTACGGAACCCGGGTGTTGAAATTAATTAGGTCCACGGCTCTAATAGTTATGGGGGTACGGAAAAATTTATGGGACAACGTTGAGGGTGTCTAGAGGGATGATTTTGTTGTTAGTTCAAGAGGTTTATTTGTGTACTTAGCTTTATTTTAAACTTTTATATAAAGGCTTTACTTTTCAAAAAGTTAACTTAAAAAGTTTTTCAATTTTTTTTATTGTGGGAATTGAACTTACGACACTTCCGCATTACCTTAGTGATCTTACCAACTAAGCTACAGGGATCATATAAATCTCGTTCGCAATTACGTAAAGCTTTCATTTTCTTTACGAACGAGCCTCAGCGCCATCTTTATGTTAACATTTTAAAGTTATAATAACTTCGGACGGACAGTAAAGTCTAAGTAATATCCCGTCCCGTTTTTACCCCTTGCGTACAGAACCCACACAAACCACAACTTACATGTCACAATGTATAAACTTTGGTCACAACTCTCAGAGTCTTCAAGTACTATCTCAATTACGTAGACACGGTGTGTAATTCCATGACCTAATCTCCTAGGTCTAGACCGTAAGTACTAATTACTGAGATTAGTGGGTGAGTGGTGACGTTTATATATTGCTTGCTATTAGGTGGTTAGGCGTTAGGCGGGTCTGGTCTACTTTATGAGATACGCCGAATGAACAGTGAATTTGTATTGGAGTTAGACACATACCCTTAAAAGCCCTACCTTAGCGGGACGCCATGGCAACATAGCTACTTCTCTTTATTGGCTACTCTAGGTCGCCAAATAAAGTAGCGACAGATCTACTTTACGAGAAAAACTGAATTTGTATTGGAGTTAGACACATACCCTTAAGGGCCTTACCTTACCAGGACGCCATGGCAACATAGCTACTAAATTTATCTTTAATGGCTACTTCTGGCTACTCTAGGTTGCCAAATAAAGTAGCCACTGTAATGGCTACTTTTGGCTACTCTAGGTTGCCAAATAAAGTTATATAATATAAAAATGAATCGCAAAATGTGTTGGTAAGCGCATAACTCAACAACGTCTGGACCAATTTGGCCAATCCTTTTTTTTGTATTTGTTATTGTCAGGAGAAGGTTCTTATGAAATAAAAAAATAAGAAAGTTGCGGAAAGAATTATTACGCGGGTGAAACCGCGGGGCGTAGCTAGTTTTAGGATAAAAGGGGAATGTGAACAGTGAATTTGTATTGGAGTTAGACACATACCCTTAAGGGCCCAACCTTACCAGGACGACATGGCAACATAATTAAAAAACCCCGTGAGTTTCTTGTGCCTTCTTCTCATTGGTGGGCGCGATCCGAAGGCACACATCCTACCTTAGTTCTCAAGACATATCTATGTGATCTAAGTACAAAAGTATTTAGCACCCAAAGGATTTTTTTTTTTTACTTTGACTCTCTTTAATGGCTACTTCTGGCTACTTTAAGTCGCCTACTTGTCTTGAAGGTCTACTTTACGAGGAAAGGCGAATGTAATGAACAGTGAATTTGTATTGAAGTTGAACACTTATATAAATGGATAACTTTAAGTGCCCTTAGGTGACCTTACCGGGTTGCCATGGCGACGTGGCTACTTCTGGCTTCCATATGCCGCCAAATAGAGTAGCTACTGGCTACTGTTTAGTTTTACGAGGCTGTTTCCGCACTTAGCCTCTTCATTTGGGCCATTTTGCGTGTTGCTACTGTTTGTCACAAACAATGCGCCCTTCCTCAGCATCGGCGTCAGCGTTCAGCGGGGTCGATGAAACTCTTTTTCTATCTGAACCGTTGACGGGGCAGAGCTAGCGGGGCCAAAGGGAGTAAGTCGAAGTTTTCAGTAAATTTTCATGAAATTATTCTTGTTCAAAAATAACTGCGACGAATGCTCGATTTATATCATTAAGATTACAATAAGTTGTTTTTTGAAAAATATCTTTGAACGAAGCTCAATAAAACGAAAAAGAACATTTTTAGTCCATTGACGACCACATCAAAATGGGTGTTTTTGGGAAAATTTATGAAAGTTTTTCTTGTATTTCAGAGGACTTTCTTTAATGGTATATCGGTGACCACCCTTGGATTGGTTTGTTAATCTCAACGGTTTTTTTATTCTTTATAGTGCGTGGCCTGGCCTGCATTGGTCTAACTAAAAATATTTTGAAAATAAAAATGCGTTCAACTACCAATTACGCCACTCAGTCAAGAATCGTCATTGTTGAATTTAAGAATCGCATTAACCTCTTCGAATTAATTTTCGTCTCAGTTGCAATTTTGAAGACGCATTTTTCCTTTGGAAATGTTTCCATGGTTTATTGTGAAAAATCATTTATTTACAGCTTAACCCGTAAAATAATAACCACATAATACCGGAAACAACTTCATCATTAAACAAAACGACCCATAAACAAGGAAACCCCAAATGTCATTAAAAATACGGGTCAGAAATGTCCCATCATTCCGGCGTACGACTGCGTAATCAGAACAGGAATGTACCACATATGACCCACATCATGTGGGACACATGAAGGGTTTACTATTTAGGTACTTCATTGTGTTTTGTAATAGAAAGGTGGGTTATGAGCTAGAACACTGGAATAGTTTAGAAATATTATTTAAAATAGTAGGAAATGCTAAATTTATTTTAACGTACCTTAAGTTAGTTAAAACGTGATAATTGAAGGTGCAGGGCGATAAAGGAAGGATTGTACATGTAAAATAAGGGATATATAATTAAGGAATAAAAGTACATAACGGTAGGAAAAGATGACATTCAGAAGAGAGAGACAAAATGAGACAGAAAGAGATCGTAGACTGCGTCTAGTTCTATCTCCTCAAGTTGCGTTTCGTTGACGCTCCAACAATAATTACCATTTTTTATTTTGACTATTATTATGAGAGACTTTTGTTCTAAGAGTTTTGAAGGTTCACAATTTCACGAGAAATTCATGGTTTTTTGGATCTACCTCCGTTGCGTCTGCACTTAGGAAGGTTCGAGCAAGTTTGATCCAGGAATCATTTTACATACGGCAGACGAGGTCTTTTTCCTTCAGAAACAAAATGAACATCTGTCAAAATCTGTTTGAAAGTTTCTACTGGTACCTAACTAGTAATCGAAAACTGAACAATCTACTGTATTATGATTATGTGGAACGATCTCTTCATGTTTTCGAAGATCGTCATCAGATCTTCACCATTTTTATATGGGACCAACATGCATATTTTTTTGGAAAACGTCTAAAGGACGTTTCGGCAGATAGAAATTGAAACGCTTTTGAAGTGCAATTCTGGTAATAACTCCAAATATCCTCGTCAGATCTTCACCAAATTTTTATGGGACCACCGTTGAGACGACCCTTTCTAAAAAAAGTTTCATCAAAATCTGTCTGTTGATAAACAAAGGAGACATGCGCGAAAATCCATAAAAAAAACATACGACCGAATTGAGAACCTGCTCCTTTTTTTGAAGTCGGATAAAAAAACTAAAATAACATAAAACTCCTAAATGCTCAGACTGTTTTATGGAAATAGACTCTTAAGTACCTTAACCAACTTGTGGTTTAACAACCATGCCGACAAAATTATGTCCCATTAAAACTTAACGACATCATGTTTTTATGAATATTATCCTATTTGAATCCTCGCATAATGTTATATATACCTAGAACCTACTTATTATAGTTAGGTCTTGTTTCTTATCGATTAGCTAATAATTTTTTTACATATGATAAGTTAGCGTTTGACCACTATCACACCCGCAATATGGCAGGTGACGATGCGGCCTCAGATGTAGCACGCTTTTCTAGACTTAAAGTTATACAACTTCAGGAAATACAATTTGAACCGATTTACGCCATTATGTAGCTTGTAAAATCACTACTTTATTAAATCTAGACCATTTCATTTGGTACAATTTTAATCTTTTCAATAGATACATTTTTGGCACAATTTGAATTTTATTTTAGCATTCCTTCAAAAATATATCTCAGTTTAGTCAAATCGTGATTTTGCATTTTTTCTGCAAGAAGCGCTTAGTCTTAATTCAGCCCTAAATATTCGTAAAATCTCAATATAATAATACTAGCTGCGCCCTGCATGTTCACTCGCATAAAACGCAATCTCAAGGAAGTTTTAGGATAAAAAAGCCTCTTTAACTTTCTTCAAGATTGAACTACTAAATGCAAAAACATATTTTCAATTCCGCCTGGTAGCTCTGAAGATTAGCGTGCTTAAAAAAACAATAAAGTCTTCGTTCTATACCTACTTATACTTATCTGTCTTTCCTATATCACACACACATCTACACTAATCTAATAAAGAGGATTTTTTTTTTGTTTGTACCGAATAGGCGCCCAAACTACTAGACCGATTTTGATTAAACTTGTTATGAGGATACATTGATTAGTTGAGAGTAACATAGGTTACTTTTTATCCCGATATTCTGTGGGCATATCGGGATATCGCGAGTGAAATTATTATAAAGTATAGAATAAACTTAGAATAAGCTAAACTTTTTCAGTATAGCGTTTTAAATAGTTTAAAACGCTATACTAAAAAAGATTAGGTAGGTATCTATTTTTGCATTAAAAAAAATAGGAAGCTAAACTTTTTCAAGGCATCAGCTATGGAAAATCGAATCTACGATGCAGCCTTTGAAATCCTCTAGTATGCAAAACGTATGCTAAGCTAGGGCTACGTGCTTTTTTATATACAGCCAATGTTTGTCACAGTTTCTAAACTTGTGAAACTTGTCAATTTGGGTCTCCTCGCGACCATGACTATTGTAACATATTCGAAACGTCGAAGTAAAAGAAATTAAAAAAAATACGCGTTGAGACCCGGGAAACAATAACTATGCATATAAATCAAGTGAGTTTAAAATTTTTGTGAATTAAATTATGACAAAACGATTGCTGTTAAAAAAAACTGGCAAAGTGCGAGTCAGACTCACGCACGAAGGGTTCCGTACCATTATATTCTATTTTTAGTATTTGTTGTTATAGCGGCAACAGAAATACATCACCTGTGAAAATTTTGACTGTCTAGCTATCCTGGTTCACGAGATACAGCCTGCTGACAAACAAACAGATAGTGGAGTCTTAGTAAAAGCGTTTTTACCTTTTGGGTAAGTACAGAACCCTAAAAATAAAAAAGATAAAAAATATTAGAGATTCGGTGCAGTAAGTGCGTAAAAGTCTCACCTTTCGATTTTGACAAATGTTGCTAATTCAACCTCATTGTTTTCAGGTTTGCTCTGTCCTTATTTCCGTTACATATTGTAACGTATTTATGACGTTTCATTCGCATTTGGTTTTAGCAGTCCTCTTCTGACCAAAATCAAAGTCGGTTTAGATTTTAAAGCTTTTAAAATGGTGGAATTCAGTTTTTGTTTGTTTCAAACATTGAAGTATTTTCAAGGTAACTTTCTAATTTGATTTAAAAACAAAAAATTGAAGCCTGAAAAAGGCTGATCGAAGAAAATAAAGCAATCACTTATCCTTTTGTTTGTTTACGATAAAAACGTTGACTTTGCAATCTTAGGAACTTGAACTCTGTATTACACGGTTCAAAAATAGAGCAACACAGTATGCTCCTTTTTAACCGACCTGAAAAACGGAGAAGGATCTCAATTCGTTGCCTATTTAGGCAAAAACAAATTGTAGAAGCGAATTGCTATATTATATATAACGGGAGGTTTCGAGTTCGATTCTCGCCGCAGTGCAACATTTTGAAGATGATTTTTTCCTTGAATATATTTAGTTATGCCTGCGCCCTGCGGTTTCACTTGCGTAAGTCTCGATCCCGTGGGAATATCGGAATAAAAAGTAGCATATGTATTAATCCAGGTCTCCAGCTATTTACATACCAAGTTTTATCGCAATCGGTTTAGTAGTTTTAGCGAGAAGGAGTAACAAATACACGCAACATTAACACATAAACTTTCACAATTATTATATTAGTGGGATAGAGAAATAGTCGGACCTAAAACAAATATTTGCCCATAATAAAACTAGCTCTACTAAACTGATGTGAAAGTTTGTATGTTCGTTTGTTATCTCTTCAAACCAAAACAAATATACTGTTTGCACTTGCTTTGAGTGTATCCATCCCTCCCTGCTGGAGTCCTGGAATAATAGGCTATTTTTGTGCCATAAATACTATGGGATCCGGAATTAAGCAGATGAAACCGCGGGGTCTTTTTTTCCTAGGCAAAAATCATATCTGCTACCTCAAGCGTAACAAACGAGTAATTCGTTATTTAAGTTCTTCATGTTTGAGTCCAATTCATCTACATCTAAATGCAACTCGGTTATTCTGGCCGTAGACAGAGGGGAATGGAAAGAAGGTCCTTTGCCCTGCAATGGCATAAAACGGGACAAATAAAAAAATACAAAATCAAAATCGTTTGGGAGCTACGATGCCACAGACAGACACACACACAGACACGTCAAACCATCGTTTTTGCGTCGGCGGTTAAAAAAACCAGGTCCTCTAATTTCGTTCCAGATCATGTGGAAAAGACAAGCAAAAAGAAATTTACATTTTAATTTTGTTGCAAAGTAACCGAGATCGCTCAGTAAACTTCAGTCCATCTCAGATAACGAAACTTTAAACAATTTTACACACAATTGCTGGAACAATGCGGCAACGATTCATGTTGGAAATTTAAAACGTCCGCACTAAGCGTTTTAATTCGTCATTCCTTATTCGTACATAAGGGAATGGAATCAGTTGGCTGCGTCTGTCTTTCCTGACGTGTACAATTTGGTGG
Organism: Idaea straminata; assembly: GCA_951213275.1. NCBI lineage: Eukaryota > Metazoa > Arthropoda > Insecta > Lepidoptera > Geometridae > Idaea > Idaea straminata. Next base: position 11,153,341 of record OX577865.1, read on the forward strand.
TCTTGAAGTTGTGAGTCAATGATCTTCTACGAATCTAGAAAAGCGAGCTACATCTTAGACCACATCGTCACCATCAGCCAGGTGTAATAGTGGTCAAACGCTGACTTATCATATGTAAAAACTAGCGTTTCCCGCGATTTCGCCCGCGTAGAAGTCGAAAGAATGTTTATGCAAAATTTGAAGTAGATTGGACCAAGGAATCACGTTGTCCCATACAAATTTCGCCCCCCTTTTTCACCCCTTAGGAATAACATTTCGGAAAATCCTTTCTTATCGGATGCCTACGTCACACAAAGAACACACCCTTCAAGTTTCAGGTCTCTACGATCAGCAGTTTAGGCTGTGCGTTGATCCGTCAATCAATCAGTCAGACAGTCATTCAGGACAAAGAATTTTATATGTATAAGAAAATAATACAGTTTTTTAGGGTTCTTTATTTTGACCTAAAACGCAGTAGTAGAGGGTCACTTGCAAAAAACATAGATAAAACTTATTTATGACGTTATAAATACGTCTTTGACTCAAGCTAGTAATCGCAATGACTTCTTGCATAGAAATCACATGTGCACCTTTTAATTCTTAGGCTTAAAGTCTAGCAATACTCCGCAACAGGTCATATGTTACCTTATTATACCGATTTGGACGAGATTTGGTAAACAGACTTTACGACTTTATGGTTTTTTGTCTTTATGATTATTTCCATGTTTTTATCATTTCTTTTTATCATCGTATCAATAGCCTTTATAAACTAGATATTTTCCAAAACCAGGAACTAAGCACGTTTAAAGCGGGACGTCTGTGGCTCTCATCGGGTCTTCTTTTCCTCTATATAAAAAGGGCAAAAAACAGGAATGCTATAAAATCATTGTAAAAAAAAAACCTCGTTATATTAACAAAAAGGTTAGATTACCTACATAAATTCTCTTGACTTCCCGTAAGGTGTTAATTTTAAACAAAACAGTTTCTTTAAACTTTTCAAACGTTTCAAGAGCCTGTTTTGTTTAAAAATTCTCAAGTTAACCAAATCATCCCTAAACATCTCTAAATGGACATTCCGTGTTAATTTTATTACATTTGTTGCTTAGTTTCTCTAAATCTATACTTCAAAAGGTCCAAGTAAAAGCAAGTCTCAACTTAATGTTGCTTAACTTGTGTGGAATTGGTTCTTTAGAACGGTTCCTTGAACTTTCACTAACTTTCTATACGGTTTGGGGCGGATCACATTTTTGGATTTGGTCTCATTTAGGGATAAGTTATTTTTGTCTTTTGGGATGTATATTTTTTTTACTATAGTTTGTAAATCTTTTCTCGTTTATAAGGACATTATGACTGGTGTCATAATGTCCTTAGGGAAAATATACAAATTGCTGGTGCAATTTGTATATTTTCCCTAAGGAGCGCAGACATTGAGGAAATTTGTATGAGGTGGTTCCAAATGTTCCAACATTGATCATAAACAATTTTTCATGAGATCAACTTAAATTTACGTTTTTTCAAATAAAAAAGAATCATTGAAATTGGATCTTTTAGGGGAGATATTCAGTCGTTTTGACCTTTTTAGAAGAAGTACAAAATTCCCTAACGACAATAAACTTTTATAAAATCGTAAAATCTATTTAAACTAGTATTTCGAACTGGTCTGAGATCTTCCATTTTTATGGTTTGCCTGCCACATATTGTCACACGTCGAATAACACACACAAACGACGAAGGGTCTCGCCACTAGACCTCTCTTGCTTCGATCGCTGGTTCAGTTAACCAAGTTTTGTCGAGGTCGGTATGCTTTTGCAGACTCAAAGCAGAGACGCTTTGTTCGATTAAAACAATCAGTTGCCTAAGGTACGAACATGGATTTCTGACTTAGTCCCATCGGCCTCGCTAGCTCTGCCCCGTCAACGGGGCAGATGGGAAAAAGAGTTTCATCGGCCCCGCTAGCGTCGGCGTCGGCGTTCAGCGGGGACGATAGCACAAATTAAGTTTCATGTGCCCCGGTAATGTATGTAACGGCGAGGATGGGTAGGTACAGATCTAGTTACAATTAGAGGCAAAGTTTACCGAAGATGGAATAGAAGTCACCTTCCGTAATTTTACTTTTATAATCTATCAGAAATTCTACTTCGGTGTTAATTCGAATAGACTTCGAAGCAGCTGCTGGAACCACCTATTGATCAGCTGAATGGAAACCAAGGTCAAACCAAGGATAACTGGTCAATCTTACCATAGTTGACGTCGTCTGGGTCACTAAGGATGTACCTTTGGTGAAGACTGTGATTTTCATGTCTATTCTACTTCCACCTAAATAAATAATTAAATCTTTCATAGTAATGAATTGTTTTACAATTATATAGTGGGGGACAATATTAAATACTAGGTTTGTTCGGTGCTATCCGAGTAACTATATAAACTTGTGACTAATCTTTTTATTAACTTGTTATACTTTAGGGATTTATTCCAGGACATAATATAATATTATCTATATGTCTTAAACATCTGTAATAAATGCAATATATTTTTATTTTGTTTAATCATAATAATTTTGTTTATAATAAAAAAATATTAATTAACTACATTATATTGTACTAGCTGCGCCCCGCGGTTTCAACCGCGTAAGTCTCGATCCCGTAGGAATATCCCTATGTGTTAATCCAGGTCTCCAACTATCCAGATACCGAGTCGGAATTCATCGAAATTGGTCTATTAGTTTTTGCGTGAAGAAGTAACAAACATACACACACACACAAACTTTCACATTTATAATATTAGTAGGATAGTAGGATTATATGTTTTTTACAATAGCTTTTAGCCTATCATGTTAGTATTAAGGTGTTATCTTTGTACCTGTAACGCCATCTATTGAGTAGCTTTGTAAACTACAGCAATCAAAAGTAGGTAACACAACAACTTTGAAAAACATAACGTTTTCGCGATCTAATTTGACCAGTAACGCCATCTATTGAGTAGCTATGTAAACTACAGCAACCAAAAGTAGGTAACACAGCAACAGACTCTTAACAAACTCATTTTGTACAAACCTTTCCCCTCCTTAAAATAGGAAAATTGAAAATCCCTGAAGCACGTCATCATTTATTTACGATAAGAAGATATAATTATAATTTTCAAGTTTCTACCTTTAAAAAAAAATCAAAACTTCATACAAACTTTCACCCCCCATTTCCCCTCCTTAAAATAGGAAAATTGAAAATCCCTGAAACACGTCATCATTTATTTACGATAAGAAGATATAATTCTAATTTGCAAGTTGCTACCTTTAAAAAATTCAAACCTTCATACAAACTTCCACCCCCCATTTACCCCCCTTAGGGGTTGAATTTCGCAAAATCCCATCTTAGTGAGCACCTACGTTATAAAAGAAACCCCCATGCAAAATTGAGACTCCTAGCACTTTCTGAGATTTCGTGATGAGTCAGTGATTTTCCCTTTTATATATATAGAAGATAGATTTAGTGCTAGGCTGCTTGGCTGATTATTTGTATCGTCGATTAGTTATTAAAATATTATATTTGATCACTCAATAAAAACTGATTAACATACAAACAAACCATTTTATTTACAGATATTCCATCTTCGGTAAACTTTGCCTCTAATTGTAACTAGATCGGTACCTACCCATCCTCGCCGTTACATACATTACCGGTGCACATGAAACTTAATTTGTGCCATCGTCCCCGCTGAACGCCGACGCGGACGCTAGCGGGGCCGATGAAACTCTTTTTCCCATCTGCTAGCGGGCCCGATGGAAGTAAGTACAATACCGGGGCACATGAAACTTAATATGTGCCATCGGCCCCGCTGAACGCCAACACCGACGCTAGCGGGGCCGATGAAACCCTTTTTCCCATCTGCCCCGTTGACGGGGCAGAGCTAGCGGGGCCGATGGGAGTAAGTCGGATTTCTATGGTTGCCTGTATCTTTCCTGACGTGTACAATTTTGGGAGTCTTAAAGTCACAAGTGAACAGGTATCTTGCTACGTCTTAAACCACATCGTCGATAAATATTGTTAGCATAAAAATATTCTAATAATTGGAATTTTATAACTCTACGGTGGGTTTGCAATTCTGATTACGACCGTATCCTATAAAAATTGTAAAAATAGTTGTCTGTAAAGGCGGTTTACGGACGATAATTTGTAACATCATAAGAAAAGCATAAAAAAATATATTTATTTTTCTTTATATAAGTCTTCTATTCGTCACTCGTCACCATAAAACAAGCCTAGTCACGCACACACGTTGCATGAAACCTTACAATCGCGGGCCGATCGCCGTATTCTTATGCAGCGCGTCTTGACTGCGTTTTCGTCATAACTATAGATTTTGTATTGCCGTAATTTCTTAAGACGCACACGTCACGCAAACCTAAACGTCGCGCTCTCGCAGTATCGCGCTTAATTTTGACGTGACATAAATGACAAATTAATTGTCACCTAGGAAGGTAAGTCAAAATGTTTGTGCGGCAACAGGCTTTTTTTACGCATAGGATGTGCGTATGTGAAGTAGACGTGCAGTTAAAGTAACGGTTACGCGTAGCTTCATTTTACGGCAATAGCGGTTATTGTTTGTGTGCACTTGACATATGCGTCAACTGGACGTGCACTCGACTAATGCGTCATAAGTTACGGCAATTGGGGGGCTGGTCCTTGCTTAATCATGTGGCAACAGCAACGATAATACGTTGCCATGGTTACCTTGTCAATAACATGACGCGTTCCCGGAACATGACGCATGACGACATCTTTTTAGTAAATGCAGGTGCTCAATCTATCACATCAAAAAACCCAGAAAATAAACAAGCAATAAGTATGAATAACTAGGAATAGACACCAACTATCCAATTCTATGACATTGTAAAGTGAGTGCTGGTCTAGTGATACCACTACACGATGTGATACCTTCGCAGTAATTCTCTCTAGAGAAGGGAGGACTTCAATTTATTCTGCAAATGTTACCGCAATACTAGGCTTTGTCGTAAATGTAGGAAGATTTGGGAGGTGGTAGTTCTCACGTGGACTTAAAAAAACAAGTTCCAAATAACTAAAGTATCAGCAAGAGAAGAAAGAAAGAAAGAAAAACATTTATTTGCTACAGGCACACGACAACTTTAAAATTAAACACACACAAAGAAATAGGTAACATTATACAAAGAAAAAAGAAACATACACTAAACCTAAGAATATTTAAGAAGCCATGTGCTGCCCCAAATGGGTCGACCTCAAATTTAGAGGTTAGAAAGAAAAAAAGCGCGGTGTCGGCCTACTGGTAGATAGCTCGAGTTTCATTCAGAAGGTCGTAGGTTCGAATCCCGGCCGGCCGTGCACCAAAGATTGAGTGGTCCAACGTCACTAACTCGTACCCCTTATTCCAAAACGAGGTTTAAGGATAGTCCGAGATGCGGATTTAAACCTTAGATTTAGACGCAGATTTACTCGTGATATAATCTAAAGGGAAAGTGTTTAGACTGTAGTTCCCTATATAATCTATAGGGATAGTGTTTAGACTATGGTTCCCTATATAATCTATAGGGATAGTGTTTAGACTATGGTTCCCTATATAATCTATAGGGATAGTGTTTAGACTATAGTTCACGAGTAAATCTGTGTCTAAATCTAAGGTTTAAATCCACATCTCGGACTATCCTTAAACCTCGTTTTGGAATAAGGGGGGAAAAGAATAAGTTTAAAATCCTATTATGTCATAACCATATCCGTTGGGTTATAGTTTGATGGTGCAAGGTATATAGTAAGTTGAAACTAAACGCCTCGCTCTGTGCCGTGAACTATGTTTTATGTCAAGGCTCCGTTCTCAACGCAAATTGAAATATTATGGGAATTTATCGTTTGTTTGTTAAGTTCCCTTTTTCCGATTAAAAAAGAATAAGGCATTTCTTTTATATTCTAGTATATTAGCTGAATTGAAAAACGCAGGCCCAAAATTTCCTATAGAGGAAAGGGTACCAAACGCTCTCTCAATCCACAGTCGACTATATTCTCCCTGTGGATCATGAAAATAGAGCAAAAATTTTTGTTGCATAAAATTTATAACTACCATGACCAGGCCCCTATTTTTTGTTTTTTTTTTATTTTTAAAATTTAAATTCTATGATAATTAGAAAATGAAAAAAAAAAACAAGACATAGTTTGGCAGTTATAGGTTTGATGCAACAAAAATATTTTTGTGCTAGTGTCGACTAAGTTTGTATGGAGAGAGCGCCGGTACCCTTTCACCACAGTAAATAAATTTAAAATACTTACTAAATTGAGAAAAATAATAATTTTGTACCATTGATTCTGCTTTGAAAGGTTCTCGATTCGTGGATTTTCTTTTACTGATACGATTTTAAGAAATTATATAGCCAGTTTTCCTTATTTGGCAGTCGAATGTTATTTTCGTTTTCAATTAGGTATTGGCTGTGCACGAATGTAGCATGTCCAAGAAAGTTAAAATCATGCTATTTCTACAGGTATGGATTTTTTTAGTTGAGATTACATCCAATCGACTTAAGTAAGGATGTGTGTTTACGTAAAGCGCCCTCAAATGGAAAGAAAAAACTTGAGAGGTGTCAAGGGACACCCGGATGGAACGAAGTTCCTTTCGATTAATTAGTGAAGGAATTGTAATAAAATCAAAAAGTGTCGTTACAACTTTTGGTCTTAATTTTTTCCGTCTAGCCCCCTTTCGCAACGCGCGATAAGGAACTTCGTTCCAAATACAAGAAGCTTATGGAGTACCGTAAACTATTATCCACGGTCATTAAATAAAATGGAATAATCACCTAAACCTAAATTATGCAATTTCTTTTAACTACACTAATTATAACGAACACAAGACACAACGCTACAGTGTTTTCCACGATCCCGCCAAAACAAACAAGATGGCGTCATAAAAGCCTCACAAATACGTCACTAGTCCAAACCGCATTCTCTATTTAAAATAATAGATATGAAATAATTTTAGGGAAGTCGTTACCTCCTCGAGTCTGCCCCCGTACACATTTAGGCCGACGCTTTCCAGAACATCTGTTACACCGAACATAACTTATTCGTAGTTTCTGTGTTACATTTTAATATTAATTTAAATTAGTTTAGCTTTTAGTTCTGTTGTTTATCTTATTTGATATTCCACAAGTTTAATATGCTAATTATTACAAAATTAGAGGTCTATCTAGACTTGACACGCCCACTCAATTTAATACATTTCCCAGGTACTACAATTCCTAGAATAGCATGAATTATAATTGTTGTCCCTGCATAAATAATTTAAATTAGATTTAAAAGCTAATATTATTATTATAGGCATATCTAAAGTCAATACGCGTATACGGTTCGAAATTCGCCAACCTGAAGTACATCTTACTGCCTAATACCTCCCTCTTTAAATAAGCTTTTGCCCTCCGATGGGACAAATTAGCTAACTTGAGTTAGGTATTGCTTATTAGCTACCATAATGTTAGTAAATACTTATAACTATGGGGAAGTTTTTTGCGATATTGTCCTAAATAGGTTGACATCATCTAAGTCACAGCTACGCAAAAAACTGACCAAAGCTAAGCAAAAACAACTTAACAAAAAAATACAATTATAGACAAATCGTAAAAACGCAAAAAAATCTGTTGAAAGAGTTTTATGATAGACTTAAAAGTAATAACATTTTATTATTTACTAGCTGCGCCCCACGGTTTCACCCGCGTAAGTCCCGATCCCATGGGAATATCGGGATATAAAGTAGCCTATGTGTTAATCCAGGTCTCCAGCTATCTAGATACCGAGTTTCATCGCAATCGGTCCAAGTTTTTGCGTGAAGGAGTAACAAATATACACACACACACATACACACAAACTTTCACATTTATAATATTGGTAGGATTAATTTTTAGCCTATTCCGTCTCACTGCAAGGCATAGGCCTCCCTCCCCTCCTTCCACTATTCCCTGTCTAGTAGAGCTGGGTCCAGTCCCTACGATGCAAATTACATTTTGTTCTAGTAAATTTCCTGAATAGAAGAACGTTCGTTACGTGACGGTGTGACTGCGGTCCAGTACAGCAAAGGCCACTTGACTCGATCTTTATGGGCATATTATGCAACATTATGCATCTCGTATGCAAAGTGTATACCGCGTCCCTATCTCTAGTCATTTTACCTAAGAATCTTGAAGATTTTTCGCTAACTACTGTTGGATGCTTTTTTGGGGGACATCTTGGTTTTGCTACAGATGTTTTTTAGAGAGATTTAAAGAGGATTAGAGACAACATCTGAACTTTTTGACCTATGTGGCGCAATGAGTGAATAGTTAGGCATAGTTGATCTCCTATTTTCGTAAAAGTCAAAAATTTAATGCAAAATAATCAGTACTAAAAGTTATAGGGTGCTCAAAAGGCTGTCTAAATCGCCTCCTTGGCTGGCAATGCCGATCTGTTGATAAAAGTCAGCCGAAGCTAATAAGTGTTTATAATTTTGAAATCTATACTTATATTATAAAGCTGACGAGTTTGTTTGTTTGTTTGTTTGAACGCGCTAATATCAGGAACTACTGGTTCGAATTGAAATTTATCGAGGAAGGCTATAGGATACTTTTTATCCCACGGGATCGGGAGTTACGCGGGTGAAACTGCGGCGCGCTGCTAGTAGTTTTATAAAAATCTTAGGCCCCAGGGTCCCACGAACCGAGAGTCTCCGTGGCAAAATAAAAAGTTTCATTTGTTTGTAATAAATAGGCTCAAAAACTACTAGATAGTCATTTATGAAACTTGGAATAAAAATGCATTGAATCCGCGGTAGTAACATAGTCGACTTTTATCCCGATATTCCCAACTGATCGGGACTTAAGGCGCTCTTCCAGTACCGTGTGTAGGCCCATACATTACCTTAGCCCCCGCTCTCAAAAACGTAGCGTGCTGCGTGCTAACTGTTATATTTGATCGATATGCAAAACATTTAAGCATTATTAGCCACAAATATAGTTCCTAGAGGTCAAAACCTATCATTTTATTCATTTTTAGAAACAAACGTTAACTATTTTTGAATAAAACCCGATAAACGATCTAATAATTCTCTGTTTTCTAACATTTTTTTTTTATCGAACGAAGTTGTTCATATCATGTTTTCAACCACAATAAATAAAAACATGGTTATTAAACTACAATATCCATTTATATCCAAATAACAAAAAAAAGAGTATTTGATTACTTAGAGTTGCTTAAAACAAAGGTCGATTTTGGTAGCTTTATTAGCACCTGCCCTTAAGTGAAAGACAATTGTTTAAAAATGGCGCCAGCTTGTCTAAGTTCTATACCAATATTCATAAACCACATATACAATTCCGGATAATAATTGAATCAAACCAAATTGTTACATCATTACAAGCTATGAATATCTTAACATATTCATAGATATTAAACACTTTATAACACTTTTTTAAATAGAGAATACATCAGAAAAAGAATAGAAAAACAATTATTAAACATTGCAAATGAGAGAAAAAATATGCTTAGAATCATTTGAGAACCATTTTTTGAAATCGGTTAAAAACAATGAACAGTGAGAAAAAAATATATAAAAAACAGTAACATAAAATCTTACTCAGTTGAAAACTCAACAGAACCAAGTCTCAATACAGCTCTCATTTTATATAAGTATCGGGATAAAAAGTAGCCTATGTGTTAATCCAGGTCTCCAGTTATCTACATTTCAAGTTTCATCTAAATCGGTCCACTAGTTTGAAGCCTATTCATTATAAACAAATAAACAAAAAATCTTTCCACTTTACAATATTAGTGATAATCACTAAAGTCAAAAGATAAATAATTATTTTTTATCACAGTTGCTCATAAAGTGGATCTTATTCAACGGCTTTTAGGCTCATAATCCAACATATTATGCACGCGTGCGTTTTAGATTTGTTAACTAGTGCTGTAAAGTTATACCGAAAAGGTAGGTACCAAAGAGTTTTTTAGCTAGCAAAAATGGTTGTCTCTAAAGTCGGTTTACGAACGAAAATTTTACGTGATAATGACTTAGAAAACGATTAAAAATTGAGTTGTTTATTTTTTGTTTTTTCTTTACTTAAATATATTGTTTTTCCGTACCATTGTATTTTGTTCTTAACCCCCGACGCAAAAACAAATAGAAAAACCCTAAAAAATAATGTATGTCACACGAGGATGTATAGGTTAAAAGTCTTTAGTCTGGCCTTTCCGGAGCATAATTAACAAAAAAATATTGCCTTAAAAAAATGTAAACAGAGTTATCACAAATATTTTGTTAATTACTATTTTGTTTTCTTTTCAAGTCTTTTCTTTTATTCGCAACTGTGATAAAAAACGTCGTACGATATACGTGTGGAATTGATATTTGCATCTTGGCTTCTATAACACGCTCGCTGCCACTCGCGCGTCATAAACCGCCTCTATGCAAAGATCAATTTACCACACTTATATCGTAATGTACTATAATAAATCTATATCTATACCTACTAATATTTTATAGCGGAAAAATTTTTTGTTTGTTACAAATAGGCTTCGAAACTACTGGGCCGATTTTGATGAAACTTGGTTCCATTGGTAGTAACATATATGTATACTTAGGATGAATATTTAATAGTTAATTACTAAAAAAAAAGACGGGTTGCACTCCGGGAGAGCCGGCAAAAGTGAAAACTTGATTATTAACGTTGAGCATGTTTGATATTTTGGAATGGTTAGGGAATAATTTTGCACCAATTGCTTTATCAGTATAAAAGTACTATCATTTATGTGGTAGAATACAATATTCATTTATTGCGCTATCGTACACAAACATGACAATTTATATTACATTAAAAATTTAACACTTTAAAACTATAGCTGTCTACTCTCCATCCGTCTTACGCTTTTTCGATCAGGTCACGTGTCCTGACGGGAGATTAAGATTTTATACCCATTACAGAAAAAGTGCTCAACGCCGCTAAAGAAGTTTTCACTTCAAAAATGTGAGAGGCCTTGTAGTGGGACAACAAAGGTTTTTTTAAAAAAGTATAGGTACACTAAACGCTTTGATGTACTCTTTATTTTAGTGTATATATTAAATCTCTAATAATACATTTAATTATCCATACATGAACACCACATCTGCGGATATCCAAGCAAATCGAGCAATATAAGCAATACGTAGCAATATGTGCGGCGATTTAGGACTGAAATTATCCGTTTAATGCGTACAGCTATTTATGTCTGGACATAGGTTGTAATGTGGCGGAATGGGAGTTAGATGGGGTGTGTTACTGCAAACTTGATATGGGCAGTCGGTGTGTTAAGAGATGTGGTAAATTTTGGTTAGATACGCTTAGTGTTTGATTACATAAGGGTCAATCTTTAATGTTATTTTGACTTGTAGCACTTGCTTATAAAATTTAATAAAAAAAACTTCGATTCTTCGGCGATGTGTGGAATGTCCTGCAATATTTATAAAGATAAATATTGCAGGACATTCCACACATCGCCACCTAGCCCCAAACTAAGTAACTAGACTTGTGTTGTGTTATGGGTAACAAATATCAAAGCATAAATACTTGTCTGAGGCGAGAATCGAACCCGCAACCCTGTGTTTGGCAGTCCGGCATGGTGACCATTGTGCCAACGGGTCGTCATCATCGAATCAGTGACCTATTTATTAATACTACCAAATTAAAAAATAAGTATTGCAGGACACTGTGCAATCTAGGCCTGTGTTATGGTGACTAGATAATAGACGGAATACTTATACACGTCGTAAAAGTTACTTTATTTTACCTAGAGTACAGGAAAACAACCTTGCAATTATGGAAATTCCTTAGATTTTGGGTAAATTAAACCCAAAATTTAAGGAATTTCCATGATGTGGCAACACTAAAGATTTTCAGTTTTTACCAAATTAACAATAATAAATTTTAATAACAATGTGTTGTCACAGTTTGTAAATTCCATAAACTATGGGTAAATTAAAAAAGGTAGGTACATAATTCCTAATACTTCCTTTTTTAGTGTCAGATCCTTGGGTACTTAAAAGATTTAAAAACACTGTTTAACTCTAACTTTATTTATAAGAGTTACCTATAGATAATTATACTTCCGAAAACCTTTCGAGAAGGAAAGAGGATTTGAAATGTAAACAAAAGGGGAGATTTAAAATAAATCTTGTACACAATTAATTAGATTCGCGAATTACATTTACACACATCAAGAATATTATTGTTTGGGCCACGAAATTAAATATTAAACTAAAATTAGTAAGGCTATTTATGCTGCCCAACGCAACGAGCCAGAAATATCCGCTTACAACTAACATTGTTGATTGTAACGAATGTGTTTTGTTTTTCTCAAAAGTGCTAAGATGGAATAGTAGGTGAGATTTTTACCGATATTTTGAGGTAATTTGAGACAAAAATTCCTTGTCATTTCAATGTTATACTAGTTTTAATGCCTTATTTTACGATAGCTTCAAAGCTATAGGGTATTTTTGACTTAAAGTCAAACCATTTACCTACACCTAGGCCTTTACACTTAATCTAGATGATATATACAGCGCCAGTGTAATGCCTGGGACATGTTTTAGATGGACCTATGCCTCTCAGCTTAGTCGACCATGTCCAGAGGAAATAACTCATCAATACATCTGGAAACAACTAAGACGAAAGCTTCATCACGATGTTTTCCTTCCACATCTGGAACACTTCACTCCCCAAATTGCTTTCACCCAAAAATCCCTTAACGAAATTACTAAAAAAAATAATGCCTTTAAAAACCGTTTACGTAATGTTGTAGTCATAACACGAAAATGGCGTTCTAATTATATTTTATGGCCCCACAAAGCTAGCCTAATTGTTAAACTCAACGCATTGCGTTTCTGAGAAAATTCACCTGTTTTCATTAATATTAGAACCACTTGAGGGTATTTAATTAATTTATTTAAATTTATACTGAATACGGAATGCCGTGTTTATTGTAACACTGACAGGTTTAGGAGTTATGTAAAAGGTAACTGTCTGTTATTTTAGAAGGGTCTTTTAGACTTGTACATGATAAATTGATAGCAATGTACATGTGGGGGACCGTTAATCGTAAACTGACCGTGACCGGAAGTAAGTCCAATACCGGGGCACATGAGGCTTAATATGTGCCATCGGCCCCGCTGAACGCCAACACCGACGCTAGCGGGGCCGATGAAACTCTTTTTCCCATCTGGCCCGTTAACGGGGCAGAGCTAGCGGGGCCGATGGGAGTAAGTCGTTCATATTACTGACGTCACCAGAATGGCCTCAACGGAAGACCAGTGTCAAATTCAGAAGACTAGCAAGATTACCCTATATATAGCCAAACTGAGGGAAAAATCTATCAGCGTCGTTGAGCATATTACGTAAAGAAAAATTATTTAAGGCACTTTGACATCTGTCATTTTGACAGTTACCTGCCATTATGTATTCTGTTTTCGATCGTCTGTTGCTTCTATTTCTATCGTTTTTTTTCCATTTTTTGTCTTCTGTCGTAAGTTCAACGGAACACCGGCGCTTGTTGAAAGAATTGAATAGTTTAGTTTAGAAGTTAGCAATTTTAATATTACATATTTTAATAATATATTATTCTACTACATTCTAATCAATAGCAGGACTTCCATTTCAAAACGAAACCGACCAACGAAGATTCAAAGATTTAGAAAGATTTTTAATTCCCAACACAACTTTTTCCGTTGGTCCGATAAAAATAAATAAATTATTTCTTTCCATTCCGACCAAACTTTTTTCCGAAAATTTTAAGGCTTTCTATACCTATATGATTTGTGACTTTTTAGCTAAGCTTTATTGGTACAGGCTTACGAAATACGTTTTTTTAATAATTCATAAATAATCCCAGTTATTTTAATTTTATTTCGTAATCTGTGACTATATTTTAACTACTACAACCTTAATAGGCTTTGTAACGATAATAGGCTTCTAAAATGTAATTGTCGTTTTTATCCGTGAAAATACTTTGTTAACGAAATAATATAATTTACAAAGCCATTTATTAAGTAGCATAGTAGCTTTCACCCGAAACTTCGTCTGCGTAGGGTTAGTGAATTTTCCAAAACTATTTGTTGTCTAGATCATAATAACTATCTGGATGATTATCCGAAGGCAACCGGGTTCGATTCGCATAAATATTTATGCTTAGATATTTGTCTGTGGAAAGAAAAGTATATAAGTAGTATATCAGTTGTCTCGCACCCATAACACAAATCTAGTTACTTAGCTTGAGGCTAGATGGCGATGTGTAGAATGTGCTGAAATATTTATTTACAATCCAACAGGAAGACAGCATGACAGATGTCAATGCTCTCCCTACAAAGCTGCGCGGCAAGCAAGAATTTTACGTTCGAACCTCACGTTCTCTGGCGGCAAGTCTATAATTTAATCCTGAAATCTATACGATATATAATTTTATCCATGTTTAGTTAAACGTCACACGATTAAGGAAAAAGGGTACCCTTTTTGTGACGGAAATGTGTTTACATCCGGGCTGGGTCAACATTTAGGTACCTTCCTATTATATTATACATATGTATCAGAATCATAGACATAAAATGCTTAAAAATGTACTACAAAAGAGGCCCGCCTGTAGGAGCATTTTACTTTGAAAAATGTTGATCTCGGTGTACAGTATGCGTCATAAGTACACTATCAGTTTGCTACAATAATACTATAAACAAGTATTTTACTTACGACCTTCTTCTAGACTATTGATTGACATATTGATTGATCGCAAAGATCAATCAATCTAACGATCAACAATCAATCGAACGGTAGATAGTAACCCTTTGTGGAGTTTTGTGATATAATATAACCAGTTTTTTGAAAAAATGACGATTTAAAAGAGTAACTATTAGATAGACCCTTAATTAGTATTAGCCCAGGTTCTGATTTCAGCACCCACTCTCTATCACGTGATATAGGTATTTTACTTCTATGAACAGAATACCTACAGCTAAACTGACGTCATCCATCTTCATCCGAGTTGGTAATTCATAATAATTGGACCATGATAGTGACAAACGAAAATAAAATAAAAACTGGAAAAAAAATCTTATAAAGCTGAAGAGTTTGTTTGTTTGAACGCGCTAATCTCAGAAACTACTGGTTCAAATTGAAAAAAAATATTGTTGTGTTAGATAGTCCATTTGTCAAGGAAGGCTATAGGCTACTTTTTATTTTGATATTCTCACGGGATCGGGAGTTACGCGGGTGAAACCGCAGGGCGCAGCTAGTCTATATATTACTAGTTGCGCCCCACGGTTCCCCACGTAAGTACTAACCCCCAGGAATTTCGGGATCAAAACTCCTATGTAATTCCCCTAAACTACCACTACACCGATTTTCATCTAAATCGGTTCAGTCGTTTGACCGTGAAGAAGGAACGAACAAACAAACAAATATACAAACTTTCAGATTCGTAATAAGTTAGGATTAGGATTTTTACCACTTTTTATAAATCAAAACTTGTACTAAACTTTAATTAAGAAAATCCTCACAACAGTTAAAAAAACTTAAAACTAAAAAACTTTCGTTCGAAACTCTTTCTTCCCACCGGATAACGTTGTATAAAAACTTTTAAAAAAACTTAACACTTCTTTAAGATAACTTGAGAAAATTCAGAGTTAAGTACAGTAATTAAGTTAGTTAACATTAAAACTAAGACGGAGAGTGCTCGGTTATAATATTTTGATATTAAATTTTAGTCCGTAGTTAGTTTTAAGTGAGTTGTGATAAAATTAACATGTTGTGTCTAATTAAATATGAAATGGGTTAGTTTAATGAATAATGATGAATAAAGATACGTTGCTAAATAATAATATTAGCGTTTACATTTGATCTAGATTATACGGTGGGCACCAATATACTTATAAAATGAAATAAATTTAAATGAAATGAATGTATTGTCTGTAACTAGGTAAATAACAGATGTTAAAAATAAAAAACATGGCCGAACTGTATGGATTTTTGGAAAAGTTATTACCGTAGCCAAAAATAATCACCTTTATTCTTGTATCAATCGATAGTATTGTTGATAAAGATTAATTCTTGGAAACAAACATAGAATGGCTTCATTAGAATTAAGCATTTAAATGAATTTTCAAAACCTTCCGAATCTAAACGTTTATTGGTTGTGGTCCAATCCAACCACAGGCAAATTAAACTGTCCGCAGTTCTTTCAATCGAACCATCGTTATAATAATATCTACTTGTGTGGGTTAGTTCTACTGAAGAGTAGGACTAGAATAATTATAAATTTAACTGTGTAATACTTTTCATTATTCATTTAGTAAACTAGAATAATGTATTTCGAAGGAAAACAAACTACTTACATGTACTGCGTAGTCCAAGAGCTCACTGCCATGGTCGTTAACTTAATCCTCATAGTCTAAGAGGCCACATCTCAATCTCAATAATCCATGTGGGCAGATTGATACGAGCCCCGATGTAATACGCGATTATACCATACTAGTTCTAATAAGCTGGCTTGTTCGTTTGTAATGATGACGTATGTATGTTCTTGTTTTTATTGTTGTTTTTTTTATGAAAGTACTAGCTTCGTCTTCAACTTCGTCCGCGTAGAAGTCGAAAACCAAGGAATCACGTCGTCCCATACAAACTTTACCCCCTTTTTTCACCCTCTAAGGGGTTGAATTTCGGAAAATCCTTCTTTATCGGACGCTTACGTCATACAAAGAACACACCCTCGAAATTTAAAGCCTTTACGATCAGCGGTTTAGACTGTGCGTTGATCCGTCAGTCAGTCAGTTTTTAAGACGTTTCAAAGTGATGTAATGCACTGCAAGACACCTATTGTATAAATAAATTGAGTTTGAGTCAGTCAGGACAAAGAATTTTCTATGTAAGATTAGTTAAAAAATAATAGAATAGAATAACATTTATTAGATAAGTACACGGCATTATAAAAAAAGAGAAAAAAGTCTAAAGAGGTTATTAAACTGGCTGCTACCCGCGGTTTCACCTCTGTAAGTCCCGTAACCGTAGGAATATTGGGATAAAAAAGCAGCTCGTGATAAACTAAGTCTTTAGCTATCTATAAACCGAATTTCGTAATCACTAAGAATAAGACTAAGAATAGGTACATAGGTCGCGTTTAACCATCAATAAGAGCAAGATTTATATAACTGCAATCTACTGCCTAGTGCCGGTGGAAAGTTTCATACATTTGGTGCACCTTAGCTTCGAGTTATATACTTAAAATAATAGAGATGGGACAACCCTTTTTTATTTTTTTAGTAAAGTATTTAGAAATGTGGGATATTTCCTGTCATCCGATCGGAAGTCGGAGGATAAACGGAAATATATTTTTCCATTACTCCAATCGTGTAATATTTTTTTTTATTTCGAATACGTGCTGTTGTAAATAAAATGGTAAACAAAAAATATATGTATAGAATATAAAATGATAATATGCACCTCTAACTGTAACATTCTTCATTTTTCTTTACCATAAACGATTTTTTTTTAGGGATTTGTCCGCGACTTCGTCCGCGTAGAATTAGTAGGTTTGACCAAGGAATCATGTTGTCTCATACAAACATTGCCTTTTTACCTCATAAGGGGAAGAATTTTAGAAAATACTTTCTAAAGGAATGCTAGCTTATGTTGGTGTGGAACCATAGACATGCAATTTTTTACACACTGTACACTAATATTTAAACGCTGATATTATCAGTGTTTGACTGAGAGTGATGAGTATGAATGTAGAGAAATGGAGAGGAAGAGGACGACTTAAGAAAAGATGGATGGACTGCATGAGACAAGACATGAGAGAGACGAATGTTAACGATGAGATGACGACTAAAAGGAGTGAATGGAAGAAGAAGACATACTGCGCCGACCCCAAATAAATTGGGAAAAGGGCAGGAAGATGATGGTGATGATGATTATCAGTGTTTGACTGCTATAATTATTACACTTGCCCAGTGGTAGGTCACAATTTGGTCTAGATGATGAGTGATGATGTATCACACTTTCCTAGAAGATACCTATTCACTCGCGACTTGAAGACCTCCAAATTGTACATGTCAGGAAAGACAGACACAGACAACTGATTGCCTTGCCGTACGAATAAGGAATGACGAAGCAAAAGGCTTAATGCGTGTGTCTGTTTCTACCACATCAAGTTTGCCTGGTTGTGTCTAATAGATTAGATCCTTTAGACTGATGTCTAAACCGAAATCATGCGCCTATTGACAGAACAACCGCATCCCGGCAAGAAGTCAGTATAGCCCGCACAATTTCCTTATGTTTCCGGAACTATAATTCCGGATTCCGGATGTTTCTCATCCCTAGTACGAACGATAGGTACGTATATCTCGGGATATCTGAATGGATCGCAATATGGTGCAGTCGGTAAACCGACTAGTAAATCTGAGAGGATGAGAAGGTGTTAGTTTCACTAGTAGGTGTAGCTAGAGGCACTATACAGTCAAAAAGAGAATTGCAGACCCAACTCCCACCCAGTTAGATTAATAATAAATATTGCAGGACATTCCACACATCGCCATCTAGCCCCAAGCTAAGTAACTAGACTTGTGTTATGGGTGCTAGACAACGGATATACTACTTATATACTTTTCTTTTGTAAATATATACTTATAATACATAGAAACAACCAGACCACAGACAAATATCTAAACATAAATACTTGTCTGAGGCGGGAATCGAACCCGCAACCCTGTGTTTGGCAGTCCGGCATGGTGACCATTGTGCCAACTGGGTCGTCTGGGTGGTGGGGTGGTACTTTCTGATAAGTAATAATATTAATACCGTAGGGTCACTAAAAGGTTTCGAAAACCTTTGAATTGTTTTTCAGATTGAAAATAAAGCAAACATTTATCTAATGACCTGTTTTTCAGTAGTATTTTGTTTTGTCTTATACGAGAGCGGCACTGAAAATTTCGGGAATCAAGGAAGTGACACAACATTACTATTTAAAAATGTATTTATTGCTTTTCGAAGTATTCTCCGCGAAATTTGACACATTTTTCCATACGATGGAACCAATCATTAAAGCAACCATTCCATTCGGAAGTTGGGGTCTCCAAAATGGCCGTTTTGTAGGCGTCCACAGCTTCTTCAGGTGATGAAAATCTCTGACCACGCAATTTATTCTTTATTTTAGGGAAAGTATAGAAATCATTAGGGCTTAGGTCGGGGCTGTACGGCGGATGGTCTAATAATTCTATGTTTTCTTGCTCTAAAAACTCTTTTGTTCTGTTCGCGGTGTGAGAACTCGCATTGTCGTGATGGAGGATGATGCGGCGGCTGCAGTTCTCTTTACGGAGTTCAGAAACGACCTGTGGCAAACAAATGCTAGCATGCCATTCTGCATTAACCGTTCTTTGTCCCTCAAGAGGAATAGTCACAACATGGCCGGTTTTGGAGACAAACGTGGCCACCATTTTTTTTGCAACACTCCGTGAACGAACAATTTTTGTTGGCTTTAACTCATTTTCGAACATCCAAACTCGTGACTGGTTTTTTGTTTCGGGTTCGTACGCGTATATCCAGGATTCGTCACCTGATACGATGTTGTATACAGCATTTGAGGATCCTGCGTGGAATCTTTCGAGAGTTCTGACGCACCAAGTAACGCGAGCCACTTTTTGCTCTTCACAGAGCGAATGCGGTATCCATCGGGAAAACAACTTTTTTACACCTAATTGTTCATGCAAGATTATTTGTATTTGACTCATGCCAATGTCTAAAGTTGCCTGAATTTCGCGGTATGTTACATGTCGATCTTCCTCAATCAGCTTACGCACAGCATCAACGTTTTCTTGGGTTAGTGCAGTTTTTGGACGACCTTGACGGGGATCATCACTGAGCTTGACACGTCCACGTTGAAATTCAGCAAACCAGCGATAAATTGTGGTTTTGGATGGGGCTTCATCACCAAATGCAGAAATCATCCCGTCATCACACTGTTTTGTGATAAACCACTTCGAAAGTCATAATAAATCATCGCTCTTGAATTTTCTCGAGTCAATTCCATTTTCTCAACGACTAAACAAGTTTGACAAAACCTTGTGACAAGACCGTGATTCTTTTTTTTTTTAAATAAATGGTATTCGATTTTTAAAACCAAGGAGTTTTCAATTAAAAAGATTTCAATATGACAGGAACAGTGGAAATATTCCATTCTCGATACTTTTAGTGCAGCCTATATGTAGAGACTATTAACTTCAACTGGAGCTGAATCTCAGACTCGAGCTAACATTGTAATAATAATCGTTTTGGAACTCTACGATGGTTCTGCAATTTTTTATGATTCAATGTATTGTCCAACTGTATTTTTATTGTTGGTAAATCCTTATTTATTCTTATCTTCTACGCACACCTCACCCTTAATCTTTTGTAGAAACCTCACCATGCTAAGGTTGCCTGGAACAGACCGCTAAGTTTGATTCTTAATTCCTTATTTAAATCGATCTATCTATTTATCTATGCCTCAGTAATCTATACTTATATAATAAAGCTGAAGAGTTTGTTTGTTTGTTTGAACGCGCTAATCTCAGGAACTACTGGTTCGAATTGAAAAATCTTTTTGTGTTGGATAGTCCATTTATCGAGGAAGGCTATAGGCTATCGGGAGTTACGCGGGTGAAACTGCGGAGCGCTGCTAGTTTGTGATAAAATGCAGAAAGCTCGTTTCCAAAGAATCTGCAGGATCATAAATTATCTAATTCTATCGGGCAGGCAACGGGCAGGTAATAAAAACGTATAAGCACTTTATAACCGACTTGCTCACAAGAAATCTGATAAAATGCATCAAAGTGATATAAATTGGTTCCTAAGGTAATTTAAATCTATCTCGATTTAGGGTAAAAGCAGACTAGTGTATTTTGTGCCATCCGATGGTTTGTGTACATTTCAAAATGGGTAATCTTCGTTTGGTTTAATTTATATCAATTCTGTAATGGGGTCTCGGGGTAAGAATTTTAGATTCAGTTGGCACAATGGTCACCATGCTGGACTGCCAAACATTGCGGGTTCGATTCCCGCCTCAGACAAGTATTGTTATGCTTAGATATTTATCTGTGATCTGGTTGTTTCTATGTATTAAAAGTATATATTTACAAAAGAAAAGTATATAAGTAGTATATCTGTTGTCTAGCACCCATAACACAAGTCTAGTTGCTAAATTTATTTATTTTAATTAGATTTTAAAATTTTAAAGACCAAGTTAGGTTGCGGAAAAAAATAAACTTCCATAGGTTCTTGTGGTTTCTTCTCATTGGTCGGTGCGTTCTGAAACCACACGAGAACACATTGAATGGAAAGAAATCATAAGAAACTCCAAGTGGAATATAATGCTTAAGATTTTTTTACGAGTACAGTCGGAATACCAATTAGCTGAACCACGTGACACAGAGCTCACTCGCACATCTGTTGGGTTGTAAAGTAATGTTACCTGATTCTGTTTTTTTAACAATATACTATACAATACAATACCCTACAATATAATGAGGGCATAGACAAACATACAGACAAACATACATACATACAAACATACATCGCAAACACATAACCCTCCTTTTGCCGTAGCCGGGTAAAAAAATAACAAAATAGGTAAATATTACAATTTTAACAGATCAGCTAATTGGTATTCCGACTGTACATTTTCTACCTTCTCTAAAATACATGCACCGCTTTTAAGTGAATAAATCGTTCAAAGCTTGACAACGTCTCGGTGCTTATAAATATTCTATTATGTCTAGACCCTCGAATATCTTGGATATCAACGTGTTTGATGAATGGCTTCTCGTTGAATTTATCGTGTATTATATTTGAAAATAGTAGGATTTTATTGAACACTAGCCGTCCCGTCATTTTACAAAAATAAAGGAAAAAACAATAGATATAAGTATATAAAAAAATAGATAGAAGAGAAACACAAAACATTTCATACAAATCGGTTCAGCCGTTTAGGTGAACATAGGTAACTAACACCGCGACACGAGAATTCTAAATACCTAAATATAGGAATGCAAAAATATTAAACATATGAAGATATCTAATCTTAGACTAAATACTAGAAAATATAATTTATGGCATCCCCACGAAACACACATCCCAAGAAAACTAGCAACATTTCTCCTTTAAAGGCCATGCTGATTGATAATCGGTGAACACACATGAGAATAGAATAGTTTATTTGAGACGAAACACACGACAGAAAAAAAGACACAAAATTTGAGAAGGATATAAAGTAAACAACATTTAGTATTTATAAAAAAGCGAGCGCTGATCTTCTGGCCAGACCCAGAAAAAAGAAGAACAAAATGTATATTTATAAGGTTGGTAAAGGAGAAATAATTATAAAATAAATAAATAAAATATTTTATTTCTTTAACAATTACACAACCTTAGCAATAAAAAAATATAATGGAAGTAGTTTTTAGTTCCGAGCCTAGTGCCAAAATACAAAATGCAATGTGCGCCCTCCCGCCCACTTGAAGAGGCATGCAATGAGGATAAGCAAAAATGCTTATCCGCTTATCCGAATATCCAACAAGAGTCAACAAAAGTCGTCTCTTGTTCTGCGAGGCTACATCTCGGAGAACGACGTCGTATCTACTTGTACTGTATCTAACGTTTGGCCCAAATAGCGCGGTCGTAGTCCAATTTATTTTATATTAATTTTTACAAAATACTAATTTTTGCTTGTCCTCATTGCATGCCTCTTCAAGTGGGCGGGAGGGCGATGCACATTGCGTTTTTGTTTTGACACTAGGCTCGGAACTAAATATTAATACTTCCATTACAGATATGGAGTTTCGAAAAGTAGCAGATGATTCAATCAGAGATAATTATATTAGAACCTAGCAAAGGATAGATTTAGTCACGGCCTAAAAATGTTATCCACCCTGTGAGTACGTAAATGGTATCGCCTTTAGTTTTTCTTCTACTTTTCCTGTAAATAACAGCAAATAATACCTATAAGATTAGATTAGATAACTATTTGTCTAATACGGAATAAGAAAATTACGTTAAACATGACGAATCGATACCATAATGATACAAGAAAACTTATTCTGACGAAGTTTATTTAGATATGCAGTAGCGAGCAGTTAATCTGGCTCTGTAAA
This sequence comes from Idaea straminata, assembly GCA_951213275.1. Classification (NCBI taxonomy): domain Eukaryota; kingdom Metazoa; phylum Arthropoda; class Insecta; order Lepidoptera; family Geometridae; genus Idaea; species Idaea straminata. Next base: position 11,176,492 of record OX577865.1, read on the forward strand.
CAATGTACCTAGTCTATACATATAAAATTCTTTGTCCTGACTGACTGACGGATCAACGCACAGCCTAAACCGCTGATCATAGAGATCTAAAACTTGGAGGGTGTGTTCTTTGTATGACGTAGGCATCCGATAAGAAAAGATTTTGAAAAAACGTGGACGAAGCCGCGGGTAAAGCTAGTGTTTAATATGTGGTAAGGTTGTGCTCAAAGGCTCTTCTTTCATCTTTCTTGACTTCCTAAAGATCGGTAAGCTATGTGTGAGTGTGAGTAGCTTCCCTACCTCAGTGTTGGTGCAGCTGTGTGTGTGTGTGTGTGTGTATATGGATAGCTTCCCTCCCAAATACTCTTCTTTCTTGACTCTGCTTTCTTCTTGCTTGACTCTTCTTTCTTCTTGTTTGACTTACTTGACTCCTCTTTCTTCTTGCTTGACTCTTCTTTCTTGACTCTTCTCTATTTTTACTTGAAGGAGGCTTCTTCAACTAATAAGAAAGTAGCCCTTGTGTAATGGTTTGTCGCATAATTGATTGTAAAGTATTTTGCCTCCCAAAGCACTGTCGAGGTGTCGGCTCGACCAAATACTAAGAGAATCAAATTTTCCCACCATTCACCATGCTGACATTATCAGGGAGTAGCCCCGATGAAATGTAGCAAGTCAATGTGAAATCAACACTGATATCAGGCCTGGTCCACTTCGCACGTACAGTCAGCTGCATAATTGCAGCCCCCGGTAGAGTTCAAAATTTACTATTATTGTCAAGCTTGCATTCTAATATTTTTGTTTGATAAATTCAAGAGTTAGAAGACTTTAAACTTTAACTAAAGCAGGTGCATAGAATCTTGCTTGTGTTTAAAACATTCTTATCACAGCGGTTTTGGAGCTCTACGGTGGGTCTGCAATTATGCAGCCGACTGTACCTAACGTGTGAAGTGAATAAAGACAATCTGCGACCGCCATATCAAATGAAGCCGCCCGTGAACCGCAAGCGCCTAGTGATACCCAGGTTCTACGCGTATAAGTCATAAAATACTCGGTCTCGCGCCCGACACGTGTGATTTATTTCACCATATTTACGTAGCTACAATGGGTATTAATTATTATTAATGTATACAATTTGTTTCAGCGCAGGGGTTTTAATACGAATGGAGGTTGTTCTAGACGTCTAGGCGCACAACTTTTGTTCTACGACTTTTGGAAGCTCGAACTTTTTTTTCGAAAATTCTGAGATTTTTTTAAAATATTCAAATCAATGATGGTTTGCTATCAGTGATTTGTGTGTGTGGAGCGACTCTAATTAAGGTTCTAAAGTGGATCTAAACTGAGTCGTGGGTCTGCCCAGAGAGAACGGGAGACATAATAATACACAAGACATAATAATACACGAAACACAGTAATACAAAAAACACAATAATGCACAACAAATTATATCCAAACATGTAAGTAAGGCGGGTAGCGCTCCCCCCCATGATGACAGTCCATTATGTTGGTGTAAAGCTGTTTGATTACGACTTACCGACGGCTACTGTTCGGCGTTCCCTCCTCATCGCTACGTTAGAGGATGAGGAGGCGGAGGAGGATCGCTCGGGTCTCCGTGGGAGAACTCACAAAATTAATTGCTCCTCACCCCAGCCTCAGCGATCCTCATTAAGCCCAAAGCGCTACGCTAACTCACACAGGGAGGTCGACATCCTCCAGGGCACACGTGGGAGACACTGTTCCCTCTATGGGAGGTCGACCTTTGGAAAATACCTAGATACGACAACGCACAAAAAGATGTCAGGAAAATAAATGGATGCTGGATGCAGCAGACGTTAACTACGTGGGCCATAAAATCAATAAAATAAATAAATTATCTAAAACGGAGACGAAGAGGTGTGTAAAGCGCAGCCACAGTGGAGTTTAAGATCAAAAATTATAGAGTCAAAGGTCAAGTGCCGAAGGCCAGAGACCTTTGGCAGCGCTTTACACACCTGTGTCCTTACACAGGTGTATAAAACGCAACCGCAGTGGAGTCTAACTTCCAACCCTGACACCCGACTACCCAGTTCTGACCCCTGGCTCGACAACGCATATAACAGATACAAGGTAAGAGGGGCAAAGAAGAATACATCATATACCTACACCCACCTACCTATATGCCTGCCTACCTATACCTACCTATCTATATACCTATACATATCTATGTACATAACATAATATTATATGTATACCATATATATAGACTTACCTACCTATCTATATATCTGTGCCTACCTATACCTACCAATATAAATATTAAATATTATGATGCATTAGATGACACGGTACCAGACAAGATCAAACAGGTTCTAACTTGTCACGACCGCGCACTACCCGCTTCCATAAAATATATGAGATTGTGCTGTTCTTTATACGACTCACCGACTGCTACCTCCTCCTCCCTCCTCATCGCTACGTTAGAGGATGAGGAGGCGGAGGAGGACCGCTCGGGACTCCGGGGGAGAACTCACAATGTTAATTGCTCCTCACCCCAGCCTCAGCGATCCTCGATGGTGAGACACCATCTACGATACGATGACCGCCCGCTGGGCGCACCCACAGCACTACACTGCAACACACTGCATCCACTTGGAGACACTACAGTCGCGACGAAAACTCCACCGACCACCACGGCTCCCAACAAGAGGCACCATTGGGAGACACTGCTATCTTAGGGAGCCAACGTTCTCCCAAAGAGATACCTCTGAGAGGCGCCGACCTCTCAGAAGAGCCGAGAGACCGCAGAGAGACACCGTTCTCCTAGGAAGTCACCTCTGAGAGACACGAACCTCTCAAGGAGCTCCTTCTGCGGGAGCGCGACGAAAACTTGACCGACCGTACTCCTAGAGAGGTTAAGAGACTATTTTTTTTGGCTTCTCCGGAAGCGCCGCGAAAACGCAACCGTCCGCCATGACGGCTCCAGACCGACTCCATAAAGGTAGGTTAGATCAGGTTAGAATTGGGAGGGTAGTGAGCGAAAAAGTACGATAGAAAAATATTTTTGTCAAACATGCATAGAAATATTGTATTATTTTCACGAAGTATCGAATTTACAGACAATGAAAATTAAATCAATTGCAGGAGCGTTTTTTGAATTTGGAACATTACAACGCTCCAACAATGTTGTATGAAACGGCTTGCTGGGGTTATTAAATACTCTTTGATTGGATCTCTTTTTTCTTTTCTTGCCTTTCGTAGTTGAATGGTCTAAGGGCACAGATGACAAATAAAATAAAAACCGGCCAAGTGCGAGTCGTTCCGTAACATTATTATTCTGTTTTTAACCCCCGACGCAAAAACAAATGCAAAAAGCTCTAAAAAATATTGTATGTCGGATCAGGTTGTATAGGTTAAAAAAAAATTGCCTGCCCTTTTGGGAGTGTAACAAACAAAAAAATATTACCTAAAAAATTGTACGAACTGAGTCCGAATGAAAATGACCTAAAATTCTTAAAAACATAGGTACTTACTTACTTAAAAATATTTCTTTTTTTGTGTTTTCACTATTTGTTGTTATAGCGGCAACAGAAATACATCATCTGTGAAAATTTCAACTATCATGGTCTATCATGGTTCATGAAGTCTTAGTAATAGCGTTCCGTTTTTCCCCTTTGGGTTAGTGATATGGCAATTGATTATGTAAACTTTTTCTAACATAAATGTAGATTTGTTTATGTCATAGTTTGTATCTCATTATAGTACTGAGAAGTTCGAACATAACACCTCTATAACTGTTACATCTCACTGCTTTGGGTTCGGATCAATAAACATAGCGACAAAGCTAAAAATGTATCATGATTTGATATTTACATACTTTACATGAAAGTATGTGAAAATTTTATTAGTTGGAAAAACAAGAAAATGATATACATGTGTTTTTCCCTGCATATTTTTGAGGAAAGCACTATTATGCCTCGGCAGAAATGGCAATTGCCTGTGTACTCGACCTGCAATTGCCTATTTCGCGGCCTTTGCAATAGTGTACTTACCAATAGAGGGTGAATCCATTTCCAAGCATCTGGACACGTTCCAAAGGCACACATCCTGACTTAGATTTTGATGCGGTTTATTTTAATAGATAGAGTGATTCAAGAGGAAGGTTTTTAGTAAATATTAGGTACCTACATTTATAATACTAATAGCATCACCAATCGCCTATGACAATTCCAATGTATTCTCATATCAAGTTTAATAAAAATCGGCCCAGTAGTTTTGTGGCCTATTAAATGCAAACAAACAAACAATCAAATCTTTCCTCTTTATACCTAACTTATACTACTTGTACTTGTACGGGCTATTTTCCACAATTAAACCCATTTTAAGGGTCTTTTTTGCGTGAGAATGGAGTAGGCTTGTCCAGCACCTACTACCCTCTCAGCTTAGTCAACCATCTCCAGAGGAGAGTACTTGTCAATAATTCTGGAGCCAACGAAGCCGCGGGTTTCATCACGATGTTTTCCTTCACCGTAAGAGCAATGTCAATTAGCGCACATAAATTTTTCTTAAGAAAAATTCACCAGTGCACGGACGGCCGGGATTTTGAACCCACGACCTTTACGTGTGTTCAAAATCCCGAAAAATCACGAATGAAAGTCGAGGTATCTACCAGTAAGCCAACAGCGCTCTTAATCTATACCTAAATATAGATAGTAAAAATATATATAGATCTTATAGATAGGTACTAATATATATAGTACGAATAATAGAAGTTATGATCTTTATCGCACCGAGGTGCGGGGCGGCATCCTCCAGTTTCCCAAATCATATCAGCTACAACACGTCCACAGCTGAACATAGGCCTCCCCCAAAGACTTCCAGAGCGATCGGTCGCATGCTCTCTGCGTCCTACAACTTCTGGCGAGGCGGTCCCAGTCTGCGTTTTCCAGGACGTGGCCTTCAGTCTTTGGATCCCAACGGCCATCAATTTTTGCATAACCGACCCTAATAAATTGCATCGAACTATAAATTCCTATAACAACGATTATTCCCCAATACGTTCCTAACTACATATAAGGTGAAATTAATATGAAAACTTTGATTAAAGAGGTAAGTTTCCCAATCAACGGGTGCCTTTTGTTGATCTGATATTTATGGGGTAAGAGAAAGTTGGGTAATAAGTGGGGCTATTCGTTGTGGGGTGATGAGGTGATGGGGAGATCAACGGGGTAACGTCGTCGGGGATTTTTCCTGTTTTTATTCGTGATTGAGGTTTGATTGTGATTAAGGGTATTGTTTGATTGATTGGCATAGTAACATTGGTTGTGTTTAGCTTGTATTTAATTTTTCCTATATTCCTGCTCGTGAGTGATCTAAATTTATTGAAGTTCAATTAAAATTATGCAATTATTCAATTACAATTTTCCTGTAAATCAAACCACAATATGTTCAAAAAAACTTTGGAATCTCAAAAAATTGTAAAACAAACCAGGCCTAAAATTCATATTATTTTTACCTCAAATCATCCCATTAAAAATAATTCTTGATTCATCTCTTAAAAAATAATTCTTGATTCTTGAATCAAGAATTATATCCTACTACCTTAGAAATTGGAGATGAAATAAGAATTTTATTTCAAATTGAATAATTTGACACAAATGATCTTTAGAATTTGTAGAACAAAACAGGCCGAAAATTCATATAATTTTTTTCCTATTTAAAAACACAATTCTTAATTCGTCCCTTTCTAAGGTCAGACCTACCTGGTACTCTACCATTTGGGGTGAACTAGGGGAACCAAAAATTCTTTTTTAAAAGGGATGTTTTGAGATAGATAGGTATGTTTTTTTGGAACCAAATCGAATTAACACAAATATTATAGTGCAATTAAAACACAGAACACATCATACGTCTACTAATTCCCTCCAAAACACTCCACCACCCCCATTAATAGGGATGACAACTGCAGAGAAGTCACGTTAGTGTAGGTATTATTTCTACAACATTAATTTCATCCATAAATCTCAAATGTCGACAACTTGAAACGATTTACTACAAGTAAGTACAATCGACACCCAAAAGTGCACTAGTAGCTAAATAAACTTTTTAAACTCACAGGATTTGTATTCATGGTAATAGTAGTAAGTCTCCTCGCGACTATGGCTATTGTAACATAGTCGAAACGTCGAGGTAAGAAAAAAAATTAAGTTGCTAGTTTTGACCCGAACAAACATACATACATACATACATTGCAAGTTAAATAAAAGCTTTTAAAAATACGCGATAAAGACCCGCGAAAATAATTACTATGACCACTAGTAGCGTAGCGTCTACAATTCTGTGCAGCACTGTACCTGTGAATAACACTCCACGAAGTGTAACTACGTAACCTGTGGATCGAACCCACGGCGGTTGGTATAGCGGGTGGCGGCTTTTACCACTCGACCAACTACAGACATAGCTAACGTGTTGAAAATAATAATCACACTGAGCACTTTTAATTCAAGTTTTATGTGTGTGTAATGTCTATTAGAAGAACGTCGTTAGTCCAATACTGTTTCATAGATCGTTGTAGCGCACTGATAGTTCACTTATGATGCATACTGTATCTGTATAATATTATTCCGGTATTGTACAGCCTTTTATAGTGCATATAGGAGCCAAAAGCAAAATTCATATCGCCTTTAACTCTATACCTTTACATTTGATCTAGATTATATGAGAAAGAAAGAAATAAAGGACATGTGATAAGAGAGAAGAAGGAAAAATGGAATAGATATGTCACAGAATGGTATCCTAGAGGCAGTACCAGAAGCAGAGGCAGGCAAAAGTGGCTGGACCATGGTGGACTCGAGTCGCAAAGGATAGAAGAGAGTGGAAATCTTTAGAGTAGACCTTTATCGAAAGACAAGCTGACCAATCGAATGGCGATAATTCTACTAATATTATAAATGTGAAAGTTTGTGTGTGTGTGCGTATGTATGTGTGTATAATATGTTACTCGTTCACGCAAAAACTACTGGACCGATTGCTATGAAACTCGGTATCTAGATAGCTGGAGACCTGGATTAACACATAGGCTACTTTTTATCCCGATATTCCGATATTTCGGAGGACGCTCACAGCTAAGCGACGCTCGCTGATAGTTTACGGTCGGGTGGGTTAAGCGACGCCTAACGCGGTCATTACTTCGATGGGTGGCCAATTAATAGTGTGGAAAAAATGTGTTTTCGCGAGCCCCTCCATGCTTCGGAAGGCACTTGAAGCCGTTGGTCCCGGTTGCTACCTCTAGTAGCAGTCGTTAGATCAAGTTAGAGGCCTTATGGCGATCTGAAAACTCTAACAATAGGAGAGCCACACCACTATACGAGAAGAAGAAGAAGAATATCCCGATATTACCATGGAATCGGGACTCACCCGCGACTACGTACGCGTGGTAGTTTTATTTAATGTACCAAAACCTTCCTCTTGAATCACTCTATCTATTAAAAAACCGCTTCAAAATCCGTTGCGTAGTTTTAAAGATTTAAGTATATATAGTGACAGACACCGGGAAGCGACTTTGTTTATACTATGTAGTGATTCCCACAAGATCTATTATATATAAATAAGGCTATGAGCTGCAGTAATGACTTTACCTAAATACTCGTAGGTACGGGAAAATTTCATCATCATCATTATTATCAGCCACGGGATGTCCACTGCTGGACATAAGCCTGCCCCAAAGACTTCCAGAGCGATCTGTCGCATGCCGTCTACTAGAGGAAAATCACAGCAAATCCCTTACGTAGTAAAATTGGTACGTTATACCTACGAAACGTACAAGTACCTACGAAACCTCCTGGGTCGAGCTCAACTCGTTCAATACTGCAATATGCACCCCGCTGTTGTGACTATGTCCATAGAATAAAGAACATTATTGAATAGAACCATTGATTTAGAAATCAAGATCCACCTACTTATCTAAACAAATTTTGCTGTCAAACTTAAAGAACTAGACAGCCCCAAGTCGACTATTTGCCCAGTTCTTTTATGAAATTTGAACGCAGAAAACTGACTTTTCGATTGAGAATTTACACAACTTACAACGGCTCGTGGTTTATATCGAGATAATCACCTTTCAAACAAAAAAAACTAAATCAAAATCGGTTCATCCTTGCGGGAGCTACGATGCCACAGTCAGACACATACATACATTACGTTAAAGTTATAACACCTCTCTTTTTGCCCGCAAAAAGGAGGAGAGCGCCACGAACTTCTTCTGCGGGGAGGGGGAGTTAATAAGAAGCATGTTATGAAGCCCTCTTGATTCAAGGATTCAATGAATCCGCATATCAAGTTTCATCAAAATCGGTCAAGAGTTTCAGAGCCAATTTAATAAAATTATCGACTATTGTTGTTTATCAGGACGTACATGGGTGAAACCGTAGGGCACAGCTTGTTAACAATAATTACAAAATCTGTTGAAAATCCTTAAGAGCCACTTTAAACAAAATCTCTGCACTTAACTTTAAAATGTAATTTCAAAATGGAATTTCTAAAACTCTTCACAGTTCTCAGATCACATTACAAGAGGCAGTATTTGAATATAAGCATGAAATTTTCCATTCGCCTTTTACCGCAGATTCGCTTACGTATCTCTGTTTTGTAGAAGTTCGTGGCGCTTAATTGAGGAGGTTCATTTTGTATGGAGTTAGAGATAGGTGACATCAATTTGTCTTCACTGGTCGTCGTAACTGGCCTGGCCGCGCACCGGCACTAGGCTCGGAACTAAAAACTAAATATTAATACTTCTATTACAGATATGGAGTTCCGAAAAGTAACGCCGGATTCAATCAACTAGTGATATTTACTTATAGGTCGGCCAACGAATGATGGCCTCCAGCGGAAATTGGTGGGGATGGTTTGCGCATGTACAATCGCGCACAGAATTACTACAGCCTAATCGTCATACTTTACCCCCATTTAATATTTTGCCCAACTCAAAAAACGTTCCTTTAAATTAGAATATTAGGCAATGTATTGCACCGGAACTAAAATGACATTAGATCCAATTTTTCAATTTGGACTTAGGTAAAGTTAGGTGTGTGTGGGTTTTATGTGCGCGACAGTACTTAGACGACTAAAGACGTGCGGGAGCGTTAAACTTTTCTATTTAAATTAGGTATTTAATATTAATTCTTGTACATTAGAAATAAATAATTATAGTGCAGATTATATTGAAAAAGTTTTAAAACCCGAAAGTAAGACCTATTATTGGGAAGATTTGAGCCGGTTTAGATTTTGAATGGGTCCAGACTGTTATGTCACTAATTAAGTTACGCTACTGTGAAAGTCAAGGTATCTCCCACTAAGCCTGCTTTGCTTCAAAATAAAGGATGAGACATTTCACTTAAAATATTTTCCATTCAATAGACAGCAGCTTAATTGAAGTATAAACTTCTAAGGTCAAGCTTTGTAAGCTTATTTCCCAAGAACACTGATAGGATATTTCCATACAATAGTTTAATCTAGATATTCTGACGATAAGGTGTTTTCCAAAGAGTGCTAAACCTACTGGCTACCTGCATCGTAGTAACTGAGAGACTATTCTCAAACCGCTACCTAGGCCTATCAACTAGGCTTGTGCTATGGATACCTAGACAACGAATAACGCTTTTTTTAAACTAAGAGAACAAGAAATGAGATCAGATGGTCCAAAGCGTCAACTTGTCGATGTAGTAAATTAAATTAAATTTTATTTCAGAATTAAATTCCATAAGTAGGTACTTACACAATAAATAAAATAATACAAATTAAATTAAATAAATGAAATTAAAACACTTAAATAATAAATTAATAAAATAAAGTAAGGATTAAAATTTATAAAAGTCATAAAAGTAAAACGATATTTATCTTCTATATATATAAAATTCTTTGTCCTGGATGACTGACTGACGGATCAACGAACAGCCTAATAAAAAAAATCGGAGGTCTTATAAAGTGATATTTTAAAACCTACTGCCTAGTAGCTACCAAGTTCTGCTAAAGGATACCAATATAAAGTCTGCAGCAACCTTCAATCACCTTTTGAGATCCCATTTACAAAGTAATTGTCTAAAGAAAAGGGTAGAATTTCAGTCACGATGCTAAGGGAACTCATAAATATTGTAATGTTAGACGCAATCGTTAGCACATAATAATGTATGCGACAAAATTCTAACGAGTCACTTTCGAAAATATAAAGACGGGCGAATACTAATATATTATCAGAAGATGAAGAATAAACGAGGGTCTTCGAGGAATTGCAGTGAAAGTATAAGAAGACGGCAGTGGAACAAAAACTTTCCCGACCCGACCTCCTTTTGTGACTGCACCTTCCTACGTAGCAGAAGACGAGTGGATACCCTAAAAACAAATGAATATTGACTGGTTTCCTGTGGGCACCTATATAGGGGCCGAATCTACAACTTTTATTCCGGGGACGAATATTAGACCAGTTACCGACCCACAAGGACGCTTAGCGATACGACTTAGGCCGGTAGGTAACAAGCCGCGCCGCGGCCGAAGCCTACCAGCAGGAGATTGGTCCTTTAGCACCACCCAGCAGTCACATGTTTGACATTTAGGGCTAAATCCCACGGACACGAGCAATACGAACCCCTAAACGACGACGAGATAATAATTTTTAAGCAATCAATTGCCGAGTGCAGGCTAACTCTCACACACTTTCAAAAATAAAATATAATTAAGTTAATTATCACTGTTAGTACCTAATCGAGCCACAAAGTTAAAAAAGATGAACGCGTTTTAAACGAAGTCCCTTTATTATTATTTTTTTCTTAAAGTTTTTCGTGACGCATTCCTTTTTTTTCTCGGCTAGGTTCAACCCGTTATAAGAAACTTCATTCCAAAAATAATTATTGCTTTCACTTGTCAATATGTCGCTTGTCGTAGCATCATTGTGTGTTGATTGGCAACTGTATTCATTGGCCCCAACTTATTTAAATGAAGTTAGTTGCATTATTCAAGATTTTTTTCTGAAAGCTCGTGTGAAGCAAAGGTGCGATACGAATAATATTTAATGAAATTCAATGGAGGTACGTTTTGAGGGGATTTTCGAAAATGGTTTGGAAAATTGATATTTTTTGGATAAAATACATAAAATATAGTGGTAATTTATTTTTATTATAAGTACAGAGATATGCTTTCTTAAAAAAGGATTGAAATAACTTAGCTGCCATATTTTAAAACTTTACTTATTTGAATACGAAAAATATTATCAAATATATTTGAAGACTAAATTCGAACTGAATAAATACCTACCTAAAACTTTAAGGAATTACTTAAGATTTATAACCGACTTAAAGAAAGGCGGAGGTTCTCAATTCGTCGCGTAGGTATATTTATAACCGACTTAAAGAAAGGCGGAGGTTCTCAATTCGTCGCGTAGGTATATTTATAACCGACTTAAAGAAAGGCGGAGGTTCTCAATTCGTCGCGTAGGTATATTTATAACCGACTTAAAGAAAGGCGGAGGTTCTCAATTCGTCGCGTAGGTATATTTAATAATAATAATAATAATAAATATTGCAGGACATTCCACACATCGCCATCTAGCCCCAAGCTAAGTAACTAGACTTGTGTTATGGGTGCTAGACAACGGATAAACTACTTATATACTTTTCTTTTGTAAATATATACTTATAATACATAGAAACAACCAGACCACAGACAAATATCTAAGCATAAATACTTGTCTGAGGCGGGAATCGAACCCGCAACCCTGTATTTGGCAGTCCGGCATTGTGACCATTGTGCCAACTGGGTCGTCAATATTTATAACCGACTTAAAGAAAGGCGGAGGTTCTCAATTCGTCGCGTAGGTATATTTATAACCGACTTAAAGAAAGGCGGAGGTTCTCAATTCGTCGCGTAGGTATATTTATAACCGACTTAAAGAAAGGCGGAGGTTCTCAATTCGTCGCGTAGGTATATTTATAACCGACTTAAAGAAAGGCGGAGGTTCTCAATTCGTCGCGTAGGTATATTTAATAATAATAATAATAATAAATATTGCAGGACATTCCACACATCGCCATCTAGCCCCAAGCTAAGTAACTAGACTTGTGTTATGGGTGCTAGACAACGGATAAACTACTTATATACTTTTCTTTTGTAAATATATACTTATAATACATAGAAACAACCAGACCACAGACAAATATCTAAGCATAAATACTTGTCTGAGGCGGGAATCGAACCCGCAACCCTGTATTTGGCAGTCCGGCATTGTGACCATTGTGCCAACTGGGTCGTCAATATTTATAACCGACTTAAAGAAAGGCGGAGGTTCTCAATTCGTCGCGTAGGTATATTTATAACCGACTTAAAGAAAGGCGGAGGTTCTCAATTCGTCGCGTAGGTATATTTATAACCGACTTAAAGAAAGGCGGAGGTTCTCAATTCGTCGCGTAGGTATATTTATAACCGACTTAAAGAAAGGCGGAGGTTCTCAATTCGTCGCGTAGGTATATTTATAACCGACTTAAAGAAAGGCGGAGGTTCTCAATTCGTCGCGTAGGTATATTTATAACCGACTTAAAGAAAGGCGGAGGTTCTCAATTCGTCGCGTAGGTATATTTATAACCGACTTAAAGAAAGGCGGAGGTTCTCAATTCGTCGCGTAGGTATATTTATAACCGACTTAAAGAAAGGCGGAGGTTCTCAATTCGTCGCGTAGGTATATTTATAACCGACTTAAAGAAAGGCGGAGGTTCTCAATTCGTCGCGTAGGTATATTTATAACCGACTTAAAGAAAGGCGGAGGTTCTCAATTCGTCGCGTAGGTATATTTATAACCGACTTAAAGAAAGGCGGAGGTTCTCAATTCGTCGCGTATAGGTATATTTTTAATGTGCGATTTAATTATGCTGGTAACTTTTACATCTATTTATAATATATAGAATTAAAAACACACTTTGTGTTGTAGCTTTTACCATTTCCAATTTTCATTAGTTTAACAAACTAAGGGGGAAACAATCCAATCATCTTATGACTTATTTCTACTTCTTTATCTTATGGTACCTGCGTGCCGAGGGTCATGCCTTCCGCCAGATGAGACCTTATTTGAAGCAAAAGGACCTTACGGCGGGGTAATACGTGACGAGGTCCCATTTCAAATGAAAAATTAAGCAACTTCCACCACAGTACAACACTAATTATTATTTAAAATGTATCTTCAGATCTTTGAGTAGTTTTTCATACGGTAAAAACATGATAGCATTAATTTTTCTCGAAAGAATATTGTTTTGAAAACTGGGTTTTCTAAAATTCTTAAATAAAACTATAGTGTCAAGCAACAAGTAACTTTCTTGTTTAAGTATCATAGTATTCTAGTTTTTGATACGGCATTTTGTCAATCAATCAGAATTATCTTTTTTTTTTAACGAGCACGCGTGGCCCTTTCTCGGGGAAAAGCTTAGCGCTGCGTGGCTATGACTACTGAATTCATATATTCTACAAGCCATAAGAAAACTATAGTACCTTTTTATTACATTTTAGCGATCATGATTGGCTATGAATTTTGCTATAGCATAGTATTTTTATTAGATTTAATTTACAGAGGGTCTGGCAGAAAGATTAGCAATGCAGTCAAGCATGCTTGACTTGAGACCCATTTGGGATAGCAGTCAACGCGCGGTTCTCTGTCTTTTCATATAAATTTTAATGTTTTTCTTTTATGTGTCAATTTCTTCATTAACTACGTTTGTTGTGTGTTTCTTTTTAAATAAATTATATATCCTATATTCCTCTTAGACTCAAAATTCTATACAAAATTAAGAGTCCCCTAAACTTAAACCATAAAACCCAACTAAAAATCGTTTTGCGAAATTAAAATCTCCCTTCAAAGATCATTTGGGTATCTTAAATCTATTACTAGAGTATTATCAAGGTGATATCATAAAGTCTAAAGCATTTTATGCCATAAAAGGGGCTTTAGTTAAACGGTTCTTTAGCGGAGGAGGGTCAAAATTTCATTTCCCTTAATGAATAATATTCGTGAAGTGGGCCCGTATATTTTGGGATTCGAGAAATAATATTTACTACAGCTTTTGCCCGTAACTTCGCCTGACATTTCACCCACCCGGCGAATATTACTTAAACTTCACAAAGAACACAAAGTTTCCAAATTGTTATTATTATTTAGAAAAATGCTACTTTCCTCTGTACTTAATTATTTCAAATAAGACTTTTAAGAACGTTTTCTCATAGCTACAGCGGTTCTAGGACCTACTCTTACTGACCTACTCAAATTCACCCCTCCGGCCACATTGGCAACTGAGATTCACAATCAGTTGCCAAAGAAGAACTAACATTCTTGCTACTCAATCAGTTCCTAAAGACGATAGATTTTTAATCACCCTGTGTACCAGGGACACATCCACAGAAGAGACGTGAAAACGTGAAAAATAGAATAGAATATCATTTTATCGGTGTGCAAAAAGATCTCATATAATAACTAGCTGCGCCCCACGGTTTCACCCGCGTAAGTCCCGATCCCGTGGGAATAACGGGATAAAAAGTAGCCTATGTGTTAATCTAAGTCTCCAGCTATTTACATACCGAGTTTCATCGCAATCGGTCCAATAGTTTTTGCGTGAAGGAGTAACAAATATATACACACACACAAACTTCCACATTTATAATATTGGTAGGATATGGTTCCAACAGATTACTCATTTCTAGACATTTTCTAGCCATAGTTTCTAGCATACAATATACTTGTTTAAACCTGTTTAAACCAAAGAGTTCCTATTTAATTGGTCGTTTCTAGTGTAAACAAATATGACATGGAACATTTTCAATACTCGCCTATTCCCAGTCGTACCTACTAGCAACGCTTCTAGGCTGATACTTCATTTCATTATATTATGGAGTTAATGTACCAGGGGTCCATAGGTTTTAAGGAACTCTCATTATTATTAGCGAAAAATCCGAAACGTTCCCAGTGTGGAAACAAATGACACGATCTTTTCCAATAGTCACCTATTTCCAGTCATTCCTCTAGCAACGCTTTTAGGTACTTCATTTAAGTCTCTGGAGCTGATGTACCAGGCGTTCATAGGTTATGAAGAGTTCACATTGCATTTAGCGGCTAGGTATCCCTGGGTAAGTACCCACTTAATACCTACCTACTCTATTATTTTCAAGTGAACTAAAACTGCAAGGAGTCGGTTAATGGAAACTCGAAACGGTCTTAAGTACGACTAATGTCCTTTATCTTAATAGAATCTTGGTTTCATAATGCTGTCGGCAGCGATTTGAGAATACCCCTCTTAAGATGAGAGTTTTGATGATTCCATTTTTTTTAACATTGTCGGTTGAATTCTTCGAATTGAATTGAATTGAAACAAGGTTTGTAATTGGGTTAAGACAAAGATTGCATTGTGGAGCTTTTTTATTTGTTTATTTTGGTAGGTTTCTGGGGAAAATGGTAATGTAAGTGCGTAATTGCGTATGTAATTGTGAACAAAAAATCAATTTATAAAATAAGTATATATTTAGATATCAAATGATAATCTAAATCTACATTCAACGTTCCTCTGCAGCCAATAAAAATTATTTTCCTCTATTTATTAAATAATTGATTTCAAGAATTAATCCGTATTATGCATCTACCTACATAAAAGCCAATTAGCAATATCAAATTAAGTTTAATAATTTCACAAATACATACAATAATACACTATACACCTACCTACTTATTTTATGAATTTCCCGCCATGTCCTTTTAAATAAAATTGTTTTTGTAATGGCAATATAGAAAAATATTATTTTTTCACTCTAGCCACACTGACGTTATGATCGTCTTGATATTAAAAAAAACGACATCTAGCGAGTTTTATATAAACTAGGTCGTGTAATTTTTGGCACTTAAAAACCCGGGTTGATACCGTGTCGATAAAACAGTTCAGACTTTTATTTTTAAATATAAACTTAAATAAATTGCTCTAAAAAGGTAAAAACAATAATAATTTTATAAAAGTTGCTATTTTTGTTCATTAATTGACGTAATATTATTAGCGTGCGTGCACATGATTCTCCTTAAATAATACTACTCCTCACGCCATCTAGTTGCTAAACAAAGATATTTTCAGCGCCACCTAGTATTATTTTGATAAAAACTACAAATTAGTTCACATTTTATCCGTGGCGCTCACAACCCAAACAATGAATTCCAACATGGTGGCAATGTGCTACACTGTTTGAAAATGCAGGTCGTGTCATGCTTTGAAAAAAATCATTTTATGCTCGATTTTGGTGGAAAATGTCGGACCCTAAACGTGCTACTCTTATAACAGTGGGTGCCACAAAAAGTGCAAAGATTAATGTGAATAAAACAGTGAGATTAACCATAAATTTAGATGAAAGCAACGAAAGTAAATATCCGGAGCTAAATTACAAGGCACTAGTCATTGCAGAAGAGGTAAGTTATAACAGAAAATCAAAGCAATTTACGCAACCATACTGGTTTTCCAGCTCTTTGTAATACAAGCAATCACCTAAAAAAATTAAATGACGTAGACTTTTGTGGTTAGCCTGTAACAGATGGTTTTGTGAAAGGATCTCACGACAGTCAGTAGGATATTTTTTGCTTACGTTACATGGTTTTGTATTAGGTTTGTGACATGAATTTATGCCTACGGGTTATAAAAGAAGCCCAGATAGCGGTCGCCATGTTTGCAACAATCATAGAAGGCTGATGTCAGCTTAGAACATGATTTACCGATGCATTGTTTTGGTTGCAGATCTCGTTCAATTCCTATTGTTTTTTCCACTAAGATGTTAATTTTTAATATCTCCACGTCTCAGTGACATATCAATAATGATTGCCTACATAATTGCATCGCATATGTTAGCAGATAAATACGCGAAAGTTTCCAATGACCTAGGTTAACCTGTCGATTCAGAATCCGGTGCGAACGAAAGATTTTTAGGTTATTTTTACATCTATTCGTTAAAATATTATGTAAATGAAAGTATTAGGTATCTATTTACTATAATCTAGTAGGTATATAGGTTAAATAGTTAGGTAGGTATATAATGCAAAATGACGTTGTTATATACGTAGGTACGATTCGATACAGTAATGTTCTTGTCTTGCGTTATGTGCTAAGTACGTGGGAGATTGGTTGTACATAAAATACTTAGCGTTTGGAACATTGTTTAAATTGTTGTTTTATAAATACATATTAAACGAAAGGAAATGTTTGGTTATGTTTTTTGAGAGCGCGGGAAAGGGATGCTGGGTCAGCCGAGTTTGCGTAAATCTTACGAATCTTCATGTTGGCAATACTTTAGCTATGATTTCGCGACCTTTTGCATCTATTTGTGCTTTCAATCGATAAGTAAATAGCCGGAGCCTTATTTACTTGCGCCTGTGTGCGTGAATAGGTAAACGGGTGTGCATTTTATTGTTGTTCATGTGTGTGTGACCTTTTTATTTATTGTTTTCCTTTCGTTTGTCGATTTGTTTTATTTGTTTGACATTTTGAGGTAGTTACGATGCTATTTTGGTATGATTCATCATTATCTTATTGTATGTTTATTTATTGCTTGTTTATTAAGAATTAGGTACTGATTATTGTGTTTTAGTGATAGGTATTTTCACAGATTAAGTTTCAGGATCAATAATATTAACTTAATGTAAAGTAATCATAAATTATTTATGTAGAATAAAATCTATTGTAATTTTAATTAGATTTTCTGTTGTTATACCGTTTTACTAGATTTAGATTAGTACCCAACTATGTACCTACTTATTTACACGTTTATGCATTTAGAATAGGTTTTTTTTATATAGATCGTTATGTAGGAAAGAACATACCTAGGTACATAGTGTAGGCACCTATTGAATGTGATAGTATAGAGCTGTCATTAGACAGGTCATTGACTCTAGCCTAGTTCATTCAACAATCTGATGTACTTACTTAGATGTTTTGGCGGGAATGACAAACAATGATGTATGCGCTTGTGTTTTATATTATAACTAGCTTCACCCCGCGGTTTTACCTGCGTTAGTGTCAAAAGTGATATTTATTACGTACAAACACAGAATACATAATAGTATAAACTACTTTATCAGTACTTTTTACCCCTTAGTGGTGGAATTTTCAAAAATATTTCTTAGTAGGTTACTCTCCTAACTCTTGTAGCTTTTTTACCAGATTGCAAGGAAAGGATTACGTATTATTACTTATTAAAATTATCATATACCCATTGAATTAATATTATTTATCTCTATGCAAACACCTGACCTACTAAATAATAATTTTAATAATAACAAGCTGCGCCTAGCGGTTTCGGCCGCGTATTAATTTACTGCACAACTTATTTTTTTCTTTTATAAGAACCTTCTTAATAAGAAACAACAACAAAAAAAGAATTAGCGAAATTTTGCGCATTATCTATATACCTACTAGGAGGAAAAATTTGTTTATTTGTTTGTTTGAATTGAATAGGCTCCGAAACTACTGGACCGATTTTGATGAAACTTGGTATGAGGATACATTGATTCATTGACAGTAACATAGGCTACTTTTATCCCGATATTCCCACGGGATCGGGAGTTATACGGGTGAAACCGCGGAGCGCTAGTAATATATTAGAATTAGAAAGCCATTTATTTATCCTTAATATACAAAATAATAATAATAAATCAAGCAGTTTTAGTTTATGTTTATTCTTGTTTTTCTATTAAGGACCTCTTTTCGAGTAAAGGCCTCCTCCATTTCGCTCCAAAGTTTTCTATCTTTGGCTTTTGTCGTCCAGTTGTCTCCAGCTATCTTTCTTATCTCATCAAGCCACTTATCAGGGGGTCTACCTTGTTTCCTTTTTCCAAACGGGCCAGGCCAGTGGGTTGTTTTGTTGGACCATCTATCTGGGTTCATACGTGCTAGTAATATATAGTATAGATTAAATAATATAGGTATGTACAGTCGGCTGCATAATAGCCCCCGGTAGAGTTCAAAAATTACTATTATTTGCATGATTTCATTCTAATATTTTTGTTTGATTAATTGATGAGTTAGAAGAATTTAACTTCACCTAAAGCAGGTGCCTAAAATCTTGCTCGTGTTGAAAACATTCTTATAACACCCGTTTTGGAGCTCTACGGTGGGTCTGCAATTATGCAGCCGACCGTACCTATTTATTAGTGTTAGGTGCAGTAGGTATTAGCCCAGTATTGCTCAGCCCTGCTGCTGGCTTAGATGATAAATAAAGTAGGTAGGTATATACTTAGTTATATTAGCACCTAAAATAATGTAATGCGTAAAGAAAATTTCAAGTTTTATACGAAAATAACACAGATATTATAAAGAGGAAAGATCTCCAAAACTACTGGACCTATTTTGATCAAACTTGGTATGAAGACATAATTAATCCTAGGGAGTAATATAGAGGAACTGTAAAATGCTTTTTATACCGATATTCACACGAGAACAGAAGTTACACGGGAATAACCGTGATCCGCTTTAAGTAGATTAATATAGGCAAGTAGATACCTACCTTAATCAGCCAGAAGTATGACCAAATAGTCAAATATTTGATCTCCATTAATTACTAAATGAGTTTTCGTGAGCCCCTCCGTGCTACGGAAGGTACGTTAAGCCCTTGTTTCCAGTTGCTACCTCTAGTAGCAGTCGTTAGGTCAAGTTAGAGGCCTTAGGGCCTTAAACTCTTACAATAGGTGAGCCACACCACTATACAAGAAGAAGAAGAAGCATGCAAGTTCAGCAACCGCTGTTTACCTTGCAGAACGACCAAAATCAACTTAGTAGATTGGACGTTTTTCCTCTGCAATGTGGTAACCGCTTTAATATATTGTTTCAGAGAAAGAAGCGTGTACAGAATGGAAAGACTGGAGGGCTGGACCCATTCTCTGACAATGACGATGACGTTGAAAGAGTTGCTAGGAAATTTGAACAGAAATATGTAAGTTTATTATCTTTCTTCTTATGCTTCTCTCTATCTGCAGTCACCTTCTTATGACTTAATTTCCTTTTAAAATTTGCAATCGGCTCCCCTAGGCATAATCAGATATATTCTCTGACTGGATGGTAGTAGGTATCATTAGATTATCCGTGGATATTTCACTCTCTTTGGTCCAAATCTAGGTTGTGCCATCTCTTTAGACACCTCAAGTTGTTACTATCGTCTAGTAAATTCCATGCAACTTGATTAACGTGTATGGTTAGCCTTTCTCGGCTTCTTTGGCTACTTTTGACTAAGGAAGAATCTACATTTGGATCAGTATGTCTGCAACGGCTTCATCGCATCTCTTACAATGTTATAGAACTTGACAGCTGATCTGCCCTTAATCTGATTCTTCCACCTGATTCTAATGCTTATCTTAGCATTAAATACAATAAGTATAATGTATACTAGCTAATTTTTCTTATCTTTTTTATCTGCTATCAACATTGATAGAAATCAAGATATGCCTATCTAAACAAATTCTGCTTTCAAACTTTAGGTCAATAACTTGACGTTTCCTGTATTTTGCCCATTGGCCCACTAAATTATGCCTATCGAGCCGTAATCAGATTCATTCTTAGATGGGTATCATTGAATTTGCCCATGTAATGTGATCAATCAAACATTATTAATTTGTGTGTTTTATAAATTACTAGCGACCCGCCCCGGCTTCGCACGGGTGCAATGCTGATACTAAATACACTACAGAAAAACTGTGAACGTTGTATATAAAAACATAGCGGCCCGCTCCGGCTTCGCACGGGTATAAAATATATAGACTATGTGATTAAAATCGATTCAGTAGTTTTGATTTATTCATTACTGCCCGTGGCCCGCACGCGTTAAATTTGGAGTAAAACAATCCCCCTTTCCCTATACCATGAAGATTTCCTGCTATGTTTGGAATATCTAAATTCATACACTACATTTTTACTTATGTACTTTTTACATTTTTTTACCGCACCGGGCGGCAGGCCGGTACCGCCGCAAACGCTACGTCCCGCAATTTTTAAATCTGTAATATCTTCGAAAATATTCACTTAAATCATACGGTGTAAAGGGCCATATAGATCTATATTAAATGAACAATGTATTCAAGATATTTAATAGGTTAAGGATTAATGCTGTATTGGTTAAAATCGCTTCGAAAATTAGCCATTATTTGTCGTAAAAAGTAAATGACAAAAAAAAGTTATTGTGGGTTATCCATAAGAGATAGACATAATATATACCATCACGGACTTTTCTGTAGACCTTTTCAATGTGTACAATACTTAGTACATTATTTTGATAAAACTCGTAGGGTTCAGCCTGCGTTTGCAATGTAAGCGGAAAAAATGTAATTATTTACGACATCACATTAGAAACCTCAAAAATAACAGTACTTCTCCACTATTTAATGGATGTTATTATACATATAAACCTTCCTCTTGAATCACTCTATCTATTAAAAAAAAAAGGAATCAAAATCCGTTGCGTAGTTTCAAAGATTTAAGCATACAAAGGGACATAGGGACAGAGAAAGCGACTTTGTTTTATACTATGTAGTGATGAATGAATGAAGTAAATCTGAAATCTTTGAATGTTCTTTACTTTCCAATGTTAATAAAAGAAACATCTTTGTTTTCAGGGTGGTAAAAGCACATACGGCAGGAAAGGTCGCTCTAAACAGGATGACTTCGCTGACATAGGAGCTGGTTATGATGAGAATGATTCCTTCATCGATAATACTCACGGGGTAAACAGGTTTTATTTACTAAGCTTTGTAAGTTATTGAATCATGTCAACTTTCACAACAAAACACGTTTCCTCTCTAAGTATTATCTACATTATGGTTAATTGTAACTTTAAAATGTACATTGCCTCCGTAATTTATTCTCTAGTAATTTATTTTGAAGTTCTCCTAACTTCTTTAATCAATCGGGTTACCCTGAGGAAAATATTTTTTTCTCAATATGTATTTATTTACAAATAATAGGTCAACATTTGCCTAAAGGCTTTCCTAAAAGATAGCCTTTCAATTGCGACTTGAATACCCCCAAATTGTATAAGACAAGACACAAATTCTGCTCTCAAGGCATAATCAGATATTGATTACTCCCAGCCTAGGATTATTTTTCTCTCTATTTGTATCCATCTGATCTCTAGACAACATTGATGGGATTTCTGTATAGCGAAGCAGTCAGTAACCTAGGCATAATCAGATCTTTTGCCTAGGCCTGCGCATAATGAAATCTTTTTCTTGGCTTTGGATGAATGGTGTGGTGTTCTTACATTATCACTAGCGTTCATTGTCTACTAGCAAGATGTACAGAAACAACAACTTATTACAATAATCTTCAATGTGAATAACCAATTAAAATGTCCCTGTTATAATTTCAGTACGATGAGATGATACCACCAGAATGTGACACTTTCCACGGTGGGTTCTACATCAACTGTGGCTCGTTGGAGTTCAAGACTGTGCCACAGGATCAGTCGCATAACTCTGATGATAATATAGGAGGGAGGAGGAACAAGGTAATAAACCAGACAACAACTTGATAGGGGACAAACTTCCAGGTGTCTATAGACAATAGATTTGACGACCCAGTTGGCACAATGGTCACCATGCCGGACTGCCAAACACAAGGTTGCGGGTGCGATTCCCGCCTCAGACAAATATTTATGCTTAGATATTTGTCTGTAGTCTGGTTGTTTCTATGTATTTTCAAGTATATATTTAAAAAACAAAAGTATATAAGTAGTCTAACCGTTGTCTAGCACTCATAAAACAAGTCTCGATGGCGATGTGTGGAATGTCCTGCAATATTTATTTATTTCAACAGAGACGTATATCATCGAGCAGTAGCGAGGAGGAATCATCAGATAGTTCATCAGAGTCCGAGAGTCAGGATGAGAAGGATCCTAAAGCCATCGCCAATGGGGCGGTTGACTCACATAACACTGAACATAGAAAGAAGGTATGTAATTCATTTACTTTATAATGTTACTAGCAGCGCTCCGCGGTTTGACCTGCGTAAGTCCCGATCCCGTGGGAATATCTAACTAAAAAGTAGCCTATAGCCTTCCTCGATAAATGGACTATCCAACACAAAAAGATTTTTTCAATTCGAACCAGTACTTCCTGAGATTAGCGCGTTCAAACAAAGAAACAAACTCTTCAGCTTTATAATATTATTTCACCCGCGTAACTCCCGATCCCGTGGGAATATCAGGATAAAAAGTAGCCTATAGCCTTCCTCGATAAATGGACTATCCAACACAAAAAGAATTTTTCAATTCGAACCAGTAGTTCCTGAGATTAGCGCGTTCAAACAAACAAACTCTTCAGCTTTATAATATTAGTATAGACTAGCAGCGCTCCGCAGTTTCACCCGCGTAACTCCCGATCCCGTGGGAATATCAGGATAAAAAGTAGCCTATAGCCTTCCTCGATAAATGGACTATCCAACACAAAAATATTTTTTCAATTCGAACCAGTAGTTCCTGAGATTAGCGCGTTCAAACAAACAAACTCTTCAGCTTTATAATATAAGTATATATTAGTACCTAACCTACTTGTTCAAATAATGGCAAAACTTTTTATCCGAACTGCAAGGAAAGGGTTATGTTTATCGCTACTGTCTTTTATGTTTGTAATATCTTCCAAACTACTCAATGGTTTTTTTGTAATTCAGGTATCGTTAGATTCGTCTCATTAGTCAAAGTGTTCTTAGGTAAATGACATAAAAAAAAATAGAGGGTGGTAGATTTCATAATTTAAAGTGAATTTTTTTATAGTCTTTTTAAGCTATTGCATAGCTTTTATCGCGGGCTTAGAGCGCGGAGACCGAATCAAGAAATTCCGTAACGAAAATAAAACCTAACACCCCCCACTCCGCCTACCATGTAGCTCGACCGAGCGTTCGCTTAACGTGTATGTATATGGTACGATTGTACAAAGCTCGCACGATGCAATATCTTTACCGCGGCAGTCCCCGAGTGCCACACGTTTTTTTTAATTTGTGTAAGTATATGCTTAAGTATTGCCTTGCCATCATTATTTTTTGAGACCACATATACCGGAAAACGACTTAATAAGGGTCACGGGAAGCCGTTGGATGCAGAGGGCATGCGACTAATCGCTCTGAAAGTCTTTAGGGGAGGCCTATGTTAGGTGTGGTGCCATCTATTGACGCATACAGGAACTAATAGATATATAATTTATTGTTACAGAAAAACAAGAAGACTGATAAAACGAAACCTAACAAAAAGGTTAGACGGACTGATTCATCGGCAGCTACTTCAGGAAAACAGACTTCTGACGGTAAAACACTTTTTTTTAATAAAGTTTAACACTTTTTTTAATAATTTTACGTGATAACGTCATAAGACCTCTTTTGTATCGTTGACATTACCATTTTTTTTGCATACTTCAATACGTTGATATGGTCAATAACAATACGTAACGCATAACGTCACACATTTTTGTGAATGTTCTCATGTGATGAAATAAAAGATTAAGAAAAGATGTTTGAAAATTAATAAAAGATGAAATAAAAGATAAAATATTTCATTGTATGAATGAACTAGCTTTCGCCCGGGACTTCGTCTGCACAGCGTTTGAAACTTCCGAAATCCTTTCTTAGTCAACTATCTGTATGCCTTTTAGCCCCTATTTTATTAAGGATTTTTGGATAGCATAAAAAACTGATTGATAGATTGGAGTTTTTTTGTGTTTATAACAAAAACTTTAATAGCATTTAGAAAATCACAGTGTTTTTTTCAGCCATGTATTTAACTAAAAATGTCTGTAATGTTCCAGAAAATGCCCACGGTGATGGTGAAAGTGCAGACTCTAGGACTTCACAATCTGACTCTCTCACTTCCAAACCAGCTCCCAGCTCTGAGAATGCCGTCACATCTGACAGTTCCAGGTACTTACCATAGTTAAATGTACACTATTATAGTCGACCGTGTCCAGAGCAAAAAACACAAATACCATTAATTATTTACTCGATTGATCAATATACAGTTTTCGAGTATTTACCATAGAATTTCAAGACTAGAATCGGCCAATACGCAAGACGCGAGATAGATAGCTTAAAACATTTTACTATACGCATTTTTTCCAATCTTTAAGTATCAACTCATGGTAAAAATCTCAGGGTTTTTTGTCTCATATTTATTCATAACTTTTCCTTATCATTTTATTTATTCAATTAAACCAACATTGCCTTGTATTCAGAGATGCAGAATCGAAGATATCAATGAAGCTCCCGATCCCCGTGACGCAAGCACTGGAAGCACTAGAGACGAGCGTCGCTAAACATGCCCTCGAGAACCCGACCATGCCGGCTAAACAACTGCTAGCATTGAATGAACATTATTTGTTAAGGTAACGTTTTACCATGACCAGTCGTCGCCCTTCTGACGCCTGTGGCCAGTTGGCCGTTGTGGCCAAGTGCGCGACGTTCATAAAGTTTCCTTAGTTAACTTGATTGTTGCGGTCACTGACTATATTAAGGGTACAACAGAACTTTTTATTTTGTATCGAAATATAACCTCTTTAAGTCCCGATCTCTATTTTATTGTATTTTTTACCATTCAAACTTTCTCTGGACTCGAACAAATATTTCAAAACCAAAATCAAACAAATCGGTGATCCCGTTCTACAGTTTTAGTGATGCTAACGAACAGCAATTATTTTTTATAGAATTGACTAGTTGCGCCCTGTGGTCAAACTTTCTTCTAACAATAACAAACACCATAAAAAAAGAATTTGCGAAAATGCTCCAGATGCTCATACCGTGACAAAGGAAAATATAGATTCATTTTTATATAGCAACCTAGACATTGTTGTAGGTATCTATTGTGATGTTAATTCTAAGCTGAATTGTGCAAATTGTAACAATAAATTAACAATTTATTTACAATAATGTTACAGATTAGAACAAATAATAAAGTGTCACGGGAACGACGCGCGAGTGGTGCGAGGGGCGCGGGCGCGGGCTGCGCGTGCGCTCGGTGTTACCAGGTCTAAGCTCATGCAGAGGATCAAGGCTGTACATGATAAACAGAGTAATATACGTGAGTTTATATTAGACTAGATCAGGGGTCGACAACCTGCGGCTCGCAAGCCACATGCGGCTCTTTGGATGTTAAGATGTGGCTCTTTAGTTCCATATGCAAATATTATATATTTTAAAGAAATACCGCGAATTGAGGTATACCTAATTGCCTTAAATTCGACGCATGGAATAGTCTTCCGGATTGCCACAGTGAGGTGAAGATAGTTAGCACCCCAAATGCTAAAAATAAATTTATAAAATTGGAATTTTTGACATATCTGACTCAAAAGGTTGCCGACCCCTGGACTAGATAGATCCCTCTACTCGCGGTTTTACCACCGTAAGGTGTTATCTAAAAACGCTGCAACGCGACGCGAAATATCAGGAAGAACTTTTTAAATGGACCGTTTGGGTCACTTCCTAAACTCTAAGAGATAACGAAAAAGGTTAAAAAAGAATTTAACATTAATATACTTACTTAATTATCTCTTATAGCTTAAGAAATTATCTGAATCTATATGTCGTTCGCCACCGTTCTTACGCTGTGTTTGTCGTTCACCTAGGACAACAGGTAAGTTCCGTTCTCGTGGAACTATAAGTATAAATAAAATATATTTATTACAAGCACACATGACCCATTACAAAAACAAAAAAGATAAACAAATATAAAAACTAGGTATTTCTATACCTAAAGTCATATAAAAAGACTATGTTACTTCCAAGGATTCAGTGTATCTTCATGCCAAGTTTCATCCGGGCCAACCTGACAACGAGATGGGCCTTGAATTGCCCTGCTTTTTAAGTATAACTTTAATCTTTCTCTTCATTATCTTCCAGAGTCAACATCAACCTCACCACCAACAACAACTATACCATCAACAACAACTACAGCATCAACAACAACAACAACAAACAACAAACGGAAACATGTAGAAGAAGACAACATTGATGTCACTAAACTGACTGATGAAGAGAGAGAAGCAAAGATTGTTGAAACTTTACAAAGGTAATGCTCTTATTGGTGTGAACTCTGCGTTGATATTCTATACATATAGAATGGTTTTTCCTGACTCACTGACTGACGGATCAACGCACAGCCTAAACCGCTGATCGTAGAGACCTGAAACTTGGACGGTGTGTTCTTTGTGTGACGTAAGCATAAGAAGAAAGGATTTTCCGAAATTCTACCCCAAAAGGGGGGCAAAGTTTGTATGTAGGGACAGTGATTTCTTGGTCCATTTTCGACTTCTGTGCGGCCGAAGTCGCGAAACCAATTTCGCGACTTCGGCCGCACAGAAGTCGAAAATGGACCAAGAAATCACTGTCCCTACTGTCCCTCTTATTGGTGTGAACTCTGCGTTGATATTCTATACATATAGAATGGTTTTTCCTGACTCACTGACTGACGGATCAACGCACAGCCTAAACCGCTGATCGTAGAGACCTGAAACTTGGACGGTGTGTTCTTTGTGTGACGTAAGCATAAGAAGAAAGGATTTTCCGAAATTCTACCCCAAAAGGGGGGCAAAGTTTGTATGTAGGGACAGTGATTTCTTGGTCCATTTTCGACTTCTGTGCGGCCGAAGTCGCGAAACCAATTTCGCAAATTCTTTTTTGTGTATTTGTTATTGTCAGGAAACTGTTCTGAAAGAAAAAAATAAAGTCACGCAGAAAATTATTACGCTGGTGAAACCGCGGGGCGCAGCTTGTATCAGATATTTATACATTGAACCTTTGTGAATACATACTTATAATATTATACATTCAAAATATTCAAAGTCAAAGTCAAAGTCAAAAATCTTTATTCCTTTCAATGCTTAATACCTAGGTATAAGATCACATAGACACGTCTTAAAAACTAAGTTAGGATGTGTGCCTTCGGAACGCGCCCACCAATGAGAAGAAGGCACAAGAAACTCATGGGGTTTTTTTTTCATGTGATCACGCTCACAAAGGTCAATATTACAATTATTTGAAAGTATTATTTGAAATAGAGCAATTAAAGTCACGTCCAAGGGTTGTTATCATTAAAGTAAGACGAAGTATCATAGTACGCCTTACTGCACAATTTATGCTTTATAAAAGTTTTGAACCTGTTAATGGACATATCATATACATCTTTAGGTAATTTATTATAATAGAACGCACATGTATTATTAAACGACCTGTTTATTTTCCGGAGCCTACTACCGGGCACGGTCAGTTCATCCTTATTTCTTAAGTTGAAATTATGAATATCGCTATTTTTACGAAAAATATCAGGATTTTTGTGAACGTATAGCAAGTTTTCGTAGATATATTGTGAATAGAGCGTTAATATATTGATCTCTTTAAATTTTTCCCTAAGTGATTCCCTGGGGCCCATCCTGTAGATAGCTCGGACAGCTCTCTTTTGCAAAATGAAAATAGCATCAATATCCGCAGCACACCCCCACAGTAGGATGCCGTACGACATGACACTGTGGAAGTAGCTGAAATAGACTAGGCGAGCAGTCTCAATATCCGTATATTCGCGAATTTTCTTAACGGCGTAAGCGGCAGAACTAAGTCTATTGGACAATGCTTCCACATGCGGGCCCCACTGAAGCTTAGGATCTAAAGTTATACCTAGAAAGACAGCCTTACTGACTAATTCAACTTCCTCATCATTAATTTTTACAACAGTTTTGACTTGTTTTACATTTGGAAGTGTGAACCGAATTAATTTAGTTTTGGATCCATTCAGTAATAAATTATTGGAATTGAACCAATCAACTATTCTAGAGAGAGCATTGTTCACATCGTCAACGTTCGACTGACGCCTTTTAACCTTGAACACCAAGGAGGTGTCATCTGCGAACAACACTATCCCATGGTTGTCCCTTACAAGGTAAGGTAAGTCATTTATATAAACTAAGAACAGGAAAGGTCCTAATATGGATCCTTGAGGAACCCCCATTGCTATCGCAGATCCGGGGGATCGTTTTCCGTTAACATCAACACTCTGGACTCTACCGCTCAGATAAGAAGAGATAAGATCCAGGGCGCTGTCCCTAATACCGTAGTGGTGTAGCTTCATGATCAATGTATTATGTTGAACGCAATCAAATGCAAGATCATTCGAAATTATGTCCCATGGTGGGAATCAAACCCCTTCCTTTGCCACTGGATAGTAAACTATATTTTTTTTTGTTAATAATTTCAGATTGAAACTTCTAATAGAAGAACGTAGACCTGGCATGATCGCCAACTACAATGCAGAGTGTGAAAGAGTTCAGGAAGAAAGGTATCTATAACATATTCAGGCAACAGCAACTTTCTGGAAGCAAAATTCCAAAATCACTAATACAGAGAATACAGAGTAATAAAGGTGTATGGACAATTCTGTATTAATCAAATGACAGTGACAGGGCAATTGTAGCCAAATCTATATTTGGCTACAATTGCCCTGTCACTGATCTCCGATCAACTATGTTGCATGGAAATCGGATCAGCCATTAAAAAGTTATTTTTTACATATTGGGCCGCTAAAAAACAGCGAACTTTGGGACTATTTACCACCAAAACTAGAGTGAATTCACAACTGGAAACGCAATGGTGGAACCATTGCGTTTTTTGACTAAATTTCCAAATTTTCGAGGCTTGGCGTAGGTATACTGTAAAATGAGGTAAAAATTCTGTATAAATGTATATTAATATTGTACTAATGTACTACAACTCTGTTGTATTAAATATGATAGAGTACATATAGATTTATTTTCTATTGGATCACTTATTTATCTTACTGTAATTCCAGAAAAAAGCTTCAAATAGCCAGCGGTGGTACAACCACAGGTGTAGAGCGTCGCCTCCCTAAACGTCGGTTCCCGTGGTGTACCCGCTCGAGGCAACTCCTGGCCCTACTGACCAAGTTGGCCGTCGACTCTAACAGTGCAGCTGGCCTATTGTCTACTAGAGTGCTGCCACTGTTTCCCACTGGCTTTGTCCGTATGCCTACATTGTTGAGGCAAGCTGAGTAAGTACACGACCCTCCCTTTTGTTTTCACCATCTTTCTACTTTACTAATATTATTTTTGACGACCCAGTTGGCACAATGGTCACCATGCCGGACTGCCAAACACAGGGTTGCGGGTTCGATTCCTGCATTTATGCTTAGATATTTGTCTGAGGTCTGGTTGTTTCTATGTATTATAAGTATATATTTACAATGAAAAGTATATATAAGTAGTATATCCGTTGTCAAGCACCCATAACACAAGTCTAGTTACTTACCTTGGGGCTAGATGGCGATGTGTGGAATGTCCTGCAATATTTATTTATTATTTAATATATTCCACATACACGAATTTCTGTCTTGCTCCGTTGCTTTCGAACATTATACCATAGTGAACGTGTTTTTGAACTAGACAAAAGATAGCTCAATAACAATTATATGCCTGTAGAAACATAGCTTCTTCTATGAGCCCACACTCTAGGATGGTCTGTATTTACAAAACTATCTTAGTTCCAAAATATTTAATAAAAAACAATTAATTTTGTCATTTACTTTCAATTCCAGCCTCAGTAAAGACGTAAAGGTAACAGAAATGAAACGACAACGGCTCGGCTCAGCTTCACAACTACAAACCCAACCACAGCCGCAACCAGCGCCCGTTCACAGTCAAACCCTACCAGCGAATCAACCGATACAATTCCCCGAACCAATAATATTCCCAAACTCATTAACTATAACTGCAACAGTTAAAACCTCGCCCGACAAAGAATCAGATGACAAATATAAAACGAATTCAACAAATTTCAAGGACACAGATGACAAATACAAAGGGAACGCCGTTTTCGGATCTATTATGAACTCCTTTACGCTCAGCAAAGACTTAATCGTTGAGAAAGAGAAAAAGAATGATAAGAACGAAGACTTATACATCCCTCCTAATAACATAGGCAGTATAACTATAACCCCAGTTATAAGTAACAAAGAGAAAAAAACAGATAAAACCAATCTAATC